>OZ023161.1:1205000-1602500 GCA_963678695.2 Diplodus puntazzo
GAAGAATATTCAGAACCCAGACTCAGGACTGTGGTTCTGATAATCTCTCCCTAATTGTTACCTTCTTAATTTATTTAACAGAACTACAGTCATGTGTGAAATATTATTCCAAAAAGTCCCCCATGGTAGTCCCTTAGTGTGGTTTCCGTCATTCCTCCTGATCCTCAACATGGATTCATATGAGGCAGTTTTTATCATATAGTTAACCCCTTCTCTAATTTCTGGGGGTTTGGCTGATTTCCAGTAAGTGAGTACTGTTCTGGCAGCTGTGGTTAACCCAGTCATAACCACTGAAAATTCTTCTTTGGCTATGTTGTGTACTTGTGATCTGTCTCAGTGTAAACACAATCTCAGGGATATTGGCAGCATCCTGCCCAGCCACTCACTCATATGTCTGAGAATTTTGCTCCAAATGGGTTGAACAGTCCTAAATACAATGTAAAAAAGTTCCTTTTTCTTCCTGACATTTTCAACACAAGTAATGGTTTGATAGTCCCGTCGTATGCAGTCTAGTTGGTGTCCAGTAATGGACTATACTAGTGTGGATTATTTTGTATTGAGTACATTTACTTCTGGACTCCCTGACAAATTTACCAGTATCTGACAAAAGGTTTACCACTCCTCCTCATTCGACATACATCCCAGGTCCTTTTGCCATATTCCTCTTAAGCTGTCACAACTGTTACTGAGTGGTTCATTAGTCAATCTGTAAATGATAGAGGCCTTAAGGCATTCTGCTGGCAATATGAAAAAATCTGTAATGGTGATGAATTCTGTCCTTATACTGAGTCCCTTGAGCAAAACAGCTCCTAATTTTGAGATACCTAAAAAAGTGTCCTTTCCCTGTGAGGGTGTATCTCTTGTCAAGTGTACATGACATGAACACACAATTCTTATACAGGTCATCATTCTGACTTATACCACTGAGGTTCCATTTTTTTTCAGTATATCAGTGTTGTCCCTATAACAATCGTTGGATGAGACAGGATACGGTTCATGGGTCCATGTTGAGACTGGGATAATCTTTCTATAGGGGCAAATGAAGAACACATCTCACTTTCAATGGTAACCCAATCCAAATTACTGTCCTTAATCCAATGCTTGGCTAGTTTGGCAATTTCAAATGAAATATTATAGCTGCTGCGCAGCGATGGGTTGGGTCCGGGCTATTTTTTGGCAAATTTAGGCAATTCTGAGCAACAAACAGGAGAATAGGAAGGCAAGACAGTTGACAACAATGTTCATTTTGGACCACTTGAGGCTTGAACTCACAACTTCTGGAACCAAAGACTGGCATCTATCGCTCTGAGCTAATTGGCAAGTGGCAATACAGCAGTGGCTTCACAAATTGAGTAAGCCATTCACTGTTGTGCAGGCAGATTTGAAACCACTGTAAAAAATTCAGTTATCAAGACAAAAATCTGAAAATACACATATTGCAGCATGGAGATGTTGGTAATTTGTTTTTAGAAATGATTGATTTGCTCCATAAGTGAATAACTGATGTCTAAAATGCTGCTTGCATTGACTGCAATTATTCACATGAGAGCAGAATTCAAAATGCTCTCAAAAATTCAGTTTTTTAGGTAAAATTTTGATATTTGTCAAACATCATCTACCATGCCTCTAAAAAATGTTAAATTTTTTCATGAACATTGAAGATTTATTTATCAATTTGCAGGTATATGTTTACAGTAGTGTTCACAGTCAAACATTTTCATGCACTGTAGGCAAAAATTGTGGGAGGAGATGGGTTTTTATAAGTTTTACAATTAAAAAAAACAGAGTGATGGACTTCATAATTTTTAATAGGTTTAAATGCACAAAAGTTTATTTAGTATTGGGGCTACAGTTTGATGAAAGTGTGAAGTTCTAGCGGGTTGATTTGTCATGAATTTTCAATGTTTTGAACTTTAGATGCTTTAGGACCAGGGGCCCCGCCAGGGGGGGAAAGGTTAGGACGATTCCAAGGGCCCAGCACTGACAGGGGGCCCTTTGAGACATGGGCAACCTATACAAGGGCCCAACTACATTTTTTTCCATGGGGCCCAGAATCTCTGGCGGCACCCCTGATCAGGACAATTGTCTTGTGTTTCATGTTGAGGACATCTGACATTTTGATCTGTCATCATCATCATCATCATCATCATCATCCTGGCTGGGTCTCGAACCCGCAACCCCTGACACCAAGAACCAGCTCCTAACTCACTGAGCTACTGAGTGAGACCTACTGTGTAGCTTCATTTGTCGACTCACGGAGTCACTGTCCGGGCAGCTGTTGTGAAGGCAGATTACAAAAATGGTCAAAATGTCAGAAATTCTGTTACCTGAACAAAAATCTGATAATACATAAATTGCATCTTGACAGCATGGAAATGTTGGTGATTTGTTTTTAACTCTAAGTGTTTTGCTTCATAAAAGAAAATTTGATGTTTAAAAATGCCACTCTTACATTGACTCCAGTTGTTCCCATGAGAGCAGAATTCAAACTGTTCTAAAAAATTCAGTTTTTGAGATAAAATTCTGATATTTGCCAAACTTGATCAAGCATAACTCCAAAATTTTCTCAATTTTTGTCAGGAAGATTGAAAATGTATTTAGCAAGAATTTGATAGTATATGTTTACAGTACTGTTTACAGTCAAACATTTTGATGCACTGTAGGCTTAATTTTTGATAAATCAAAAATCCGAGAAACAAATTTTGTGGAGGATGGTCTGAAGATGCTCTCTAGCAAGTTTGGTGACAATTGAGCAAAAACTGTGGGAGGAGATAGGTTTTATAAGTTTTACAGGTTTTGAAAAAAACTGAGTGATGGACTTCATAATTTGTAATGAGTTTAAGTGGACTAAAGTTTCAGCAGTATTGGGGCTACAGTTTGGTGAAAGTTTCAAAACTGTAGCATGTACTGTTGATTTTGGAGGTATTTTTAAAGTTTTAAAATTTCAACGCTTATTGTGCCCCCCCAGGAGGAATATTGACATGTCCTTGGAATTAAGTAAATCTGGCATGGGGCCGGACATTTCTGTAAAGTTTGGTGAGTTTTCGCCCATGGGAAGTATGACTTCCTTGGAAGAAAGAAAGAAGAAAGAAAAAGAAGAAAGAATTTCTAGGAATACAATAGTGTCCTGGCAGCTTAGCTGCCCGGACCCTAATGATACAGCCTCAGGTTTGGTAGACCCAAACCTCCTCTATCTTTTGGGGAACACACTTTGCTCATTCCGATTCTCGGTTTCTTTCCTCCCCACACAAATTATTTTACTATTAAGTCGTATTGTTTAAAAATCAGAGGTGGTATGGCAACTGGTAAAATCATAGCATAGTTCAACTGGGGTGCAACAACCATTTTAATAACACTTATCTTGCCCCATATTTAGGTTTAAATTTTCCCACCATATCTAGATTACTTTTGACTTTTTGTAGTGCAGGCTCAACGTTCAAAACAGGCACAACCTCAGTGTTCCATCTTTATACCCAAATATGACATACCGTTCGACACCCATTTGAAGTTGAAACATGACACTGAACTTGAATGACACGTACCAGAGATCGGCATGGCCTCTGATTTTCTCCAATTAATTTTATAATCTGATTGGATTGGACTGGATTGTCATCATTAAATGCAGTAAAGATTTCAAACTGTCTCTCATCAGCATTAAAATATCGTCCGCATTTAATAATAATTTGTGCTCTTTCCTCCCTCTCTCCACTCCCCTGATGCTTGCATCTGATCTGATATCAAAGGCCAGTGGCTCAAGTACAATATTGAACAATAAAGGTGAGAGTGAAGAATCCTGTCTGGTACCTCTGGTGAGGTCAAAAAGAGATGAGATCATCCCGTTGCTCATTCATGCTGCCCTTGGTTTTTTAGTATTTTAATCCAATTAATGAAAGTTGATCCAAATCCAAATTGTGTTGATGTGTTAAATAGGAACTCCCATTCAACCTGGTTAAAGGCCTTCTCAGCATCCAGCGAGATAGCCAAAATTGGGTTCCGGTTTGAATGGTTCAGCCAAATAAGGTTATAATCTTCTCATATGATCTGCAAAAGACTGTTTTTTCATAAATCCAACCTGATCTGTGTGTATTATATTAAGCAGGGCACTCTCTAGACGTAGGGCTAGATTCTTTGCAAGGATTTTGCAGTCCGCATTTATTAAGCTTATAGGTCTATAATTAGAGGGTTCTGTAGTATCCTTGTCTTTTTTAGGAATCACTGATATTAGAACCTTATTAAATGATGGGGGGACAGAACCCAACATCACTTCAAATAGTTTTGGCACTGGTATGTCTGTATATTGTTTATAGTATTCTGCAGGGAATCCATTGATACTTTCCCTATATTCATGGGTGATGCTGCCACCTTGATCTCCGCCTGTTATTGGACTATCTAGTAATTCCACATGTTCAGCAGAAAATGTATGTAGAGTAATATTAGAGAAACAAATGACACATTTCTCTTTGATTTGGGCTGACCTGCGATGTGTATAATTCCCTATAAAATTGTTTTAGATCCTCATTTATTTCTTTGCTAGATGACACCAAGTTATTTCCTTTCTTAATTGCTGGTATCACATTGAGGGAGCTCTGTTGTTTAAGTTTCCTGCTAAGTAACTTGCTTGTTTACTCACCCTCTTCAAAAAATGTTGTTCTGAGCCTAAATAATACATATTCAACCTTTTTATTATACATTTCCTGTAGTCGAAATTTTAATTTGCATATATCCTGGAATAATTTATCTGGAAAGTGTCTTTATAGTTCAGTTTCTAATTTTCTAATTTTACATTCCATATCCTTTATTTTATTCCCATATTCTTTTTTCTGTTCTGATGCCTGTCTTATATTTTTTCTTCGGATAAAACCTTTGGATGCTTCCCATTCCATTGCTCTTGTGGCCATGCTTCCTGAATTAAAATCAATGGAGTATTTAAGATCCTCCCTCAAGTGTCAGAGCGAAGCTTAGCTTGGGTTTAGCCTCCATCTACCTTTTCTCTTTTTATCTGTATCAATATCAACACCTAGCTATATAGCTGCATGATCCGACAGGGCCATCGCATTTATTGTAAGCTCTGTTACTGATTCTACAATATTGTGTGAAGTTAAAAAGAAGTGTAGAATACAATAAGACTTCAGTGGGCAGTGGAAGAAGAAGAATCCTTTTCTCTGGGATCGGTTATTCCACAAATATCTACCAAGCCTAAATTTTCACAAAGCATGTGTAAAGCAGCCCTGTCTCCCGTAGTTATCGGCTCACTGAATTTGCTCTTATCCATAAACACGTCCATTACTTGATTAAAGCCTCCAGCTAGAAAAATCTTGCCATTTATTTCCCCTAAAACTAGTTCACCTCAGTAAAAAAGTTTGTGACTTCTTTATTAGATGCATACATATTACATAGCAACATCTTTATCCCGTTAATAACTCCCTCTATACAAACCATTCTACCTTCATCATCGTTAAGTTCCTTGACCAGAACAAAACTCAGCTTTTTGTTTATAAGAATGCAAACCTCATTCCTCTTGCTTGTTTAAGAGCTATGAAAGATATGGCCCACACATCCCCACTTCAGTTTGGCTGCCTCTTCTCCCCTAAAGTGAGTCTCTTGAACGAAAGCAATATCCGCTTTGTTATGTTTAAGGTATGTCTGAACCTTCCCCCTCTTGGCTGCTGTGACTCAAAAATTTCCCTGCTTGCTCACATGTATTAATACTGGAAATTGTCTCCCTATTAACTTCAGTCAGTACCTCACCCTTTTAGTAATATATGTCAAGATAAAGCTGAATGCTTCTGAACTGAATACTTCTGAACATCTGAAGTAGTAACAAAAGGTAACACAAACTGAAATATGCCCCAGACAGTATTAACAGGGGCTCTTGGCTTTTGTTCCCTAAGAGCAACACAAAAATCAGAAACAACAACTAAACAAACATCTTTTGTCCTTAGAGTATCGTACACCCGGCTGCCATTCTAATTTTATCTGAAGTTGTATTTGCCCTTGGCTGTCCTGTCGATTGACACCTTTTGTTTGGAAACTTGTTGTCCTTACATGGCTGTCTACTTTAACTGCTGCTTGAGAAGCAAGACATGAGAGTGATGTCTAGGAATCCTCTGTCCCATCAACCTTTCAAAGCCATAATGACGAGTTTCAGATACTTTTCTCCATATGTCCCAATTCATGTGGGAAAAATGTAATCTCCCTTTATCCTCCCTGCTTTGACTGAATACAAGTCAAGCCCTCCTCCCTGAGACCTTATAACACAGTCTCAGCCAGTAGCCCTTATTAAACTGAGGTCCTGCACTACTGGCAATTTGCTTAATCTTAAATCTTGAAGAAGACCGATCATTACACAAGCATTGCTTTATGCCGCTCCAGTGTGTTATTTTTGATAGCATTCAGGTGATCCAAGAGTGATAGAGATGTGACATATGTAAGATCATGGGTCCCGTCCTGCCACCTCACACTTTTTACAAAGACGTTGATTTAGCATAAAGGCGGAACAACACTGAAGCCCCAATTCATATTTGTATGTTTTATACAGAATGGATATGCAGATGACGCCACATCAATCCCCATGGAACAAGCTGGGACTCATGTCTCTGTCTGAGGCACTGTCTAAAAGGTAGGATTTTCTTTCTGACTACACATAGAAAAACAAATAGAAAAAAGTAAGTTTCTTAAATCTGCTCTTAACTAAATCTCTACAAAGTTCATTACCAGAATTAATCCACATGTCCTGGCCAAATATTGGGTTCTAGAGGCATAGTGATGTATTGACCACTCACATAGTTTCTTAGTTCACCAACTCACTGTGATACTAAAAACCCTAGTTAGTGAGATAATGGCTAACCAGCCAGGACATGAAAGCACAAGTCACAATAGCCTCCCAAGCTTCTCGCTATTGTCTCTGTGCTGGGCAGTTTACTCCAACACAGAATTGTATTAACTTTCCAACACCTCTAGCCAATACTGACACACAGTGAGTTGAATGATTGCACACATTGAGGATAACCCATTTAAGTCAAGCTGCAGTCTGTGTAGGCCCATAGGTGTGGCAGGTGCACCACTTTTTTGAGGGGAAGGAACAGCAGTGAGGGAGGAGAGGGAACATTAAAAGAATTTCAGTAGAAGAGAGGGATATAAAACAAAGGGGAGAGGGGAGGCAGAAATAGAGAGAGAGAAAAAACACCCACAGGTCGCAGGCAGCTGGTGTAATTACAGAGCGGCAGGCACACAGAGAGGCGAAAGGCAAAAGAAAAAACAAAAAGAGATTGTAGAAGTTGTAGTGCTGGTCTCCACCTCTTCCCTGCCTCTGTTCACCCTTAGCACCTGTCTGCCAGCTGGACGACATTTGCTGGAGAGTTTTCCTCTTCTTGTGGAAAAGGTTGCTACCATCATTTTTTACTCTGACCTTGGTTTTGACCTTGCTTACACTGTATGCTTCAAATTTAGTTTCTACAGTACATAGTATATTTATATTTTATAGTAGTAAGTTGGTTCCGTTATGTTCCCTGTAACTCCATCTTGGTCTGCCTTCCCCCATGTTGCCACTGGGCATTCTACCTCAGTGTTTCCTCCAGTGTTTCCACGTGCCTCCCGTTTGGTATGTTTCTTATTTTGGTTTCTTGTTTCTCGTTTGATTTGAACTTTGCTTTTCTGTTGCACTTTGTTTAAACTTTTTAATTGCTACTTTGTTTTTGGTCCTTGTGACTCATTTTTGGTTTGTCTGGTTCACCTGTTTTTTGTATTTCAGCTGTGTGTTACTAATGCTCACTTTTTGTTCCCCCAATCCTGCCTCCTGTGTGTCTGCGATTAGGTCCTACAAATACACCCCCACCGTAACACACATTATATGAATTAGACGTCTAAAGTTATCAGCCGAGCTAGAAGAGCGTATGACGCCTACTTGCTCTGCATGTATCTGTGTAGTAATCACTTACTGAGTCAGCCTGAGAGGATCGAATTTTACTGGTGCACTTTGCTGATAGGCCTGTAGGTTTTGCAGTCAAGGAGGTCTTTGTCTTTTTTGATTATCAAGGAAATGACGGCATCAGACAAAGAGGGAGGTAGCTACCCATGTCAACCCGGATGCGAGAGAATGCTGGCGTGAATATCGCCGCTTCTCGATCCGTGACAAAACAGCTTTTTTCTGTTTAAAGAAGAAAGCCAAGTTGTCTTTATAAGCTCTGAGGCAGTGCTACTACATTTGAAGCCTGCACACCTGAGGAATTGGCTTCATGGACTCACCTTTCTCCGCTGATCAGCTGTTAGCATAGCAACACTAATTTATAAGCCAACGTACTCATTACTCTATGGGCTGTCCATCGCTGCTCCGCTTGTCCTCCCTCCACCTCAGGGTTATTCACCACCTGGCTGCTTTGTCGCTCTCCTCTGCTGCTATGGTCTCCCCGGCTCGCAGCGATGTTGGATGGTCGCTACTCCGCCGTTGCTGGCAGGGTCTTCAGATGTTCAGCGCAGGAGCACCTGGACCTCTGCTGTCACTTCACCCCAGGCTTCATCACTGGGATTGGATCTCTCGGTCTCCTGCATCGCCCCTGCTGTCTGCACGGAGCCTCCAGATGCAAGTTTGCTTTGATGGAAGGTGCTATTCCCTGCAGTGCTGACGGCGTGCATCTGAGTGGATATGCAATAAAAGTCAAATGAAATGTGTCACATTATTTTTGAGAACCAAAAAATGTGACGATACCTAACCAAATCGTAAGTTCACCGTTGTCCCAACATAAAAGTTTCAACATAATGAAATGTAAAATGTAAAGATATCCATGGTTCACAGAAGTATAAATTGACAAAATGTATTCTGGTGATTGGGTTGCACAAGAGCTCAATAGAAGCTAAGCTGTGCAAGATTCCAGTGCTGGATTTGTCAACATCTATGAGTACACCTCCTTCCCTTTTAAAGATGATGCCAGGGGAAAAAAACACGACTTCCGGCTCAGTGAAACATGGCGTTTTTAGGCACTATTCGTTCTTTTCCTACAATCCACTAGTCTTGCATAACTTTTATTTTATACATTTTCTTAGTTTTCTCTCATTACAATGCCACCCAAAGCTAATAAAAGAGGAAACACTGTTCCCAGGATGCCTCCCCGCCCTGTAGTGAATCCACGTCTAAACCGCGGGCTACCAATACATCCACAGCCCACCTGTACGGATTCTGCCGCGCTTAAAACTGAGCAACTTCTGGCTCTCCGTGAGGATGTTGCAGCTATATTTAAGGCGAAGCTCCAGGCAACCCTGGGTGAGAACCTTCCTTTCATTAAGACTGAGCTGCTTGCTTTCAAAAGTGATCTATCCTCCAGCATATCTGTTATGCAGCAAAACTTTGGCAGGATGAAGGGTACCGTAGCGAAGATGGAGCAGTCTCTGTTTACCTGCACCGATGATATTGTAACCCTTCAAAACAAAGTGGAGTACCTCACTGAAGAAATGGTCAAATTGGAAGATAAGTGTGAGGACTGGAGTCAAGGTCGCGCCGCCAGAATATCCATGTCATCAGTGTCCGGGAGGAGGACTCAACCTCTGATGGAGGCCTTTGTGCTCCGAAGGAACTGCTGGTCGATAGAGCCCATTGGCCTCTGTTCCCCAGGCGCAGACCAGGGAACAGACCACTGGATCTTCTTTTTTAAAATGTATTTATTTTATAACATTTTATTGAATTTTGCATTTTGCATTAACTGAACAAAGCAAACACAGCACATATCTTGCCAAATTACAAAGGAGTAATAATATATATGGATTATATCAACACACATTTGGATCCATCCATCCATCCATTGTCAGCCGCTTATCCAAAATCGGGTCGCGGGGGCAGCAGCTTCAGTAGCGAGCCCCAGACTTCCCTTTCCCCAGCCACATCGGCTAACTCTGACTGGGGAATCCCCAGGCGCTCCCAGGCCAGAGAAGAGATATAATCCCTCCACCTGGTCCTGGGTCTACCCCTAGGTCTCCTCCCAGTTGGACGTACCAGGAACACCTCCCTAGGAAGGCGCCCTGGTGGCATCCTCATAAGATGCCCGAACCACCTCAAATGGCTCCTTTCCACACAAAGGAGCAGCGGCTCTACTCCGAGTCCCTCCCGGATGGCTGAGCTTTTTACCCTATCTCTGAGGGCGACCCCAGCCACCCTGCGAAGAAAACCCATTTCGGCCGCTTGTACCCGCGATCTCATTCTTTCGGTCATGACCCATCGCTCATGACCATAGGTGAGGGTAGGGACGAAGGTTGACCGGTAGATCGAGAGCTTTGCCTTCTGGCTCAGCTCCCTTTTCGTCACAACCGTGCAGTGAAGCGCATGCAACACTGCACCCGCTGCTCCGACTCTCCGGTCAATCTCGCGCCCCATCATCCCCTCACTCGTGAACAAAACCCCGAGGTACTTGAACTCCTTCACTTGGGGCAAGGACACATTCCCCACCTGGAGTAGGCAATCCACCGGTTTCCTGCTGAGAACCATGGCCTCAGATTTAGAGATGCTGATCCTCATCCCTGCCGCTTCACACTCGGCTGCGAACTGATCCAGTGAGCGTTGTAGATCTACAGCCGATGATGCCATCAAGACCATAACATCTGCAAAAAGCAGTGATGAGATCTTAAGGTCGTCGAACTGTAACCCCTCCATACCACGACTGCGCCTCGAAATCCTGTCCATGTATATCACAAACAGGATTGGGGACAAGGCGCAGCCCTGGCGGAGGCCAACACCCACTTGGAACAAGTCCGACTTACTCCCGAGTATACGCACGCAGCTCTCGCTTTGAGAATATAGGGATTGGATGGCCCTGAGAAGGGACCCCTTCACCCCATACTCCCGCAGCACCTCCCACAGAACATCCCGGGGGACCCGGTCGTATGCCTTCTCCAGATCCACAAAACACATGTGGACTGGGAGATTGTACTCCCGGGCCCCCTCCAAGACCCCTGCCAGAGTAAAGAGCTGGTCCGTTGTTCCACGACCAGGACGGAAACATTTGGATCATACACATTATTGTGTGTCTTAGAGTCATGTCAAAGGAAGAAATTTAACAGTATGAATTTTGTTGTGAAGACAGGGTGCGGACGGCCTTTCTGCAATAGATCACTGGGAAGATGATCAAGGGGGGGCTGCCATATTTTATAAAAAAACGCTGCTGTTACCTTTTAAAATAGCACCGAGGGAGGCCTCTCCTGGGTCCACTGGAACAGAATACATCGGCTTGCTAGAAGCAAAAGTTTACACAACAAAGTCAGCTGTTCAGTGGACAAAGAGAGCTGTTCTGTAGGTTTACTCAGAATAAACAATACTGGATCTAATGCAACTGATTTGTGAAAAATTGAGCTAAGCTCCTTAGCTACATTTTTCCAATATCTGGAAATTAATGAACATTGCCAAATACAGTGGTAGTACGCCCCTGCGTCTTTTTTACACTTCGCACAAAGGGGGGAATCTGAGGGTTAATTTTATGTAAAAATTGAGGAATGCGCTGCACTCAGTGTAAAATTCTATATTCACTCTCTCAGAGTCTATTACATGTAAATATTTTTTTAGCAGATACAAAAGCGTCTGACCACACTTCTGTCTTTAACTCAACATTAAAATTGCATTAAAATTAAGAAGGAAGCTCTCAACAGGACTTAAAATTGGTTGATCATTTGGGAACGTAAGGCATGATTTTACAAAATGTCTCGCTTGGAGAAAAACAAAAAAATGGTTGTACTTATTCTGAATATTTTCAAATGACATGAAATTACCATGTTTGAATAAGTCAGAAACAAATCTTAGTTCTTTTGAATACCAGTCACCAAAGAATACTCATTCCTATGCCTGGAGGGAAAGCTTTATTCTTAATTAAAGGTTGAAGCCCGAATGAAAAATCTCTGCGGCCAATATGTCTGCTAACCAGGATTGGGTTGTTTTTATCCTCTGCTGGAAGTTCTCCTATGTCAGTTGAAATAAGGCTGAAAAGAGAGAGAGGGGCACAACACCAAACATCAGCAGATGGCTCTCCTTGATGTAAAAAGTATTTCAGCCAACTTGATATTATTGGGGCATGGCAGGCCAAGTTGTAATAAAGAAAATTATGGAGGCACTTGATCCCCTCTATCTATTGGCAACTGTAAAGTCTTCATCCTTAAGCTATAAAATATTGAATATGTTATTTACTTTTATTTACTTATATTTTCTTTTAAGACAATGCTTATTGTTCCTGACATGTTAAAAAAAAACACTTGTATTTCTGTACTGTGCTGTGTACTTTTTGTCCCTAATAAAAAAATAAAAATAAATAAACACCTTCCAGGCATCATCCCTTCATTGCTTCTTTTCCTTCTTCCTAATCAAACTAGCATCTATGGTCATCCATGTTAAAATAGAGTGTCGCCACGCTGACCCAGAACAATGGCAGCTCTGTTAAGAGCCCCATAAACATTGGCTGGTTTTGTCTCCCTCTCTGGCTCTGTGGCTGAGCTTGCTCTCACAGAATCCACAAGGAGTCAACTGCACCACACTGTATGAGGTAATAATGAATAATACAAATGTATGGTATGGTAAATATACAATGACTGTAGTGACTCTGTGAGAATGACACTTCATGGAACACACATGACATTGATTTTTACTTGCTTACATAGTGGTAATTATTAGTCTACTTCCAAGCAGAAGCAAATTATTGGCTATGCCATGGAAGCTTCAGATGCAGCCAAAGGCCATTTTTTCCTGGATATGGTTCAGTGAAGGCCCCTCACATATTATGGCCAAATTTAACCAGAAACAGCAATGAATTGAATACAGATTTTATATTCAAGTTTTGGAGTTGTAGAATCAGCCTATAGTGAGCACAGTGTAGACGACGCTGCAGCTAACTGAAGTGACGGTATCTTTGAACAGGGGAAGAAGCTCCATAAAAAGCCCCCTCTTACTAAACATTTGAACAGGACAGAGATTATGAGAAACTCAATATAGTGTAATTACCTTTATTCGCCAGTAGATGTCACCACTCCTTCAGAAGTACTGCCAAGTTGTGCTGCGTGAAATTTTGTACTGACGGATAAAAATCAGTAGTGAAACTACAGGCTCGTTGGTCTAGGGGTATGATTCTCGCTTTGGGTGCGAGAGGTCCCGGGTTCAAATCCCGGACGAGCCCTGCTTTTTCTTGCGGTGTTTCAACTCGTTTGTTTTCACACTTGCAATTATTTCAATCGATTAAGCCACATGTACACATACCAGACACGCGACTCTAACTTGTTGCTCTCAATCAACCTCGAAATGGAAAAACAGCTAAAACCAGAAGCGAAAACATAAGTGTGAATATATTAAGAAGGCCTATATTTATATAAATTCTGTAATTGTGAAAATCTGTAAATTCTAAACAAGAATACAGGAGTGGTTACAATTAGTATTGGCTTTAGTATACCAAATTGTGCTGGAATAAATGGTGAATGGAAATATGACACGCTTACAGCCTACACATCAAGTTCATTGATATGTACAATGTATGCATGTATACACGTCAATATGTACAGCGGCTTAGATTTTACATATATTTGATGATATGTAGACCACATGTTTATTAAAAAAAGAGTAAGCTACAAAATAAAACATATAGTTCATCTAATGGCATGAGGAAAGAAACTGTCTTGTTGTTTTAGCGTATGCTGTTAGCACCTATAGGAAATTAGTTGGGGTTGTGTCAAGGGTGTTTGTGAATGTGGAAAGCCAAAAGGCTCATTATTTGTCTCCATTTATTTTTTTGTGCAACTCACTCTGTACTTTTTCAGAGAGATTGATATTGGGTGATTAACTTGTGTTAATCAATATCTGGGGAGTTGGGTAATGATCTAATGACCAGTTCCATAGGTAAACATTACAAGTAAAAATGTTTTTTTCAAGGTACTTCAGATTATGTAATGGATGCTAAACAAAATACCAACGACAGGTCACTCACAGAGGGTCAAAATTTAACATTATTGATTGATTTATATCATAACTAAGATTACATTGAATAAATATGTTTTATAATAACTATTATAATATACTTGATCCATTTTTGGTGAACATTCTCTGCATGCCCAGTAAATCTATGTACGGTGTTTGGTCTCAGACAGCGGCACTCTTCAAGAAGTAAAGATTTTTGTCACATTCAGTTACAGTTTGCCACGACTGCTATAGCTCAGTCAACTATTATACTGCTTTGACCAGGAAACAAGAAAACATCAGAATTCAGACCCTTCTACTCAGCTAACACAGACACAACACAATTCCTTAAAATAGAACCTTTATTATATAAAAATGCTTTTGATATAAAAAAAAGTCACAAGTGTAAATAACACAAAGCATTTTTAGCTGAGACAACAAATACAGGGTTTTAAAGGAGCTGCATGGAAACAGTGGTTTGAGGCAGGGCTTACAGCCCCTCACCAAAATGACTTGCGCTGCTCAGAGTTCCCACTGACACATGTAGACACTGCTTCAGGTGTTATCGGGAAATCCAATTCCAACCAGTAACCAGAGATCAGCTGCAATATCATGTGACAGGAAATTGATTCACCAGGCAACAGCAACAAGCTCACTGCAAGTTACAAAAGTTCCCCACTTCAAAAGTGCTGGTATACTTCCCGATTAGGAGACTGTGATGTTTGAGGACAAAGTTTACTTTACAGGGAAATAATAAGATTTTATTTTTTTGCAAGTGCATAACATGTCTTTCACCTTTTGCTGCTTTGTCATGTGATCATAATATTATTTAAGGTCAGAAACTCAAAGTACAACAGTATCAACAGTAGAGAATTAGTGGGGTTTTATCAAAGCAGACCTCTGAGGTGGTAAAAATACCAAGGAAAATATGCTGCACTGCTACACATATTAAAAAACAACCTGTAGGCTGTAATGTTTACTGCACTCTATGATCCAAAATGTTTGGACTTAACAAACATTCTAATTGTTTTGATATTCTAAATATCTGAAGGGGGATCATTTCAAACTAAAACGTGGTGTTGTTTGATAAAAGCAAAGGTCATCCACTCATTAAAATCTTGGTGCCTCTCATCTAGTAGGTTAGGAGAGACCTATATCTGAAGAACAAAGGTGAAGTTCACCATGGAGGTGAGCAACTATACACCTTAAGGCCACAAGATGCTTTGAACCAAGTGTTTGACAGACTGGCCAACAGTGTCTAAAACATCATTTCAAGCTCACCCTTCAGAGTGATTGCTGTGTAAAGGTGTGGAAGTATAACCCTGAGTTCAAAAAGTTGAGATGCTCTGTAAAATGTAAATACAAACAGAATGTGATCATTTTCAAACAAACTGTGCTTATTGACAACATGTTCACAAAGTGTTCCTGAGCCAATGCTGGGCAGGAATACTTGTTTGTTTGACAAAGTGTTGAAACTCGCCCCATCCTCGCTTTTGATTGACTGAACCTTTTGAGGATGCCCCTTTCATACCCAACCATGATACTATCACCTGCTAACAATGACACCTGTTTACCTATGGAATGTCCCAAACAGGTGTTTCTGGAGCATTCCACAACTTTCAGACCAGTTGGCAACAGAGCTCCTGTTCCAACTGGTTTGAAATAAATCTAAGTTGATGAGGTAAAATATAATGTCTTTGTTCTGTTTTCATTTGCTATATATCATGTCAAGGATGAGCAAATAATTACATTGTGGTTTATTTCAACTTTTACAATTCCACAACTATTTTGGAATCAGGGTTGTTGTTGGAGTCAACACTTTAAAACCACACAAAAGACATAGTTCTTGGAGATAGATCAGGCAAGATTCATCTCAGGTATACTATGAACTTCAGTTGATTTCTGGAGCAGCTCTGAATAAACTGTATCAGCAGGAACTCTTCAACCCGTCACGTTGAATTCACTTTACTCCACAAAAACACTCCTTTAAACCAAACATGGCGGCCAACATAAAAACATACATAATGATCTACACACAAACAGAAATACGAATAACAAAAGTCGCTATAAGAATAATTTGTTATTAACTGTATAATAGCTTCATGATCTACTGTCAGTATGAAAGTGGTAATTTGGGGCTTTCTGTGTAATGTCATAGTAAATGTTATAGTATATGTACACAATAGCAGCAAACATACTTTTGGTAAACGGGACGATGAGGGTACATGTGATGGAAGAGGTTCAGATTCACAATGAAAAGAATTCACTTCTCACAACTCATTAATTGACTTCATTACATATACTATATGTACACAAATTTTACATATTGGTATTCATTTGGTATGTTGATGTGACATAGAGATTTCATGGGATAAAGAAAGGACACAGGGCAGATTTGTCTTTGTCTCTGTGTTGACTGGGGAAAGCTCGGCCACTTTGAAGGCCCTTTGTTCAGCTACAAAGAATTCTCAATGTGAAATGTAAGGGAAACAATCACAAAACAATGTACAACAGATTTCACACTTTGATCTTGGCCCTATTGTATCCATCCATCCACTCATTCATTCATTCATAATTCTACAAATTCATTCAGTCGTCGTCCGTAAATTATCTAATTTCTAACATCAAGCGAAACATTCACATATTCTCATGAACATAGCTGTGTAGTCATTCATCCGTCCATATATTCACTCATTCATGCATCCACTCAGCTTTGCTTTCTGTGGAGCGGTGGATCAGCCAACGTGAATAAAATAGTAAAATAATTTCTTCTGATTTATTTTTGTTCATATTATTTTAACACTATGTACAGTCCTGCCACTAGTCTGGATGCTGTGAGGAAGGAGAAGACGAATGGTCTCAGCCAAGTGGCGCTCCATGTCTTGGCTTTAATCTTAATAAATGATTTTTTGGCACTGGATATTGGTTTTCACACAACACCAATGCCAACTGGTAACTCTTTCAGTGAGCACATGCTGAAGGATTTAGGACAGGGCAGGTGCAGCATGTGAGGGGGATAATAGGCTTATATTCGGAAAAATGGAATTCTCAAAATTTTGTGATTAAGAAGTGGCCCAGTAAAAGAAGTTGTCTTCATTTGATGGAATGACAATTCAAGAGGGAGCTGCTGGCTGTATTCGTCTCCTTTTCGTGCCCAGCAACAAGGCAGGCAGGGCCTCTAAACTTCAACCCGGCACAAGGGAGTAAATGTTAGAGTAGGACATGTGGAAGACAGACATACAACTGATCAGGTGATGCTCATCCTGAGAGCTCCAGGATGACTGGAATGATAAAATGTTCATTGTGGGATGTAGGGACATTAAGTAATGCACTTGAGGCTGACCAGCTGATATAAAGCAGCATGTGTGAACTGGTCAGGGCTGGAAGTTGGCACATGAGTTCTTTCCCTGTTAACGTTGGCCAGACATGACCAGTTCGTGTAGCAAGTGGACTTCATCCATTCCTTCCTCACAGGGCTCCTGGGCTGTTGGAGGGTCACGAGGAGTCGGTGCAGGGCGAGGGAGGAGGGGGGCACAGGTGGAAGTAGGAGCGCTCAGTTGAAGGGGACGGAGGGCAGCTCTCCTCAGCTGACAGGTACTGGGAGCGGGGGGTAGGGGGTGGAGGATAGGGGTCCGAATCTGAGTTAAGGTCCATGTAGTACTTGTTGTGTTTGCCATGGCTGCCATGGCCCGCGGCCTTCCAACGGCCCGTTGATGATGCCAGGCCAGCCGGCGGATGGTGAGGGGTGTAGTCACTGTCGCAGACATCAGTGCTGCAGGGAGTAGTGGGTGGTGCGGCACCTCTGACTGGATGGTATGGTCTGACGTGGAGGAGACAGAGTTAGTTCAGATCAGGGTTCAGGTATTTAAATACAATTAGTTTTGAACTCTGTCCTATCATCACTAATGACAAGCTGTGGAATCAAACTGAGATCCTCCTCAACAGCAGTGAGTCTTCTGTAAACCACACACTAAAAAGAAAAATCTGGGTATTACTTTACATACTACTATATATTACTATATATACTCCATTCAGAGCATGTGAGCGGAGCTGAGTGGCGAGAATTTCCGCTCCCTGCTTACATGAGTGTTCGCTCCTTCGCTCCATCGCTCAAAGTTATACCAGACAGCTCCGCTCCAAGACCGCTCTCCGCTCACCTAAAATTTCATTCAGCTCCGGTGAAATCGCTCCACGCTCGCTCAAATTTAAAAGAGGGAGCAATTCCTATGACCTGTCTGCCTTACTTTTCGAAATATTTTACAAACTCCATCTCTCAATGAATGACCTCTGATGTAAGCTAACCGTTTATGGCACACGTGAGTCTGGACTTGTGCATGCCCTTGACTCGTGGAGAGCGGTATCGGAACGGAACTGGAGCGAAACAGAACCATCGCTCTGGCCTTTGGATTAAAACCCGCTTTACGCTCCGACTACATTGCGCACGCTCCGCTCCCCGCTCGCTCCGCGCTCAGCTCCGTTCACATGCTCTGACTCCATTGTTGTTCAATAATGTGTCTTTTCTGTATCCTTGTACTTAAATCTTATTTCTTATCATTAGCTTAGTCCTGTTGTTTTGGCTACACATTTACTACTAAACAAGATACCTAGGGAGAGGAGGTGGAATTTCACTTTTTTATTTTAGTGAATCTAATACTTCAAATACAGCTGTGTTTAATAGAAGCTATTCCATACTGAATCTGAGAGAGATCTCAAACTTGTGTCTCATGTCACCTTTACAGTCCACTTATACTATTTCTGCACATGCTTGCTTACATCACATCTTGTTTCCAGGCGAATTCCTAGTTTTTATGACAGCAAAAGGTAACTGCTTAAGATCCTTTTTTCTCATTTTGCTTTCCCTAAACAATACCAACTAAATAATAGTTATGACCATGAAATGTAACCAATGCATTGTCTAAATAAATGAGTTACGTACATTAGTGTCCACAAACCTACACCCTTTTAATTGTTAAAATAATCTTAATCCACAACATCACACAGCTTCACATATTCTCATTGTTTTCCACACATTAATTTATATGTGGTGGTCCACCACATTGTCAACATTGGCAGTCGCATATTGATTTTCTATTTTTGGAGCTGCACGTCCCGTTCTCACTCTAGACAGCATACCTGTCAGTGAATAGTATGAGGTTATATACTCCAATACAGTGGACGGTGGTGTGATTTTTAGCCCGTCGGTAAAACCAACAAAGAAGAGGAGGAGGACTATTTAATGCAGTTGGCTTGACCGTAACTTCCTCTACAAAGACGACGGCTGGCCTCATCGTCGAGATCAAGCCCCCACAAAGAGCTGCAGTTTTTGTTGTGGCCAATTTGAGTAATTACATTGTCATGTGGTGCACTGGGGACTTTTTTCCACAGGCTAACATTATGAAAGACACATCTGTAAAACGGTAATAAAAGGCTCACAACCCCCACGAAATGACTCGTTTTACTGTCAGAATTTGGGCAATTCTGAGAGTCTAGAAGAGCCGCTAAACCGGAAGTTAGCCGACTCGGTCGATGGAAGTCTCGAGTGTGCATGCTCAATGGCAACCCAGCTGGACCGCCACCTGACGGAGTAATAAAAGCGACAAAGCGCATTGGTACACTAACAATGGATCCAAGCCTTGGTGCAGCTGCATTTTTGCCAAGACTTGGTTGTGAGATCAACATGGTGCATCTTTGTGAGTCTGTGTTTCCAGACTATGTGAGTGTGTATTACCTGTATGATCTGGTGGTGGATGGACTGTTGGATGAGTAGAAGACCTCTGTGTTGTAGAGAGAGCGATCAGTAGCCGGGGATGGAGGAGGGTTCAGGATCTACAAACAGAAAAGATCTGTGTTATCTGACTGTGGAGAGGATACAGCAGGACTGTGTGTGTGCGTGTGTGTGTGTGTGCGTGTGGACCTGAGGGTAGAAGGCTCCCTTGGTAGATGATGAGCTGCTGGATGAGGCTCCAGTCACATGGTTCCTGTCATAGAGAGGAGCCCCACTGCTGCTGCTGCCCATCAGGCTGACTGAGCTCATCATGGACTTTCCACAGGAAATACCTGTGAACAGAAATTCGATTTTATCATTCCTGTTACAAATCAGTACTTTTATTTAAGTATACACCAATGCTACTGTGTGTTTGGTCTCACCTTGGAAGGTACCATGCTGTGAGCTGCTGGGGGCGATAAAATTGAGGGGCACATGGGGCGTACCACTGATATACTCATGAGGAAAAGTCCCACTGGGGCCCTTGTAGCGTCGACACACCACACGCTGGCAGACAAAATAAGCTCCCCCAATCACAAAGACAAGCAGAATGATGGCAATGACTGGGCCGATGGTGTTAGGCCCAGTATTAGGGATGCCACTGGAGGGGGGAGACACATACTCTAAAAAGGAAAAGGAAAAGAACAAGGCACAGTCAGTGACAAGTAAAACAAGTAATTAACTAGAGACCATACATGTGTACAAGAACATTTCAATGTTTTTACCGCAGGCAAGCTCATCTGATCCATCTGGACAGTCAGAGTAACTGTCACACTGTTGTTTCTTGGTGATACACTGGTTGTCACCACAGCGGAACTGGTTAGGAGGGCAGATGGCTGGAGGAGAGCAAGAAACATCCCTGTCAGTTTAGAAATTATGATAAGGGTTTTGATGGCAACATGTTAGAGAAAGATCCTTTTTTGATTAAAAATTGCTTTGCACATTTTTGTCAACTCCCCGTCTGAGAATTTAAGACAATGCGGAAATACCAAAAACTGCAGTTCCTCGAATGGACACCTGAGGCCAGCTCTGAAGGAGAGTCAATCCACATAAGAGCCCATGTTAAAATGCTCAGCTTTACGGCAGCACCTCAGATAATTTCAGTCACTAAACTTGATTGCTTGGCCATGTTTGTGGTGTTGGTTGATTGGACTAAAAGGAACATACAGTGTGGAGGGACAGGCGGCCATGTTTTGGATTAATGAGCGACTCTGTTAGCATTAATAGGCAGACAGCCGGTGAGCTCTGGAGGAGACAGCTGCAGACAAAGCCCAGAGCATCAGGACTCTAGAGAACACCAGGAGTTGAGGAGAGTACAGAGCTTGTTTTTTAAACTTTTAGGATAAAAAAATGGATTTATCTTCACTCTCACTTAATGTAATGAGCCACGGAGGCGACGACATACACTGGACTGTACAGTAATGCTCTAAATGGACTGCTCAATGGAGGGGAAATGTACCTAACGTTACTTTAGCTACTTATCTAATGATTTACAGAGAAGAAATGGGGAAAGGAGAAGACACTGCAGGATAAAAGAAAGAACAGAGTATCTGATGAGTTTGTCAGTTGTTGCTCGCTGTCTTGCAGACAGGCGGGCTTGTTCAACTAACTAGGCTCAGGTACTGCTAAGATGACATTGGGCAGTACCACTCACTTTGAGCTTCATTCTGGCTCTTTAGAATCTGTGGGTGACTATGCAATGGCTCTGTCCACTATTTTAAACAATCAATGTATTCATAACATACAATAATAGTAGTGAAACTGGTTCTCTGTACGGCCAACTCCAGTGAAGGGCACTGACAGGAGAATTAATGGGAGAGTTGGTGGCAGAAACTGTAGAACCTAGAAGAAACCCATGCATACATGGGGAGAAACAGAAAGACCCCATGCCAAAGGGGATTAGAACCCAGGACCCTTTTTGCTGCACAGTAATAGTGCTACGCACTGTGCCACAGAGTGTGAATAAATTATTAAAATGATAGTTTACAAAAATGTATAAAAATCAAGCCAACAAGGGAACCACATGTTTATTATGCTTATAAAAACATAGGAAATTATGAGGAAATAGATGCAGCGAACGGTAGCTCCTTCACATTTCGCTACATTTTAGTTTTTTTAACTGCTCTTTCAGAAATATAATCATCAGCATTGGAGAAGACATGGCTGTTCATGGCTCTGCTAGACCAAATCTTTACACAGACCAGTCTCTACAACATCTCAGATAAAGCTGTTGCACTCTATGTGTGGACAGCTTGAGGAGAGGTGAAGGATGTTTGGTGCTCACACACAGTCAAAGTTGATGGACAGTGTTTATCGGATGTCAAACTTTTAATGTGAGGACGCTGTCCATACTATCATCCACCTCTAGTTGCTGCTGTTTACATTCACCCTGACACAAATTTAAAATATGCTCTACGTGTTCATGTGTACATCTATATAAATAACTGTAAATCTGTTCTATTTGTGCAGATTGAAGTGTACAAACTTTAATTTTGTCATGCAACCCTGTGTTGTATAATGACAAATAAATCACTTTGAACTTTGTTTTGTTTGAATCCAGGGTATTATTGCCCGAATATTCCAAATATGATAATATCCATATTGGTATTCTCCGAGCATGAGAGTCACAGATTTCATGTTCAGAGGATATCCTACTCTCGGTATGGTAGCATATACTATCTAATCATGAAATATATTGAGAAAATGTTTGAACTGATAAGGTGCATGTCAACAAAACTAGAATAATGCATCACGTTATATTTTTCAGAGAATCTCTGAGATATTTGATCATAATATTTCTGGATTCTGGCCTTTTTGCAGGTGGAGCATTTTTCTTGATTTGCCCAATTGATTTAATATGTCTATATACCGTCAAACTATGTACAGAACAGACAGACTATCACCACATGTAATATTAGACACATCAGCGGTGAAAGCTTTGGTTGAGATAATCTATTGTATTACAGTGTTTCAAGGAACACTTGACTGCTTTTTAAACCTTTTTCTATCTATTAAACCTACAATTTACTAAGTGGATAGTGTAGCTGCTGGATGCTCCATATGAGAAGAACTAATATTTACTGTTTCAGTGTGTTTCAAGGCTGTAGTACGTGAGTTAGTTTAAACCTACTTTCACAGTCCTGCTCATCAGAGTGATCAGCACAGTCGGGTTCACCATTGCAGCGCCTTTGGGCATCAATGCAGCCTCCTTTATCACACTGGAACTGGAAGGCTGAGCAGACAGGGCAGTTCTCCTCATCACTGCTGTCATCACACTCAGGGAAGCCATCACAGCGCCAGGCCATAGGAATACAGTCTATCTCCCCTGTGGAGCAGGTGAACTGTTCTGTGGAGCACGTGGGAGGCTCTGAGAGAGAAAGAAGATGCAACATACAGTATGTTCACAGTGTGGAGGAGGAGAGGAAGAGAAGAAAAGGACAAGGAGGGACGACAGTGAAAAATGTAACACCTCACTGCTGGATATGAACAGAGATCATAGCCGTCCTGAGCAGAATGAAATCCGCCTGACAAAGTTTCCTCCTGCGGTGTTACCAAAGACAGCATATTTCTTCTCTGCCGCTTGTATTACTTCAACATGTAGTTATAAAACAGGAATATATAAACATATCGCTTATGAATATTTTAACAGTTTCAATAGTAATTTTAGCATTATCGAAATACTTGACACATTCCCACTGATAAATTAAGTTAAATGCTATTGTGCTGACCCATCAGAACAGAAGGTATAAGCTAATAAAATGCTATGCATTCAATGTTGTTTACATTTTTCCCTGAGGTAACGCGCAATGGAATCGCATATTGATATTTTTTAAGGTATTTCAGTTATGAATTCTAATATCTTTACATACAAGAAAGGTAATAGCAGACTCCATCTGCTGAGGAAGCTCAGGTCTCTTGGAGTGCAGGGGGCACTCCTGCCCTCTTTCTATGACTCTGTGGTGGCATCAGCCATTTTCTATGGAGTAGTCTGCTGGAGCAGCAGCATCTCAGCAGCAGGTAGGAAGAGACTTAATAAACTTATCAAGAAGGCCAGCTTGACCCAGTGCAGGTGGTGGGAGAGAGCAGGATGATGGATAAGCTGTCATCGCTGCTGGTGAAGGAGTCCCACCTCCTGCAGGCCACAGCACTGGGCAGCTCCTTCAGCAACATCCTGATACACCCTAAGTGTGTGAAGGAGAGGTATCGCAGGTCCTTTCTTCCTGCTGCTGTCAGACTGTACAACCAGCACTGCTCCCAGTAGACCTCAATCTGCAATACAACTCTATACACAACTCACTTCTAATTTTTGGTTTGCACTATCTGGACAATTTTTAATACCCATATTTATTATTTGTAAATAACAATACACTGCCACACTGTTTATAATTACATGTTCATATTGTACAATATTATGTTATATATGTATACACGAGTCTATTCTATTTCTTACCTCTTAATCATATTGTTTATATTTTTTACTATTATTGTTTTTTGTAATATAACTGTCCGTTGGCTGCTGTGGCAAAGAAATTTCCTTGTTTGTGGGACAGTTAAGGAATTCTGATTCTGATTTTGATTCTGATCTTGACAACACTAGTCGAGGCAGTTCATATCAGAAAGTGAATGTGTCTCACCACACCACATATAAATAACTTTCTGTCTGACTGCATCAGAATCCTATTGATTTAGTTTGTTGTTCACCTCCACAGTGCAGCAGGTCCTGCAGTAACACCAGGTGCATGGGGCAGGAGCATCGGGGTGTGCCGTCACCCTTAGCAATGCAGATGTGTGAACAGCCCCCGTTGTCACGGGAACAAGGGTGGGATGCTGGAGAAAGGAAACAGTCTTTACTAAAAAGGCACACACAAACAGCTACCTCCTGCTCCAATAAACTACATATGTAAATGTCAGTAACAGAGGTCCATACCAAAATCCTGTGGTTCCATCTCTTCCACAGCATGGATGGAGGTCAGGTATGATATCCGTCCCTGTATACGCGTACGTCCATCTCCGGTCAGTTTGTCTACCCTCTCTATCATCTGTTGCTGCCGGTCAATCCAGTACAGATAATCTCCAAGAACTGTCAGCCCCATTGGCTGAAGAATGTTGGAATCCTGGAGGACGATGCGATTGGCTCCTGAGGGAGATTTAGTGGTGTCATAAACAATGTTTTTTTTTTTTTTAAACATCTCTTTATTGTATTTTAATGCAAGGCAAATGCATAAGCAAACAAGGTAGAAACATATATATATATACACATATACATACATACACACATACACACATATATATCTATATCTATAGTAAATGAAAAGAGAGTAGAAGAAAAACAAACAAACAGAACAAAAAAAAAGCCATTTGCTTCAAGCAAAACAAATATTTAGCAGAGACCTTACATTGTTTGAAATAACAAAATCATCTGGGTAAATATTTAGAATGCATGTTTTAGGGTTACACGGTACCTCTTTACCAATAATGCGATTGATTAGATCTAAAACCTTTCCCCAAAAAACAATAGTCTGAGGGCATTCCCACATACAATGGATCAGTGACCCCTTCTGATGATTACATTTAATACATGAATCAGGAATACTGGGATTAAAGTGGTGTAATCTAGCCGGAGTAATATACTGTCTACTTAACCACTTGTATTGTAGCAATTTGGAGTGTGTGTTTACACTTTGGGTTTGGACTAAGGAGCAAGGCTCTGTCCATTCCTCATCCGTTATATTCTCTGTTAAATCTATCCTCCAGGCCTGTAGGATATTGTTTGAAGATTCTTTGCACTTGCTGACGAGTAGATTATATAATATGGTCACCTGCCCCCTATGTTCAAGATGTTTTAAAATTATGTCTTCCAGTGCAGATAAAGGAGGTAGCTCCAAACTATTACCCTGTCTAGACATAATAAAACTTCGTAACTGGAGATATTTGAAAAAGTGCTTCGTGGGGATATCGTATTTGGTTTTAAGTTCCTTCAAATGACATAAATGTATTTCCATTGTAAAGGTCAGCCACTTTAGATATACCTTTAATGGACCAGAGTTTAAAACCTGGATCTGCTCTGCCTGGTTGGAAGTAATCATTGCCAAAAATAGGTGAAAATTGCGATAGTTGTTGTGTTTCCTCAATATATGCTGAGACATTATGCCAAATTGTTATTGTGTTCTTCAGAAAGGGTTTTTTTGTCTGTTTAATTATTTTTTTTTCTCTGCTGAGTGTATATACAATTTTAAAGGGATTGAAATCGAGTGAGATTCAATTGTTACCCATACTGGGGGGTCCTTAAAAAAATAAAACATGCTTGCTCTAATCTGAGCTGCCTAGAAATACCATAAGAAATTTGGTAATTTCAAACCACCCGTCGTATGGCAAATATAACAAGGAAAGTCTGATTCTCTGTCGTTTATTGTTCCAAATGAAGTTTGAAAATGTTTTTTTTAATGATTGAAAGAAAGAGAGTGGAGGGGAGAGTGGGATCGATTGGAAGAAGTATAAGTATTTTGGTAAGACTGTCATTTTTAGAATATTAATGCGTCCAATCAAGGATATTGGTAATTTTGTCCATCCATTTATAAGCTGCGTAACTGCATCTGTGAGGGGGTTATAGTTCGCTGAAATTATTTCATTGACAGTGGGTGTAATTTTAACCCCTAGATAAGTAAACCCTTCTTTCGACACTACAAACGGAGTCGGAACTGGAGGGCTAAGTCTCTCTCTCTCTGTCAAAAACATTATTACAGATTCACTATTATTTACTTTATAACCTGAAAAGACACCAAAAGTGTCTACCAACTCAAGTAGGGCAGGTAAGGTTTGTTTTAAACCGGAGCAAAGCAAAATAACGTCATCCGCATACAGGGCTATGCGATGTTCAATATCTCCAACCGTTATTCCTTTTATAGTGTTGTGTTTGCGAATTGCCATGGCCAGAGGCTCAATAGCCAGGGTGAACAACAGGGGAGATAAGGGACAGCCCTGTCTCGTGCCTCGATTAAGTTTGAAAGCGTCGTATATAAGGCCATTGGTTAAGATCTCAGCTTGTGGGGTAGAGTAGAGAAGGCGAGTCCACCTGAGAAAATTTCCCCCAACACCAAACCTCTGTAAGACTTCAAATAAGTATGACCACTCTATCCTGTCGAAGGCCTTCTCTGCGTCCAACGACAGGAAAGAGTGGTCGGGAAGACCAGATTTCTCAAAGAGAATGTTAAGCACTCTCCTTATATTGTGAAAGCCCTGCCTTCCCTGTATAAATCCATTCTGGTCGGAGTGAACCATTTTAGGTAAGATAAGATCCAACGTCATAGCCAGTACTTTACACAATATTTTAAGATCGTAATTGATGAGGGATATTGGCCTGTAAGATCCACATTGACCTGGCGACTTCCCAGGTTTCAACAGTAATGTAATTATTGCTGTATTGAGAGAGAGAGAGGGAGGACTCTATTATTGAATGATTCTTGATACATCTCAAGTAGTGGTGGTAATAATTTAGTTTTAAAGATTTTATACAATTCAACTGGGATCCCATCTGGTCCAGGAGTTTTCCCTCCCTTCAGATTGGATATAGCCTCAGACAGATCCTGAGCTCCAAGATCAAACTCCAATGAGCCCAAAGAATCCTCGTCCAAGGGAACAAAATCTAGAGAGTCTAGAAATGTTTTTTGATGATTTGGAGCTGAATCTGAATATTTACAGCTATACAATCTGTGATAGAAATTTAAAAATGTATTATTAATTTCTTTTGGGTCAGAAGTCATCACCCCTTCATCTGTTTGAACTGAGTTTATCGTTCTTTCTGTTTGCATCTGTTTAATGCTCCAGGCCAACAACCTACCGGCCTTTTCGCCTTGCTCATAAAAGGATTGCCTTTGTCTCAGCGAGCTCCTTGTGGCCTTATTAGTAGATAAAACATTATATTTTGCCCTCAGTTTATGAAGCTCCAAAATTTGCTGTTGGTTAGGGTTCTGGTATATCTGGTTTTCAATTTCTTTTATTGCTTTTTCAAGCTGTTCCAATTCTGATCTTTGGGATTTGTGTCTAAAGCGTATAAAGCTTATCATTTGGCCTCTTAAAAAGGCTTTAAAAGCTTCCCACCTCACAGATGCCGATGTTTGGTCAGTATTATTTTCGAAAAACAAATCAATTTGTGTACCAATAAACTTTATAAATTCAGGATCTCTAAGCCAACTTGGCTGCAGCCGCCATCTTGGGGAGTGGTGTAACATGCTAGGCAGTTTAAAAAGAAATGAAGTTGGGGCGTGATCTGAAATTAAAATGCTGTCATACCAGGAGCTTGTAATTTTGGGTATTAAATCAGCTGAGATTAGAAAATTATCAATTCTAGAAAAAGTCTGATAGGTACTGGAATAGCAGGAGAAAGTTTGTTTGCTGGGGTACATGTTTCCCCACACATCAATCAAGTTGAAGTCTTTCATACACTGAAGTAACTCTTTTCTTGCCTGAGGGTGTGAGGAGTCTATTCCAGTAGACCTATCCAGCTCTGGTTGAAGTGCACAATTGAAATCCCCACCAATGACAAGATGGCCAGGCAGAGCAGCTAGTGATAAAAAGAGATGTCTGAAAAAGACGGGATCGTCCTTGTTCGTCCCATATACATTGACCAGGTTCAGTCTGACTGAGAGAATTTCACAATGGATGACAAGATATCTACCAAATTTGTCTTAGGTAATATCAATAAGTTGAAAAGGCAATTATTTATGTTTAAGAGTAATTACTCCCCGTGGATGTGAGCTAAAAGATGCTGAAAACACCTGGCCAGGCCATCTCCTCCCCACTCTAACAATTTCCTCAGAGGTTAAATGGGTCTCCTGCAGGAAGATCACTTTGGCTTTTAATTGCTGTATCCTATTCATGACTTGCTTTAATTTAACAAGTTTGTTTAGCCCTCTCACATTCCAAGAGGTGAACTGAAGTTCAGAGGTCATCAGTGTAAGTTACTTCTGCAGTTATGGTCGCTTGGATATACTTCAGTTGGCTGCTAACAGAAGCTACATCAAAACAAAACGGAAAAATAAAAGTGCAATAACAGAGATGCACAACAACAACAAACATTAGATGAACACTTGAATAATAACTGGGCGCACTTCCCCAACTGAAATACACCCCCCCACCCCACAATAAGCAGACCCCTAGGAGCCCGTAACCAGGCCTAGCTATGGAGCTTTGCCGGTCCACCCCTACCATCAGCATGGAGAGGAACAGCCTGCCTAACATACCGGGCTAAGCCCTCCAGGAGTAAACAGTAACATTATAAACTAAGACAACCAAACAGTATGACTTAGATATTATTATGGGAACAGTATCACAGAGTTATAATCCACTGTATAGTAAGAAGCCAAACATAAACAGAGATAAGCAGAGCAGTAATGACATAAGGTCGTATGAAGTGTTGACTATCATTGTTCATTTCTGCCCGTTACCTATTATGCCAAAAACGCAGTTCAAGCTGTGTTGGTGCCATTAAGGCGATTTTAGTGTTTACCCACAAACTTCTGGTTGCAGTCCCTGTACAAACTTCTCCGCCGCCGCCGTGGTATCGAATATGGGGCGTCTCCCTTGGTATGTTACCAAAAGTTTAGCCGGGTGGATAATCCCGTAACTTAGCTCTGGAATGGAGATGGAAGCCAGATGTTTCTTCACCTGGTCGAAGACTTTCCTTCGCTTGAGCAGGTCGGCGGAAACGTCGGGGAAGAGCATGATCCTCTGGTTGTCAAGAGACAGAGGTCCCTTCATCCTGGCAGCCTTCATTACCCGAGTCTTGTCCGCATAGTTCAGGAACTTGATAATTACTGCTCTGGGTCGCGCAGCTGATTGTCGGTCAGTTACGTTAATTTGACCAATTCTGTGTGCTCTCTCGATCAGCAGCGGTCCAGGAAAATTGTCCGCACCAAGCACATCAGTTAACAACTTCTCCAGAAATGCGCAGATATCAGCCCCTTCCTTCTTCTCCGGGAGGCCCACCAGTCAAAGGTTGGAACGGCGGCTGCTGTTTTTTAAGTCGTCAACTTTAAGCACCAACTTCTCCACGGTCGCTTTCATGGCAGCATTTTGGGTTTGCAGAGATGCAATGTCATCATCATTGGAGCTAATTCTTTCTTCAACCTCTGTAACATGCTGTGTAATGATGCTGCGTTCAAAGGCTGCAACAGGCCACTGTCCTCGGCTGGGTCGGGCTCTTATCAAGCATTCGCGTTTAGTTTTTTAAATAACTCAAATAATGACTATTTCCAGCTAGAAAACACGCACCTCTCTCCTCCCTCCATTGTTTGTGGTTGTGTTGCTGCGTGGTGTTACACGTGACTTGTAAGAGTTATCCTCGTGCTGGAAACGTGACCCGAGACGCAAGAAGAAAGCAAAAAAGTATATTTTTACTGAGGAAAATGACAAAAATAATAGTAACGCACAGTGATCACTGGTTTGGAAATATTAACGCGTTAGATTAGTCGTTACTGAAAACAGTGGTCAGAGAGTAACGCGTGGGCAGTGACAGCCTGTGTCAGCTTTACAGTTACTTTCGCGCCGGGCTCGGACACAACGTGCACGGGCCGGTCTGGATTCTCAGCTCTACTCGGGTCCAGCCGCGTCTTTACTGAGGTTCTCCCAGTGTCAGCAGCAGGAGGACGGTCAGCTCACCTCCCAGAGCCTCGCACTAAATCACTGGCGACTGATTTAGGGACCGTCATTAAATTACTTAGCATAAATATATTAATTCAAAATAATTGCAGTTTTTTCTATATCTTCCATGTCATGTGACCCAGTGACTCCAAACCAGCAGCAGATTGTGTTGGTAAACTGGACACATGAGACACAGCTCTTTTTATTGTACTTATTATATTTTATATGAATATTCATATGCAGGAATTATGATTTTTTTTCTCAGTAACTTCCATGTCAGGTGGCCCACTGACTTCTGAAACAGATACTGTTTCCATAAAAATCTATAATAATGAAGAAAATAATGGTAAAAAAAAAAAAAAAAGTTCTCTAATGTCTCATGTCTTAGATTCTGATTCTGAAATTCTGATTTTTTTTTAATTATTATTATTATTATTATTTTTTTAAATCTCACCAGCAGTCACTATTTAAAGGGTTATTTTTAAAAATTTTCTTCCGGGGGGGCATGCCCCGGGACCTCCCTAGTGTTGCTAAGTTACCAGAACAATGTTGGGGAAATACTTGTATGTTCTCAGAATTTTGGACATGTGAGGCAAACCATCTCTTTCTTAGCTGAAGCCGACAACGGAACAAAATAAGTGTAAAGAGAGACGTAGTGGAGCTGTATATTTTCCTGCTTTTTTGTCCTTTGGCAATTACACCTATGACTAAGCACGAGAGCCATGTTCATCATAATGTGTTGCTTTTAAGTAGCTGGGAATATGATTGCATGTGGAAATATATAAAATGGTATTCAAATCAGACCCCACTTTTTTGTGTCCCCCCCCACTTTCCAAACCGATGTTACGCCCTTGCATACAGTACATAACATAAGCACAGCAGAAAATGTCAGACAGTTCAGACAACCTTGTTTGACCATATATCTTTAGATGATACATTTAAATCTGAAAAAGATCAGACATAAGGAGGTTTGCAGATCTCACAAATCTCTTCACTACATGACAACCAGAATATTATTCATTTAAGAATCGCAATTCTTGTCTCCCATGATTAACAATCTAATCACGAATGTCAAACGCCTTCACACAGAGACTAACGTTAACAGAGACAGCAGTAAAAAGCAAGATAAATGCTAACAAGTAACAAACACACAAACACGTTAAAGAAACTCTGAAGACTGAATTTCTTCAGTCTTCAGAGTAACTCAAAAACTCTGCTTCTGCTTAGTGTCCTGTACAATGATGGACCCCCCGGAGCCAACAGTGCAGCAGAGAGGCTGCTCTCACAGCTGTTAATAACATACAATTCCATCTATATCCTGACCAATTATGGATTTTACAAACTGAGACCAATAGCAATATTAAAAGTTCGAAAAAAGGGAAATGAGTAATATATTATATTTAAGAATATGTCATATTTTGGAAACATATCCCATACATTTGCTTTTTTTTTTAAATAAAAAATTTCAATGATCAAGATAAAAACAACTAAACAGAGCATTTTACATTTTGAAAATAAACTTATCAATGCTCTATGTTGAACAACGATAATGGAGACAAAAAGCCTCATTTTAAAACCACACATAAACAGATTCTGTGGCATGTACTGTACCAGTGATACAAACAAGTTTCTCTTGTCTAATATCTAGGTGACTGTCACATTTTCCTGACTACCTGTCATTTCATGGGATGTATAGCTTTAAAAAGATGTTTTTTAGCATTTAGATTCATGTCATACATTCACTACTTATTCCTGTCACAGTGCTGTTCTGATGACACATCATTAGCAGCTGAACTATAACATTCTTGAATCGTTCTTGGTCCTATAATACCACTGCTGACACTGCCAAATGTGTGGACTGATTTTCAACAGCAGGACTTGAAGCTCACTGGTGTAAAGTACACCTTATAGGTCCAGCATGTTGGATTTAGTGGCATCTAGTGGCGAGGTTGCAGATTGCAACCAGCTCAGTACACCTTGCCCCACCCTCTTCAACAGTTACCGCCAAAAAGGCTAAAGGATCTCTCTTGTTCCAATGTTTGGTTTGTCTATTCTGGGATACTGGGAAAATGTACAGTGCAACATGATGGACTCCATGGAAAAGGACCAAGCCCCCAGTAATCTCACCAGCATTTGAAGCCAATGCGATATAGTGGCCAAGCCTGGTAATTACATCATCACATGATGCACTAGGCCCCAAAAACACAAGCTTTGAAGCTTAGCAAGAAGTGGCTTTAAAACGCTGGTCACACTTTTTTGAGCACCACAACCACTGCAGAACAACCTGTACTCTAATACTTTGGATATTGTGGTGGCTTTCTGTGGCTTCTCTGTGCTTGCGAGTTTGCAGAGGTTTCCTGATTGGCATGGAGCTGCTGACTCTTTCACATACCTGCATTTGGCTCAGCATAAGATAAGCAGCTGTCGGGCCTCCGCCTCTGACAGCCTCCAGATTTCCCTTAACAGACCGACAGATGTGGAGGACTCACTCCCTCTGTACATATAAAAGACTCATTCTAAGGTAAAAAAACTAAAAAAAACTAAAAAAAAAACCCCGGCGGCTTTCAGCTGATTATACACGATATGAAAACACAATTATGAATACTGTATTACATTTCTGCCAATAGTTCCCCATCATTCACACACACTGGACCTGTATGACTTCATTTATCTGCATTGTGGGTCAAGAATTTTTCAAAAAGAAACAATTGATACGCAGTGGAAATGCCATTTGACTAAATGCAGCCAGTGTTCTTCTTATGCTTATTTTCTGACAAAATGATTATTTGTTGGAGCAGTAATCTGTTTGGATTGTTATGTTATGGCTGTGGTTCGATGAGCCAACGTAATTAAAGCAGGGCAAGCAAGACAGCAAAGAAGCTTTGTGTTAACATGAACTGTGTCTGAAATATTATTTTTAACCCACACACTGTCAGCAGTTAAAAAAAGCAACAGGCATCCGTCACTTATCACTCTTAGAAGCTGTAGCTGATCTGTGTGTGAGTATAAAAAATAGCTGTTTGATTCCAACGACCTCGCCAAGAAAGGCAAAGCAGTGCTACAGTAACTGTCTCAATTCAACAAATAATGTTAACTGTGTATAGAATGACTTCAGTAAATGTCTGTGGTCATGTTTTCAATGTATCTGATGTGGATATAATAAACAAAAGTGGTCTAACTACAAGGGCAGAAAAGGAGTGAAAATGTACATTCAGCTTGCTTTAAGACTAGTATTTCAGAGCAAGACTTCTCCTTGAGTACCTTTTCAGGTTTCTGCTTGATGATCATCATCCTATTATAACCAAAATGTCTCTCTCTGTAGGAACTGTTTCTGTAATGTTGTCAAAAACTTACATAATAAGAATAACAACCGCAGCCTGTCAGTCGCAAAAACAAGTTGTATCTGTGGATGTAACTATGACCGTCAGATTTGCTCCCAATGACTGAATGTCGTAGCCACTGCAGGTGTGTCCTGGCTGCCAGCTTTGGTGATCTATTGAACCTTTGGTACTGTTTTGGTACATACCAAACATGTAACAATAGGGCCCAGGACTAAAAACACTTGAATTCACCATTAATAAATGTTGAGGTAGAGGGACTCCCCAGTTTCTCAAATTGAATCCAATACATGTGCATCAGTTTCAATGTTGTTAGAGGTTGAATTCTTTTTCTGCTTAACAGCATCTCAGTGCACAACCAGGAAAATATGAGAGATGATGACCAAGATAATTTAATGATAAATAATTATTCTAACTAGCACTAGCACTTATTAAGATATCAATATTAAGATATAATATTGTGTATTACAATATGGCCTTAAAATATTGCAATGTTTTAAGGCAATATTGCCCTGTCCTTGTTTAAAGTCATGTCATATTATCGTCTGTAACCGCTTTATCCCTTTTTCAAGGGGTCGCGGGGTTTTTGCTGGAACCAATCCCAGCTCTTGGGCGAAGGCAGGGTACACCCTGGACAAGTCGCCAGCTCATCGCAGGGCCCTCAGGAGCAATTTGGTGTTCAGTATCTTACTCAAGGACAAGGGATTTGTTCAACCCGCTGAGCTACAGCTGCCCCCTTGTTTGAAGTGTTAAAGAATTATTACTACAGTCGGTCCTTGTTAGATTGCAGTAGTGACACAGGCATTTAAATTGCCATCAGATTGTAGTAAAGTAAGATGCAACACTAATACTTTTCTGGATTAATTTCATTAACATGTGCATAAATATGATATGTAAGTCATTTCTTCATTTGAGTTATATCTGTTTATGGTAACTCACCTGTCAGATCACTGCTCTCAATGCGTTTGAGGTCAGCGTCGACCCAGAACAGTTTTCCTAGTTTATTGTCCAGAGCCAGGGCTACTGGCCTGATGAGACCGGTAGTGAACAGAGACTCTCGCTCTGTCCCATCCAGACTGGCTCCTTCGATCTTGGCTGAGCGCTCCTGCACTGTGGTGAAATACACGTACCTACAGAGCGGGCAAAAACACATTTGTGACATTGTGATTGCTCACTGTGTCATTAGGCTACCATACTAAGTTCACAGTTATACAGTTCTAATCAGTTATCGGCTATCATTCTTTTCCTTCCATACATAAAGTACAACATACAGTATCTCGATGCAACCACGCATTTATTTTGTAACATCAACTCATTAATTTAAAAAAAGGATCTCACCCTTTCTCAGCATTGACCACAATGGCCCGCGGCTTGTCGGTGTCATCCTTCAAGACCACGCCCACAGTGTGTCCATCCATCCTCTGGACGTTGATGGTGTTGGTAGTCTCACAGGTCCAGTAAATGTGGCGACTGTAGGGGTCCAAGCTCAGGTCATGAAGCTGGTTGTCCACTGGCTGGACACTGCTGCTGACTATCATGGAAGGCTGGAGGCAAACATAGCAAGGTCATCAGTTTTATTCAAAGTTATGTACAGCTAACAAACTGCTCTTTGTCTCACTATGACAGTAGATGTATCAATCTGCATCTAGTTACAGTGATCATCTCAGTATGAAGCTGCATGGAGTTAGGATAATCGTGGTTGATAATAGGGTGTTACACAATTGGTCCCTTTCAGCCCTCCAAACAAACTCAGAGCAATTAGTCAGCATTTTTGTGCAAGCGTGAACACTCTAAAAGAACTCTGACACCACCTCCCAAGGATGTCTGAATACAGTCAACTTCAAGTCAACACTGCAGTTCGCTTAACCTCTACACTGTGGACACAAAGCACACCAGGGTTTCTTTGACTTCTTTCTTTGTATTTTAGCACCCTTGGCTTACTGTAGACAACACTGGGATGCTAAATATACACACAACAATGGTTGGATCAACCTATTGCCCATCAGTCCTCTGAGGGACAGTAATTTGTGGGCCGTGTCCCATCAACACTGAAATGACGATAAGTTTAAATTTTGCTTGATTTCAAGTTTCCACAATAGTGAAAACTGAGTTCAAGGAGAAACATGTGGAAGATATTACAAGTCAGTGTCCACTACCAGCCACTAATATACATAGAAGCCTCATATACAGTAATGTCAGCACAAGCTTTACCATGGCTCCATCGTCTCTGGCCCTGCGTATGTTCTGTCGTCCATCCAGCCAGTAGACTAGCCGGTCCAGCGGGTCGTAATTGACAGCCCGGACATTCCTCAGAACGTGGATGGGCAGAATGATGTCAGGACTCTGCTCTCCCAAAACCATCCTGCTGATACTGGCCTTCTGACTGAATAGCAGAAAACTAGAGGGGGCTGCAAATAGAGAGGCAAAGAGGAGGGGATAATGGATGAAGGAATGGAATGAGTGTACACAGCGTTAGCCTTCCTTTTGCCAGAGGGTTTGCTCAATTCTTGTTGTGAAATATTGAGATAAACACACAGGGCCAAAACCCAGAACATCAAACCTAAAAACACACATGTGCACACACACACACACACACACACACACACACACCATGGCTTAGGAAGAGCTGAAAAAGCAATAAATGATTGTCTCAAAAGCGGAGGAGGTGTGGAGAGCCTCCACTCTTTGGAAATAACAAAAGGATACTGGATTTCAATGTGGCAGTATGTGTGTGCAGATGTTCACATAAAGACAACTGAGATTATTTCTTCTCTGTTCCATTAGTTTTTGAGTCCCAAATAAAACCCCTAAACGTGGGGCTGAGTCTATCACTGTACAAACAGTCACTCAAGCACACAAACAAATTTACATCCATCTCCCTGTTGATGTTTTGCAACTCAACTGTCGACTGTTTTTTAGTACTTGAATCTGAAAGACAAAACAAGACTATTTTACCCATTTCCATACCAGCTCACTTCCCAGTATTTATCGAAAGGAGACATGAGACGTTTCCAAATCGATACATTTCCACTTTTTAAAATAATCTTACTAAAGCTACCTGTATCGGTGTGCTTTCACAGTTTTCAACCACAGGAGGGGGCTTCACTGAAGCAGCTGTACCATGTTTCTGAAATAGTGGCCTTTATTTTAGGCAAGTTTCTTAAAGAGACAATTGCGTATTCATGATTTCCTCTGTTTATTGATCATATTTATACATTTGACCTTGTTCAAATGAGTCTAGTATTTCATAATATTTTAGTTGGATGTCACCCTGGTTTCTGATTTAGGAAGGAGGTACAATTTCCAGCTTCAGCTGCATGTCAACTTGTCCTTGGGCAAGATACTGATGGCCCTCCTATCAGCAGCCCCATTCACACTGCCGTTTGCATGCGGGGATCCTGCACCAATTCTCCGCCTCCTCCTCTGTGTGAAAGTTTCAGATGCAGCGAGGGGTGAAACTTCTCTCCGGCGCTGATCCACCTCTGGAGATAGTATCAGGGCCATATTATTGGCGAATTGAACCAGTGTGAATGGATAAGCTGGCGGCGCGAAGTGGGGGCGTGTCGGTCCTACAGACTGGTAAGTGACTCAACTTAATAAAGAGAAATTTCCCACAAAGCAACATGACCAACATGACATAACAACAGTAACGCAGTAACTGTAACTTTGGCAACTTATATGAAAAAAATACCACAGATATAAGTGGAGAAGCGTCTGTCCTCCCGCCCGTCTTATCAACTATTCGTCACGTTTCTGCAAGAAAAACAGTGTCTGTCACCGGCAAAAAACTTTAACTCACGGAGTGTTTGTGATGAAAATAAATTACCGCTATGGTCAGCCCTCTGGACCGAGACTTCAGTGAACTTTCCCCCAGAAAACAGCCTCCGTCCCTGCGAGTGAGTCAGACAGCGTCCAGTTTACTGATGGTGATTATCTAATTATGTAATTTAGCGCGAAAAACTTAACTTTGTCACTTTCCGGGATGTTTGGTGGGTCAGGATCTCAATCACTACACATTATAGCAGCATCCATATGATTATAAACTATCCACGGGTTTAGATTGAGAGGGGGGACACCTGGGGAGACACCTTAAAAACACACCGACGTCATCATCTTGACGTGCCCCGTCTCGCCTCTTTAGGAGCTGCAGCGCCGGCGCTCTGTGTGAATTTACACAGCAGTTCGTCTTTAAGGTGGAGATGCATCGCTCTGTGTGAATCACCATCAGCGGAGAATTGGCGAACCACCGCTTCGGAGATAATGGGGCGACGCTGTGTAAAAAGGGCTAGAGTGTCAGTGGAAATGTGAACGGGCAAAGAAATATTGTGGGGCGCTGTGGCCAGGAGGCACTGTATCACACCTGATGAGCAGGTCAGCATGGCATGTCAGCCTCTGCCATCAGTGTATGAATGTGCATGTGAGTGTGACAAATGCTGTATTGTGCTTTAAGTGGTCAGAAGACTTTATATACTGGTGTTTCTCTCCAAATCCCAGCACCCCTTTACTTACAGCTACAGTTTTGTCCATCACTGTTCAAAGTGTAGTGGGAGGCACAGCGACACTGGGCACCAGCAGGTGTGGCGAGGCAAAGGTGGGCACAGTTGCCGTTGTTATGTGAGCAATCATTGGTACCTTCCTGACGGGAGGAATGGAACACCAAGATGTCCAACATCAGCTCCAGCTGGCCCTGAGGACACAGTGATGTATCAGTGGTAGAGTTTAGTGAATACTGAATATATTGATAGTAATAACTTTAAAACTCCCCAACAAATTTTAATGAAAAGATGAAGAGCATGACCAGTAAAACGAAACATTTTGGTTACTAAATTAGCTGATATTTGACCATTAAAAAAACTGGTTCCGTACCTGCAGCACCACAGTGCGGTTTAGTCCGCTGCGTTTGTCTGCCCGTTCAATGCTACGCAAGTTAAAATCTGTCCAGTAGATAAAATCCCGGTACTGAGTCAGACCGAAAGGATGAGGAAGGTCGTCTACTATGATCTCCCTCTGAAGACCTGCAGAAGATATAACATCAATACACCTTCATCACCTACAACAATGACATCGTCTAAGCATCAATCAGAGCTTCTACCATCATTATAGATTTGTATTCAAGTCAGTGTAGATTAACTGTGTGTCAAAGGTGGAATATACGAATATCTGGTACAGTTCGAATATTGATGGTAGCATATGTAGTGCAGAGACAGATTACACCTTTGGAGTTAGAAGAGTTAGTCAAATGACAATTGGACTAGAGGAAAGGCCATAAAGTCTCCAAAATCAATACATTTAGTTTAATAGACAAGTCTGGCAAAGACCAACAAACAAATAAAGAGATTAAGGCTATAACTTGCACATCTTGATCGAGGGGAGTCAAAGAGAAAAATTTGGGAGGTGACTAGTTTTGGTGTTCATAAGATAGCTGCTTTTGGTCAGTGTCCCTGAAGATAAAGTGAGACTTCCTATTGATATACACTTGGGTAGATATTTTCTGGACAATATTGCACAAAGTAAACAACTAGCATTCAGTAGTTGAATAACAAGTCATTCAATGGGTTTGATAATACCAATATTGCAAACTACATCACTGATTTGATGAAGGGATTCCAACTTTATATCACAATTGCAATTAAAACATTATCTGGTCTCAACACAAGGTCCACTTACGTCCAGAAAAAAGCTTCTAATTGGATTATTTTGCTTAACTAAGTTACAAATATACTTTCACCCTCAATGCAGCAAACTAATCAATAGCCAGGTTGATGTGCTGTAGACGTATGTAAATACACAGTGAAATAAAGAACAAAAAAACATTTTCTCATCCCATATCCTTGTGTCATTAGTTAAGTTATCTGGTTTGGGCGACCAACTAACATGGGCCATCATATAAAACCACACTTGTCCATTCGTTAATGGGTTTAAGTTGCTGTCGTAGCAGTGTTATACCATAGGTCACAGGTGTAATTTTGGATACAAGTTAGCAAAAACTTTAACACTCATAACTATATCGGGGTGGCTGTGGTTCAGGGGTAGAGCTAGTGTATTGTTATCGGAAGGTCGCTGGTTTGATTCCCTTGGTCTGCATGTCGAAGTGTCCTTGGGCAAGATACTGAACCCCAAAACTGCTCCTGATGTGCTGGTCGGCACCTTGCATGGCAGCCACCACCATCGGTGTATGAATGTATGAATTACTGTAAGTCGCTTTGGACAAAAGTACCTCCAGTTGCTTGATGTTTTTACCATAATGTGAGTATCTAAGAGGCCCTGTTCCTAAAATTAATTACTCCTTTCATCCCCCAGCTGACTGTTTTCTGGTGAGGCACCTTGCAGTTTCATCACCTCTTCACCTACTAAGGAGGATGATGTTTGCTTTGCAATAAAACTTTCAGATGGACGCTTCACAGGAGAACCCTCTTTAGTTATTTACAACTTCATAACACCATTTGCCCCCCCCCCAAAAGGAGATGCACTCCTTTTTCTCAGGTCAGTCGAGGTCAAGCACAAAGGAATCTACTCTCTACACATCAGAAGGAACAGAGAATTGTTTTGTGACAAAGATGTGTTATAATTGAATGTATTTGCAATTGCAAATTAGGTAACAACAGCTGATGTTGTTGAGTGTGAAGCGGCAGGGATGAGGATCAGTACCTCTAAATCTGAGGCCATGGTTCTCAGTAGGAAACCGGTGGATTGCCTACTCCGGGTGGGGAATGAGTCCTTGCCCCAAGTGAAGGACACACCTTCTTACTTAATGGTTTTTCTTTATTTTCATGACTAATTACATTGTAGATTCTCACTGAAGGCATCAAAACTATGAATGAACACATATGGAATTATGTAGTAAACAAAAAAGTGTGAAATAACTCTAAATATGTTTCATATTTTAGATTCCTCAAAGCAGCCACCCTTTGCTTTGTTGACAGCGCTGCAAACACTTGGCCTTCTCTCAGTGAGCTTCATGATGCAGTCACCTGAAATGGTTTTCACTTCACAGGTGTGCCTTGTAAGGGTTCATCTGTGGAATTTCTTGCCTTCTTAATGGGGTTGGGACCATCAGTTGTGTTGTGCAGAAGTCAGGTTGGTACACAGCTGACCCCCCTATTTTGACAACTGTTAGAATTCATATTATGGGAAGAACCAATCAGCTAAGTAAAGAGAAACGACAGTCCACTTTAAGAACTGAAGGTCAGTCAGTCCGGAAAATTGAAAAAACGTTGAATGTGCAAGTGCAGTCGCAAAAACCATCAAGCGCTACGACAAAACTGGCTCACATGAGGACCGCCCCAGGAAAGGAAGACCAAGAGTCACCTCACCTGCTGAGGATAAGTTCATCCGAGTCACCAGCCTCAGAAATCATAAGTTAACAGCACCTCAGATTAGAGCCCAGATGATTGCCACACAGAGTTCTAGTAGCAGACACATTTCTGCATCAACTGTTCAAAGGAGGCTGCGCCAATCAGGCCTTTATGGTCAAATAGCTGCTAAAAAGACACTACTAAGGAAAAGCAACAAGCAGAAGAGATTTGTTTGGGCCAAGAAACACAAGGAATGGACATTTGACCAGTGGAAATTTGTGCTTTGGTCTGATGAGTCCAAATTTGAGATCGTTGGCTCCACCCGCCGTGTCTTTGTGCGATGCAGAAAAGGTGAAAGGATGGTCTCTACATGGAGGAGGAGGTGTGATGGTGTGGGGCTGCTTTGCTGGTGACACTATTGGGGATTTATTCAAAATTGAAGGCACACTGAACCAGCATGGCCACCACAGCATCCTGCAGCGACATGCCATCCCATACGGTTTGCGTTTAGTTGGACCATCATTTATTTTTCAACAGGACAATGACCTCAAACACACCTCCAGGCTGTGTAAGGGCTATTTGACCAAGAAGGAGAGTGATGGAGTGCTGCGCCAGATGCCCTGGCCTCCACATTCACCTGACCTAAACCAATCAAGACGGTTTGGGATGAGATGGACCGCAGAGTGAAGGCAAAAGGGGCAACAAGTGCTCAGCATCTCTGGGAACTCTGAAGACTGTTGAAAAAAAATTTCAGGTGACTACCTCATGAAGTCGATCGAGAGAATGCTAAGAATGTGCAAAGCAGTAATCAAAGCAAAGTGTGGCTATTTTGAAGAATCTAAAATATACATGATGTAACATGTTTTGAGTTATTTCACATTTTTTTGTTTACTACATAATTCCATATGTGTTCTATTCATAGTTTTGATGTCTTCAGTGAGAATCTACAATGTAAATAGCCAAGAAAATGAAGAAAAATCATTAAATGAGAAGGTGTGTCTGAACATTTGACTGGTAGTTTATGTATAAGTGATCAGTTCTATCGTATATTCAAGTGTGTTTTTATTTTTCTTATATGTTCTAATTCCTTTTTCAATGATAAGTGATTTTAATCATGTCATATTCTTTCATGTAGACAAAGTCCGCCTGTTAAGCCATGGTGAAATTCTGGGAAAGGTGAAACATGATCTCGAAACTTTAAAACGATAGTTTAGTTTAATTAAGTTTAGACTTATAAGGTCGCCTGCCAGCCGGGATAATGAAACAGAGAGACAAGCTCTCTCTCTCTTATCTTCTTTTAAACTCTTTTTTTAAAATCACTCTCCTCTTTTTAAATCACTCTGTCCTTTAAATTTTCATCCTTTAATTTTACTTTAGCGACACACTCTAAGACAAGCGATCTCCGCAGAAATCAACTATATGTTGATCTCTCTCAATTTTATAATTTGCATTTGAATCACCAAGTGCTTCCACTTTTGTTAAAGCCCTAACAGAACGAAGTTCTATTTTTAGATTTTGTTTTTAATATGTCGTTAAGTATCACCGCCTCATTCAGAAAACAGTGAAATTAATTTCATTGTATTGAGTAACGACGGAAGATCCGAAAGGCCAGCGTTTCAAACTCCAGTTACTTTTGTCAAGAAGTTGAATTAGTTTACGAGTCAGAGCTTAAGAACTACCACTCGAAGCAATAAAGAAGAAGTCTTTATTAAGACCATCATCATTGATAAAGACGTTGCAGTAATTGGCTGCTTCAGAAGCCTTGCAAGCGGTTTCCAACAAAAGGAAGACATTTGTGCCAAGCCAAGACCGGCTCTGCCCCCAACGCTCACAAGCGGACTTCCCGTTGGGTTGTGAATCAAGAGATTTGTCAACAGAGTACCGGACGAGCCATGGCTTCCCTCTGGCTATTGGACCGACATTGCAAGCGGTCTGGCAGTGTAGACCATAGAGACCAAAGCCGCGGACTTCCCAACTCCCCAGACAAAGTAGGCTGAAGATCTCCATACAGCTGGATTCACACACGTGAAACATGAGTTGGTGTCTTAGGTTCTGATTTCTATCTTTTGAGATCAAGAGAAATTCCGTTAGGGTCTCATTAGTATTAAAAATTACTCTTGTAATATTTAAAGGCTTCCACATGACCCGTAATTTCACGATCTGCACATTTGTCACATTTTCTGCTATCTTTTGTTATTCATTTAAATTGCCATTTCATTTATTTACCCTGAAGTATCTAGTTAACGAACATATTTAATCGTCTGTTGTTGTCTGTGCAGGTTTAATTTTAATGTGGTAGATAGAAACTGTGTAAGAAATCACTGCTTCAGATTATGAAATTGAATATATGGATTTGAAATTGATTAGAACTGTTCCAAGCTAAACTTGTCCAGCTGGATTTGATTAATTCCCTCCAAATTATTCAAATAGATAAAACAACGGAGGCGGTGCCCCATTTACGAGTGTGATATTAATCGCCAGTGATTAATTACATTCATTTAGTTGCGTATCTCCTACAAAAGAATGTTTTAAATGTATCATTTCAGTGATTTCTACAAAGAAGTGTATTGTCCCTGTATTGCTAATGCATGGTAACTTTCTGGTTGACAGAGTGCTGGTGTGTTTGTGTCAGTACCTTGCATGTTGGTGCTTTCGATCATGCACGTGTCCAGGTCAGTCCAGTAGAGTCGATGGTCTACATAGTCAATGGTTAGTCCGTTTGCCCGGCCCACTTTATCCACCAGGGTGGTGATCGTGCTGCCATCCATGTATGCTCTGGCTATGCGAGGTCGACCACCCCACTCTGTCCAATACATGTAGCTGCAGAAAAACACACTATTTCAGACTGGGACACACGTGCAAACTTTCCATCTCTGTATGTAACAGATTTATTACAGAGTTACAGTGGTTTTAGTAATCTGTTATTTTCTGATAGAATAGTTGTTTAATTGAATCATCTATCCAGAAGGGGATAACTTTTGTTTTATCAAGTTTTACAAAGGACTACTACTCTGACTACTACTGACTACTCTGTTTTTATTGTCTTTTTGGAGCACCTATGTTAGCATAGTATGTGATCATAAAATGACATAAGATGCCTTCAGGCAAGTGTGTTGACAGCCCTGGGCCATGACATCATAAAGACATAACCAGGTGGATGATATGTGTTAGGGAATTTGAAACACTGGCAATATGTACCTAATCAAGAACTTGCGTGAACACACACAGACTCACACAGAGGCAGATCAGAGTGTCTCGGATGGTTTGGCTGTGGATGAACAGTAATTATGTCAGCCTTGTTAACAAACAGGTTTAATAGAATCATCCCGCTCTCAGATGGAGGTTATGGGGGAAAGGGGCAGGATGCTGGCTGTTGTGCCTACATGCCAACACAATGACATTACTAAGCTCTCACTACCTCAGACAGTTAAGAGACATACTACATGAGGTCATTGGCATCAACTCATACCCTCGAGAGACATGGATTTCCAGCATAAAACAGGTGTCTGACAGTGAATCACTACCATTGGGCTGCTCCACACACTGTACTTATTAACTGTTTGCAGTCACAGATTTGTTATGGCAAACAGTCTCTTTCACACACTTCTCCATGCTAGACATGTAATGTACACATAGTATGTAAAAAAAGTTATGAGGGAAGTCAATCAACAAGGCTGTAAAATATGGCCTTTTTTAAATGGTGTAGGTCCCATTCTTACCCATTGGCAGGGTCTAGGGCCAGCGATCGTGGGTTGTCCAGTGAGCGTGGGTTGTCGAGGTCCTTACAGACTAGAACCTGCCGGTACTGGCCATCCAGCCGGGCCACCTCAATGCGGTTAGTGCCTGTATCAGCCCAGTAGATGTTACGACCCATCCAGTCAACTGCCATGCCTTCTGGGTAGTCCAGTCCAAACTCTATGACATGTTCTACAGAGCTGCCATTCATATATGCTCTGCTGATTGTCTGAGACAAAGACAAATAAAAGAGAGTGAGAGGAAAGCAGAGAGGAACAATTCCCATTTAAATTAAAGTAAGTATGAATTGTTTATTTTGTAGTAGTAGTTCAATAGTTTAGTCAAAGTCATGAAATTACCAGAATCCAAAATAAGAAATAAATATACAGCTAAATAAACAGCCCACAACATGTATTCTGACTGAATTACATCCTATAGTTTATTTTTAAATAGTGTTAGCCCACCTTGGCCTGTATGTCTGTCCAGTATATTCTCCTTTCAGAGACATCAAAGTCCAGAGCAGAGGCCTCTTTGACTCCAGTCAGAGGAATGGCCACGTCATTGCTGTTGGTACCCAAAGAAATGCTCCTGATGTTGTCCCTAAAAAAAAGATAGCATGAGACAAAGTTTTTGAACTTAGCTGCTTCATTTTTTGCAAATTCAATGCAAGTTAGGACCACACTAACACTCATTCATTCATATTTCACATCCATTTAATTCTCCTCAGTCACACAAATGCAGGGCAGTAATCAACATTACTTCAAGTCAAAGCCAAAGTCCAAGCTAAAGGAGTTTTAGAAAAAAAAAGGCCATCAAACCAAGTCAAGAGGAAGCCAGTGAAAGAATTAAATAAAAAATAACACAGGGTGCATTCAATATTATTCAAATCTGTGTCCTGCTGTTGTTCATAGTGAGAGTAAACCATCATAAAACTTCACTCAGTCTGTACATGTTTATGTTTATACATAAGTTATAGTAATATCCAATACAGTGGCACATGCTCCTCCAATTTATTCGACATTTTGTTGTTTTGCTCTGCAGTATGAATTGCCTATGGCAGAAATAACGTCATCAGCAAAATCTTTCAAACGTCCAGACCATTTGGACCGCCCCAAGAAGGAAGAAAGTTGGAATAAGCCTTAAACCAAGCTAATCCAGCTTGGTTTAAGGCTGCTCCTGGCTAATGTCCGATCATGGGAAAAGGAAATGGAAAAAGGGGACTCAGGCTGGTCAAACAAACAGAAAAATGAGAGACTGTATTGCCAACAGAGACTTGTCTCCACCAGAGCATCTTGGATTGAGCTGTTGCACTGGGCGGGCGGACTATGTTTCGAGCCAACAGAGCACAGGACTACAGTTGGACAAGCAGAGGTCGACCGTCTGAATTTCAGCACCGAGCATCACTGTTATAAACATAAAGTGGATAGACAGTGTTGCTGACAAATTGTCATCACCATCATTATGATGCTGTATACAATTAACCCGACACATATTCAAAAGGCATACTTTTGTAAAAAAAAAAAAAAAGTATACAAGTTATTAACTGTACACATGTTCTACAATTTATATAGCATGAAGGAGTTTATGAACTTCCATTTTGTTATGCAAACCTGTATAATTACTATGAAATTAGCTTCCCTAAATGTAGTATTATTTGCCAAGGTTGTGATAACTACTGTTAAAATCTACTTATATTAGACTATAAAATATGTGACGCGCCACGGCAAAACCAGTAGCAAGTCGGCTGGGAGAAATTCACAGAAACAGTTGAGATCATGAAGAAACCACTCCATGTTTCAGATAACAGTATTGGTTGCCTTAAAAGTATACATTTTGTGTTTGAAATCGGGTAGAGTTTCAGGAAATGCTGGCACATCGTTGGGCGTGTGCGGCGATACAGTTAATTTGCATACTGGCTACCTTTGACCATTCACAGGCTTTTTCTTCGGCCAATCAGGTGCACGTTAGTAGCGAACTGCATGGCTACTTATGCAACCCCCCACATAAGTTCTGCCACTTCTTGAAGCTGCATGTTATTTCATCATTGAATGAAGATGGACTGGGAAAAATGCATTGCAGAAGAGCTAAATCGTGGCTGTTACAGCGCAAATCTATGACAGTAATTTTGCGAGACGCCGGATACTTCTGGTTATTCCGTCGCCGATTTCACTTCTGATTCTGATGAGTGCACTGACGATGACAGCGACTGTATTACACTGGAGAACATCCCCAATCTACAGTTGACCTTAGCCGAAGATGAAGACGAGGAAGACGGCCTCGCAGCAGAGGAGCTGGAGCGAGAGATATCAGACGCTATATCTACGGTGACATGTGAAGGGGATAAAGACAGCGAAATGGAGAAAATCCGTAACTTTGACTGCTAATGCTACGTAAGAAGAAAGGAGAACTCTCTCACTGGGACACATTCGTGTAACTTAGCGACAAGCTTTCTCCAGAGCTTATGTACAGCATACGGTTGGATCATCTAGCTACCGAAAGAGAGTGGCAGGACATGCGAATAAATCTCGAGGCAAACAGATGCACAGTAGTTACTTTGGACATGACTACATCCACCAAAAAGCCCCAGACGAAGAGAAACCACTTATTCCATCAGAGGCAATGACGTCTGCAGGAATACTTTTCAGTTTCTTATGGGGTGAGTTTCCATTAACATCCAAGTAATCTATTTTGTAATGTGTTCATTCGAAGTCACAGTCAAAGTCACAGGAATTACAAACTGTCATCTCATGTTTTTTGTTTTCATGTTTATACCTTAGCCTACATTGTTATTAGCTAGCTCAGTACTGTCGTTTTAAAATGATATGCACATCGTAACTAAGCTGTAATGGGAGGTTTTGTCTTGTAATGTGAGCATCTGCTATTAATTTGAATAATGCTTAAATTGCTTGAATTGACTGATGCTCCTGATTTAGCACCTAGTTTACTGGAGTATAGTTTGGATGAATACATCCAGAGTTAGGTGACAATGTTGTTGTAATAAAAGCATTTCCATTTCAATAAAGTACCTTCTAATTCTGATCAGTCCACTAAAGTGCTTAAGGAAAATAACACTACATCAACATGAACAACATGACAACTGCTTTTGATAACCATTGTTCAAACCACTAAAATACTTTCTGCACTGCAGGCTAACAGATACCAGATGTTACTGAATGAATGTAGGGGGAGGGCTTATCTAAATGAGATGCAAGTGAACACCATTGTGTTGACTAGCCAGGGGGTGAGAGTTTCCTACTGTGAGAATTGCAAATGTCTTAGGGCTGTTTTCTCCCTAAAGGGTTTTTGAGATGTGCATACATTCAAATGGCCACAACTTCTTCAAATATTATCAGATTTCCATTTGTTAGACATCATTGGAAACCTTAGAAGCTACACTTTCAGAATTTGTAAATAACTCAAAATGCCTCTCGGGAGACTTGTTGTTGGTTTTCTCATGGCTGGTCACATATTCTCAAACAAAAAAATGAAAATTGATGAAAAAGAAGATGTTCTGTTGTTACATGACAAACAAATGCACTGTCAGCTGACAACAGAAGCAGTAAGAAAATAGACTTTTAGTGTAAATTATACTTTGGGTCACATTCCAGCACATGTAAAATTCAAGCTGTTACATGGTCTGTGTATATAGCTTTATTGATTCAAAATATATAAAGATTTATTTTAAATGTACTGTAGTAGTAAGTCACAGGAAGAGTGGAATAGTGAGCATGTCTTTTAGGTCAAAGGCAGGTTGACAGATAGACATACCTGTTGGTGAAGAGCAGGAAGGCTTCTGGCACGACACAGGTCTGCAGGTCTGAAAGAAGCTCCATCCCTATGGGACAGGCACAGCTGACAGCCCGCCGACTCCAGAAGCACAGATGGCTGCATCTGCCATTATTCTGCGCACAGCCATTTGTACCTAGACACAGAGTTTTGTCATTTACTTCATACCGCATTTTACATTTCATTCTTATTTTCACACAGGCTGTTCTACTTCTGAGCTTTTAAAAAAGCACTCATCCTCCTTACCAAAAGTCTCTGTCACTTTAGTGGCCTTCAGCCCCATTAAATCTGGAAGCTGATCGATGATGATCTCTCGTACAGCCGTGGCTTTATGAACCCTCTCAATGCTGCGTCTCTGCCAGTCAGTCCAGTAGATGTAATCACCCAGCAAAGTAAAACCAAAGATATGAGGCAGCTTGTCCTCCAGCAGAGTCTGTCTGTTACTGCCATCCACATTAATAACCTGAGATAGGAACGGAGAGAAGAGACAGGGAAACCTTTAGAGGCCTTACTCAGTTAGTGTACATGTTAATAACTCATTCAACTCATGGTCAAAGAAAAACAGCCAGCCATGGTAAAATATCATTCTTAATAGTTAGATTTCCTTGCTGTAAGAGGAAAACTAAATTCAGCAGCAAAGGTAAAACACCTCTCTATCTAATGTTCAAAAGAATGTGGTGTGTGTATGCATTGTACAAAATTCACCAGCTTCATAGCTGCTGCTTGCTGACCCTGAACTTTGGCCTCCCAGGGGAGAATACAATAAGAGCAAATATATCAGGGAGGTTGTGAAAGGGATGGAAAGGAATGAAAGGAGCTGGAGGAAACAGGATAGAGGGAAATAGTGACTGATGAGACATAAGGCAGAAAACGGGGATGTCCACAGGAAGCTATGTGCCCAAATATGTCCACTAACCGACAGCTACAGGGTAGAGCTAAATAATGGAAACACTTTTTAACACATTTTAAAGGGGAATTACACTAATTATTTTCACAACTATTTCTGTGCCTTCCTTAAAGAGCAGCTTAAGTTCAACTAATATCACAGGAAGCATACATGTCGGAGGTGGCTTAAGTGTTTTTCATGACAGTGAAATGTGAATGAAAATTGGGAGCTAAGACCTGTACGCAAATTTAGTTTCTTTTAATGTTTCCATGAAAGTCAGGAAGACCAAGTGAGCACTAACCGTGAGCCCTTCTCTTTGGTAAGAGAGCTCAAAACACTGCAACTTAGGGTGACACAGAAAAGACAAAACACAAGAAAACAACTTCAGCACATCAATACAACAATAACTGTATTAGAAAAAAAACTTATGCGGTAGTTGTTTTTAATGATGTATATCTGAAAAGCCTTGTTTGTAAAACACAAAGAAAGAAAGGAAAAAATGGTATCATGTCTCTGGAATTTCTTTTACATGCAGTACAGTACTTTTGAAGTTCCATAGCTAGAATTATTGCCTCAGAGTTGCATGCCTCTGTGTACTAATATATACTAATATATATACTAATATACTGTATGTAGTCAAGACGATAGAGGGACTTTCATACAAGGTATGAAAAAATGTTTTGTGTAGAAATGGACATTCTCACTACACTTCCAGTGCATAATCTCAAGTGAGAAACATGCCGTCTTCACTTCACAGTATTTATACAGAGGAGCGGTGATGTGCACAAGGTGGCCCAATTGTCCAAAAACGCGCGCTAAAGTGCCCTCCTGGGAGCCAAAACGTGCACTAAAGTGTCCTCGTGGGAGCCAAAAAAGCGTGCCAAAGTGCCCTCTTGGTTGGCAAAACACACTAAACTGCCCCCTTGGCTGGTTAAAACATGATAAACTGCCCTCTTGGGAGCCAAAACACGCGCTAAAGTTCCCTCTTGGGAGCCAAAACGCACGCTAAAGTGCCCTCTTGGGGGCCAAAACGCGTGCTAAAGTGCCCTTCTTTTCGCCCCATGCCTTTCAAAAAGTCTGTGCACGCCACTGCAGAGGAGTACAGAGTACTGATAGAGAGCATGACAATCACCTGAAGGTCAGTGTCAGAAAAACTAATGGACTACAATGCCTCAAGTATGGATTAGCTGCAAGGAAGCTAAAAGACGAGTTGTAAGACATTGATACTTCACACACATGTTCAACCCAGCAGCACAGAAGAGCTATACAATCAGCACAGCTTCAAGGTGGACACCCAATATTAGTGTCACCAGTTCAGTTTTCTGAGGTCACAGTGACATTTGACCACCAAGTGTGAAGGATTTTGGAAAGTCTATTGGCAGAAATAAAATCTAATTTTCACAAGTCTGTTTTCATTACTTTATAATCACCTGAAACCTGTTGTATTTTCGTAACCTGGGTAGGAGCTTTTTTATATCGAGTATACAGTAACCCAGAAGGGACAAATCAAACACTGGCTGTGCAGAGGGCTTTCAAGTCTTTAGTGGCCTACGTAGGGTAGGATAAGGCAGGGGATATTTTGTTGTTTACCATCTGCAACCTCACCGCTAGGTGTAACTTAGCCTACACACTGGATCTTTACATTGCCTCCAAGATTATCAGTAACAGATGCAGAACTGTAAAACATGCAGCATGAACAAACATATGTAAATGCACAACACACTTTGCCATAATCTGTCTCTGTTGCGTGTGTGTGTATATGCGTGTGCATATGTTGCAAGACATTTATTACTAGGCTGCTCAAAACTGATACAAGCACCGCTGCCAACAAATCCATGCTGTGTGTGTGGTTGTGTGAGTGTGTTTCTATGAGTGGAAAGTGAGAGCTGCAATTTACAAGGCTGCAATTAGAACTTGTGTCCAACCCTCCTCCTCACCGCCTGTGCTATTACTGGACTGCTGTCGACTGAAATAGACACATGCTTTTATTTTAGACACACTACAGTCATCTGCAGCCTCCCTGAGGGTGGATGTTTGTGTGAATGTCGGTCACACGCTGCCATGCCAGAGATTTCAGAAATGGGAAGAATTCTGTTGGACAATTTTGTGACACTATATGTGTACAACAAACAAAATAAATAAAGGATGAATGCTTGGAAACAGCTGCAGTGCAGTGTCGTGTAAGACAAGCCTTCAGCTGGTGGGATCCATCGGTTTGAGTGAGCCATCATTAAAAAGCTAAAAGGCTGTTATGTCCATGTTAAAGCATAGAAAATGTTTATAAACTCTGAAGACATTCTTAGCACATGAAAGAAATTACAAGTTGATCTTATGGGGAGCGATGATTGCCTGAGACAAGAAATTAATCACCTAAGACAAGAAATCAACGGCAAATTGAATAACCTTGTGAAGGAAATGCGGAGTTCCACATGGAGCAGGTGGAGAAGTAGGCGCTGGACGCAACCTAAGCTCTATGCACTTGCTTGGAAAAGTGCATAGAGAAGAGCCCTGCAGCAAACAGACTAAAAGTCCCATTCCAGGAGAAACAATATAGGCATCTTTTAATTGGCAGAGGGACCTGAGGGTAACTCGGTATCACAATTTATTGCAAAACTCCACAAAGGAACTGACACAAAGCACCGCTGATATGGAGAGAGAAATGTCTCAAAACTATCTGTAAATGCATGAACCATGATCCACAAACATTTTTAATGATTTACAAATTAAATCTGCTACCCACAAACAAATTATTTACTCGTGACTTCTAAGTCAATTTGAAGGCATTTAAATGAATGTGCTATGATTTGTAAAAAAATATGACTTTGTGTAAATATCATTTGTAATTTGTAAAAAATACTTTACTTTTGTGGGTGCATTTTTCACGAAATGTCATTTGTCCATTTGCAATTCTGTGTGTGAAGTGTTGAATCTGCATTTGTGGATTGAGTGATACATGCATTTCTTAATTCTGACGATGATGTCATTTTGAGACATTTTGTCGACTTTCTGCAATCCACACTAATAGCTCCTGATTCACTAGCCAGAGGTGTAATGCTTGATTTAACATAATGTTCCATCCACTGAAAGTGCTTGCTTGCTTGCTTGTGCCACTGATAGCTTCATTTTTTTTTCCCATAATGAAAAGGATCCATACTGAGATGGAAATTTTGTGAAAAACTAAGATTGTTTATTGAACCAGAAGCTGCCGTCACATCACTTTCTTTACAGCCAACAGACTCCATTGACAAAAACAGTAAATTTAGCTCAGAACACAGGAGTGTTAATATGTTTGTGTTATAGTGTGATCCAAACTAACCCTTTAGAACACCAAAGATACTTCTTAACAAAATGTGTGTTAAGAAGTTACATTGGCAGATGCATGGTAACAGTAGAGTTAAATCCCAGTTTGGAGCATTATGGTCTGATGTGAGGATATAAATTAAACATTACAAGTAGCTCTTATAGGCAGGTAATTGTATAAATTTAAATGGGAAGCAAAATCCATAAAATACCAGGGAATGTTAATTACTCAGCATCTGAACAAAATGTATGTAACAGACTATAAAATAATTAACAGTGGGATACAAAAAGATATAACAAGATGGTTATCACTAGTACTAGACTTCAGTTCAAGAATTGTGATAGTGAAGATTGATTTACTGTCGATGTTGGTACATCTCTCTATTTACTGGTCAGTTCCAGAGACACTGCAGGGAGGGATAAGCAGATTATTCCTGTTTATCTAGACAGGAGCAAGACCAAAGGTACTATTTAAGACACTCCATCTTAAGAAGGCATAGCACTGCTTAACCTAACCCAAACGCAATACGTTGTTTACTTTGTTGAATACCAAGCTAGATGGAAATATATTGAGCTTAACCTCAGGCCATGCTTGATGGTAAAGAAACTTTGCCAAAAAAGGAGAAATTTAATCTTAAAAGTGAAACCCACAAACACACAAGCGCGCGCACACACACACACACACACACACACAGCAAATAATCCATACAACACCAAATACATTCCAGTGCACTCAGAGAAATAAAAGAAGTGAATGTAAAGGGGATAGAGTTTGGCCAGGGACAATGGATTTCAAACTTACTTCATTAAACAACTTCTCTTTCTTTCTTTCCACACATTTTGATTTCCCTTTGTTATCAAGTTTTAGCTCTGTAACTCACATTTTTGTGTTGCAATGAGCAGAAGATAAAACCTAGAGCAGGGTTTCTGCTAGAAAAAATTGGCACCGGACAACGTGACCAGCAGGTTTTCAATTTACAGGACAAATGTTTTACGGTCAAATAGCCTACCTATCCGAATTTATTGAGCTTATATTGATAAATGATATGCAGGATATACAAGAATGATATCAAAGCATGTCAATTTATAATCCTTTTTATTGAAAAGTATATGCTGTATCAAATAAAATGAATGCCGTCAATTGACTCACGTGCATAACTTCTAAAATAAATATTGCACAATGCGCTCTTTTAACATGACCATAAAGAAACTGAAGGCCTGTTCTCAAATACACAATTTGCAAACAATAAACACATCTGGACTGACTCGTACCATTTTAATAACGCGGTGTAAACAAACAAAAAAAACTAAATAAACCAAATCCCTTGACAGGTTTTCAGGCTTTTTTTTGTCTTTGTTTTTGTTTTGTTTTTTTTTTACTTTTTTTCGCCATTTTTTTTTTTTTTTTTTACCATTTTCGCTGCAGCGAAGTGTTCAGCAGCTGAATTAAAATCAAAAGTGTGCCGTGTCTCTCCGCAACTCGCAATGCGCATCAGTCTTGTCACCTTGTTCTCCCCGAGGCGACTTCGCTGTGCTGTTTTGATGCGGTTCTGCAGAGAGAAAACTCTCTCAGCTGGCACACTGGAGACCGGGATCATGCAGGCTATCTTGGCCAGTTTAGCCCACTCTGGGTAGATTTCGCCGAAATCTCTGATGAGAACTTCACAGGCTGTTGAGAAGTTCAAGCCTCCATAACCGCGGAGCGCTGTCATCACAGCGAAGGCGTCTCGTTGCGCACAAGTGGCATCAATGAGCGGGGCTGTTGCTGCCGCCGACTCGTCCTCTCTTGTAAATAAAATTCAAATTGTGCTTGGTGGGAATATTTTCGCTGGACATTTTGACCGGCGGAGTTGAAAAATACCGGACTTCGGCAGATTTTACCAGTCAAACTCGGTAATTACCGCATAACGGAAACCCAGACCTACAGCAAAATATGCCAAATAAGAAGAATTGGTGCTGTTGCTATGATGAACCAAAATGTATCCAGATATCTGTTTGGGGAATACTCATTTAAATATCCATTCAGAAAGGGGGGAGTTCTCAAACAGAAAAAATAAACCATTCACTTTGATGGGCCTCTGATCCAAGGGAGGTTCCTGACCCCTCCACAAAAAACCCATTCATTTATCACTGTGACACAATTAGACATGGCCATCCCAGTGAAAAGATGGCAGAAAGACGCTCTTTCTCTGCTCTCTCCTCCTCTCTTGCTTGTTTTTTCTCTCCACTGGCTTTTTCAGGAAGAATTATGCACTGAGGGATTTTTTTCCCTCGTCTTTTTTTATTTTGAGTGTGAGAACGTCTAATTTCTTGATGGACATGTGGAGAAAAAAGACAAAAAGACAGAAAGAGAGCAAACAGAAAAGTAACAAAGGTCTCATCCGACACGCAGGGAGAAGTCAGACCATCTCAGGACAGTTCACATACGCTCACGGATTTCAAAAAACATAATGAAACACACAGGATGAATGGAATCATGGGGAAAACAGGAGGATCGCACAGTGTTTCACCACTGACCCTAAAACTTTGAACCAACCGCGGATATGCTACGTCATTTGTAGATTTGGAAGACTTACAGAGAACTTCTGAATTCTTGAATAGTTGTGTAATCTATAAAATGTGACTAGTTTAAGGTTAGTATTATTGGACATTGGCTTAGGTAAAAATAAACGGTTGTATCTACCTTAATCAATCACCAATTTAATGCCCCAACCAGCAAGCATGCTACATGACTCAAATCAAACACACCCACAATGTCATGATTTACATCATGGCAGCCCCTCTTCTCCCTTTGTTTGTTGTCTGTTCCCCGTGTCTGTCTGATCCTCTTGTCTCCCCCTCCCCTGTCTGTGTTCTTTGTGCATGGGTGTGGTTTCTCTCTCTGGCAGGTAGCGCCAGGTGAATCTCTTCCCGCTAATCAACCTCTCCATAAAGCCTCCGGATCTCCAGTCACTCATCGTCAGATCATACTCTCAGCCTGAGCGGTACTCAGTTAGATCCTGGCTCCTTGTGAAATCGTTTATCTCTGGTGTGTTAAGCTTGTGTAGCTTTACTGACCTGTTGCTTCCTCTGCCACAGTTAATTCTACCGTTTTGCCTGCCTGCCTGCCTGCTTGCCTGCTTGCCTCCTTACTCGCCTGCTTGCCTGCTCCTGTCGCCGCCGGTCACAGCCACCCATCCTCCATCTTGGGAGCCTTCGACGAGCGTGACGCTGACCGCGTGGACACGCGGCTCCGTCATTACAGGAGAGGACGCCAAACAACTCTTCAGCACACCACCTATTTCCCCTGCACCCTGGTATTGACTGTGTCACCAATAAATATAGACTTTGAACCGACTTTCCTGAGTTGAGTCGTGCGTTTGGGTTCGATCTCTGTTGTCTCTCATAACACACAATCCTGCATGGCCAACAGGTGTATGCTTGGTCTGGCTTAAATGCTCACAGTGTTTTCTCCAACAGTGACCTTTGGCAGCAACTGTCACAGTTGTGACAATCATTCATATCAAAATGTTTGACAATTTTGAGGAACACAGCTGGACGGAGAGGGTAAGTGGAGTTCAAGGAGGTTGGTCCAACTTTACACATTCCTACCCTTGGTATTTTACCAAAAATGGCATATGAAAATTACACAGAGTTTCTTTTAATTCATATATGCTCACTAACACCTTGATTAATAAGATCAAAATCAAACATATTTAGCAACTGGTAACGCATTAATAACCTGACCCTAATCCTAAACTGTGTTGGTCTGTGGTCAGAACCCACACACCCATAAACACACAGTGCTACAAGTTTTCTACAGATATAAATCATGCAAATATACTCTGGAAGTGTTGACTTGTGTAAAGGTTTCATGATGGGAGCCTTTCTCAGAAATGAGCAATCTAAGACCAACAATGTTTGACAGATGATACACTTAAGCCGTCCACTATCCCAAGAAGAAAACTAATTGACTTTAAGATGCTTTTGGCTATGGTCATTTTCCCAACCAGTCACCTTTAAATGCTAACAGCTATAATTTCTAAGGTCTTTTCCATTAAAAAAAATGTCCAGCACTGTTTAAAGGTAAGAAGAAGTGGAAGCATGTGAAAACTCAAACAGAACTTGTCATCGTTGCCTGATTAGGTACTCACTAGAAGTCTGACAGCGAAATATTCTTCTTGCAAATTTGTATCCACAGTGATAACACATCTTAGGCCCCCCACCCTCAGGATAAATTAATGCTTCCAAGATGAAGAAACTTTTAATTTCCTCCAAGGGGAGTTTCAAGAATAAGAACCTCCATTTTCCTGAGTTGACACAACTCGGGAAAATTGCTGAAATTTTAGGCTGAATAATTCAATCCATTTCCTGTGAAGGCACCAAGGTGCTGTGCTACACAAAGGTGACAGAAACACTGACATTTGTAGTCTTGGGTGTGGTAACACTGTAATCATGACCTATTCCTCTTTGTTGCAATCAATGGAACTGCTAAACAATAACAAGCATGAAATATCTGGAAGCAACAAGCAGACCAGTGTAAAGTGAACCAACAAAAATTCAATGCTCAAGATAAACAAAATCAACAGTAAGTAAATGTCGCACAATTTCTTGGAAGGCACCAAATTGCTGCTAACTGTAGCCATATTTAGTAAGCAATACACCTTGTTGACACTGAAATATGTGTCTGTTTTCACCATCTGGAACATTTTCATTTTAAAGAAGAAAGATGACAGTAAAAAGCGTTGTACAAGTAGGACTTAAGAGTTGGAGCTGAACTAGGCCAGAGTCAGAGTAACCTCTTTCCTGAGATATTTTCTGATAGTTTGTGCATAAATTCTTTGGTTTTGCGAACTAACTGCAATCAACTAATTGCATCAACTCTCCAGGTGGCTGGTCTCTATTTGTTCATGCAGGTGAAGAGGCCCAGTGTGGAAGTCCTGGGCTGGTGGGCCTACAAGTGGTTTCGGGATGTGAGGACGGTTGGACATACTGCCAAATTCTCAGACAGGACATTGGAGACAGCTTATGGTGGAGTAATTAACATAAATGGACATCGGCTCTGGTGGACATTCTTTAGTCAGCATGCAACTGCACACTCCCTCAAAACTTGCATCATCTGTGACATTGTATTGTGTGATAAACCACACATTTTAGAATGATCTTTAGATGTGACCAGTCCAAGGCACACCTTTACACTAAGGATGCTGTTTAATCAGCATGTTGATATTAAATATTATTAAATTGCTCAAAATTTAATAATATATAATTGTTTTGTGTGCACAGAAGAAGTCTTCACCTCATGAAAAATGCAAGCAGAAACAAAAGTGTTGTGTTTATACTTTTGTTCAGTGTAGCTTGTATAGAAAATAAGTTGACTTGACCATCTATTGTGTGTCTCATATACACTGAAAACAGTAGAAAACAGACCCACACAGCTTTGGCCCAGTAGCTGCCATTGCTTGCTCACCCCAACACAGCCCACATCAGACCACAGAATTATCATTCTAATGGGATACATAAGATCAGCCACAACACACACGCACAGATGTGGGCAAACAGCTGAGCTCCCAGAGGAAATGAGACATGTATCTACTGTCACTCTGTGGTAGCAGGAGTTGAGTAGCATACACAGCAGAGACAAAACAAGTGAAAGAGGATGGAAAAAACACAGAGGAGGGAGAGCTGGCAGGACATTGTGGAAAGTCTGAGTAACAAGTGTTTCTGTTATTTATCTAACCTGAGATCTAGTCACACTGTGAGCTCAATCAAGATATATGGACACATGTCAAAGCAGTGTCAGAGGCAAAATTAGTCATGTCACGACCAGAAAAACCTCCCAAACTCTGAACCTGCAGGTTGATGACTGTGGCAACTGATATAGGGCAGTACGGTGTAAGACATGGGATAATATAGAGTATGGTACCTGATGCTATATTAATACATGTAGGATAGGTTCTAGGTAGGAGGTTTGTCATATTCAGGTGTTGGAAACTATCTGTAACAATTGTATAGTGAAATATACAGGTCCTGTAATTAATAATTCATCTGTGAAGATTTTAATTTAATGTTACACAAACTGTGTCAGAGAGGTGTTGACTCAGTTCTGAGGTAACTTTGTAAAATGCAGCCCCCCCCACTAATACAAAACTAATAAAGAGTGTGTATAGTATAAACTATCTTGACTGGACTTGATCTGACATGCCTTTGAATTTCATCCTGCCAGTTTATGTTGCCATTAACATCAGTCTATCAAGTGTTGTTGTAACATGTTTTATGTTTAGTGCTGTAGTGTATCAAACACATGTCATGTAGATTTTTTCACACATAAAGAGAGATTGTTTTCCCTTTATTATGAATTTAAACACATACTATGTAATTCCTGCCACCGGGGGTCTCTGCATCAAAACAACTCAAAAGATGTTTGTGTTGAGTGGGGAGAGTTGGGCAGAGCAAAGGGGCAGAGCTGCTGCTCGGCTCTGGAGGTGAGAGCCAGGTGCAGAGCCAGAACTACGGAAAGAATAAACACCAGGAGTCACATCAGGGTCTCCACTGATAAATAGTGGATTTATCTTCAATCCCATTTATTATCCTAACCACAGCAGCAATCTGTGATCCCCCACTGGAGGGTGTTTATGTTGTCTAATGTTGAGAGGAAATGGAGGAGAAATGTACTTGACTTTACGAACGTAACACAGAGGGGGAAAAAAGGGAGAGATTTCAAACACGCAGAAAACCCATAGCCTTTGTGCCTGTCATTCCTTGCTACGTTACAGCTAATGTACATTTAAGTAATCTGGCTGTTTGCGGGGAATGAATACTCATGTAAGTAACACAAAAAAAAGTCAAACTGGCTTTGCTGTGTGGTGAACACACAACTAAACAAGCACCATTGCTGATGAAAATCTATATGACAGGACTCAGGCACAAATGTTCAGGGGCGAGATAATGCTTTAGTTCTTTTCATATTTAGTCTTGTGACTGACTTCCTTCCTCTCTCTGTGAAGCTGTCCTATCTGGACCCGGACTTATAACCAATAAATTATTGAGAATTATTACATTTTAATGGAGCGTTAGGGTTAGGGTTATATTATCTGGTGCAGCTTTTCCATCCTATACGGTACTGACTTAGTGGCCTCTGAAAACCCACAGAACAATTGCATGCATTTTAAATCATCTCACATGATGCTACTAATAAAATCAGCGCATTCCGACAATTTTCTCCAACCGGACTTTGAATAAAATACGTTTAGTTATAATATATGAGTAATAATATGTCTAGTTGTTTTAAGAAGTTTTAATGCAGAAATCTTACATATTTTATCTTTAACGGGAAGTTTTATCTAAGATGATATGATGATCCAGAGAAAGTTGTTATTTTGGTTCTCTCGTGGGTCACACCCCTTAAGTGCTGCTGTAGGCTGAAAACTACAAATCGAGTTTTCATTTTTGTTCACGCTGCAAATTAAGAGAAGCTATCCAAGCTATTCCTATCGCAGCTATCCTGTACACTGCAAACTACCTTCCACAGAAAAACGGCACAATAACAATCCTATGTCAATGCATCTTGCAAAAAACCCTGCACAAAATATCATAGAAACCCAAGAAGACTTGAGTGACTTGATGACTCTAGAGCATGTCAGCTGTCAAATTCCAAAAACATGAAACTGATTAAGGTATAGTGTGCACATAAATTCTGTTGGGAATTTAGATTAAACATTCAGACAGTCAATTTTGACTTCTCAGAACTGGTTCAAGGCTTTGTCTGTCATAGTGCTTTGTAAACAGTTTTTAATCTCTCTATAAAAGCAAGGAATCTCTGTCTGTCTGTCTGTGTGTGTGTTCCTCAAATATCTCTGTGGATCAGAATCAGACTGACCTGAGAATTTCAACATGGCTGCTGCTTGGTTCAAGGGTGTGCAACGTCGGATTTGTTTGGACTGCAATGATACCGTTAATAAATTATCTCATAAAAGCTTTACCAATCAATTCCGTGAGCATTGTCCACCGGAGCCGCCACAGTCACGTGCGCACCAGAGCAAATCACTGCACACCGTAGCCACGTACGCACCAGAGCCAATCACTGCAGCCAATCACTCGTTTAGTCTCTGAGACTAAACGAGTCCGGACTGAGTCTGTTCGGGTCCGAGGAGATCCAGAGACGCACGGACAACAAAGTGGAATCGGAATCTGTGGATGTTCGTGTGTAGCTAGCTGCTAGCCCACCTACACGGCCGACCTCCTGAGTCGACGGACCAGACGCACCGGCACGTCCAAAACCGGACTTAGGGTAAATTGTGCCCGTCACGCTTTTTCGCGAACATTGCCGTCACGTTTGCTTTGTGTCTGGTGCAGAAGAAACGGTTAAAACGGGCTTTTGTCACGAAAGTGTCCAAGCAGCAAGTTCGGTTGTTGAGGAACAGGGGAATTTGTGGGAGGGACAGAGGTGGATCAATGACAGGCAAGAGATTTGTGACATTTAGCGTTTGGAGTGTATAGTTAGTGTGTTATGTAGTGTTTGGTGTAGTGTGTTTTGTGTGTAGTGGAGTCAGTTTTTTGTTTAATGAGTCAAAACAATGAGGAGAAGCTGAATGTGGAGCAGGCAGTGCAGCTCTTCATTCAGCTGGAAGGAGCTCAGGCAGACCTGAGCATTGCCTGCATTTAAATGTAAATAGTTACATATAACGTTGTAAATTCTTAAACTTTATGCACATATTTAGCAAACAACAATTTATATTTGTAAAATATATATATAATATATTTATAACTAATAAAATATGGTTTGTTAAACATATTTGTGGTTTTCACAGTAAAAAAATCTAACTTTTTCTTCTCGGATTATTTGTTTTTTTGTGATTTTAGGTCCATTGTGTTGATACAGTATGTCAAAATTAAAAAATAACTGTACAGTCACACATGCGAGGTTGTGCTGAAAATAATGACACCAAGTAAATAGTTTTTAAGGTGAAATATAATGGCAAAATCAAAATCATCTATGATTGAGAACAGTTTACTGCAGATCCTAGTTTTGTAATCTTAAATTATGGCTAAGCAGCCATGGGTGGTTAAAAATGTAGAGTAATACAGGGATATGGAGTCTGATGCTAGATTAAGCTTGATTGATTAAAGGGTACTGGTGGGTCTTGGTGTAGTTTTGCGCTCAACTGAGTGTCATTCTCACTATTATATATATAATCCACATAGTATATAACAAAGTAGTGAATTACATCTGAGCTTGGTTGTAGTAAAAGCAGGACTAATCTCAGTTACACATAATAAAGTATCTGCAGTTCGTTGGATAAATGTGTGACAGAAAACAGTTTGATTACTGCCTCTCAGGAAGCTGGAGTTTATATGTGTTTTTGCCTGTCCTTGGCCGCCTGTTCTATTATCACTTCTGCCAGTGTTTTAAAGAGAGGCTCCCCCGTTTCACAAAGCCATCTCAAATCGTCTTTCACGGCCTTCACGGGGAACAGAGCATCAGCGCAGCGCAGAGCCTCTCAGAGGCCTATGTCCACACAAAACTTAATTTCAATCTTTTATCTAATTGATTCATTTAACTATGCATCATTTGCCCGGCAGCTATCAAAGGCGAGGCAGATTTGAGCCAAACTTCTTATCTTCACTTGTGTTTCAGGAAAAGCAATGAAAGAAATAAAGTCTGGATTGTTGTGTCAACATCTATGTTACGTTTGAAGATAAAGTAAGAGTTTTTCCTTCAAGCCTTTCTCCTATTCATATGTTAAAAGGATGTTCTGCACACCAAATGAAGCACTGAAGCACTCATATGCCAATACATATATTTATATAGCTAACACATTGTAGCTACATAGTCTTGATAGTGTTATGTTAACTACCAACCACCTGCTTACTGGTGTTCTGATTTTGATGGCTACATTTTCCAACTGTTTCTCACGACAGCCCATTTAAAGATAAGCTAAAGAAGATGTCTTCAAACGCCAACACCAGCAAATACAGAAATATGCTGCAGAGCAATCATAACAATAAAGCGATAAAAGTTTAATTCAGTTAACATTTAATTCTACACACAAGGCATATATCCTAGCTAGGCCCGCCATCAGGTATGGCAGGTATTCCGATGCAGGACCACTGAGGGAGAGACAAGTAGGCCTCTGTTAATATTATTATCATAATTTCGGTGGGCAAATATATAGTGTTTTAGTTCACCACACAATCAGACCAATAGTTTGATTAATGTAGCCTTAAAGATTACATTACTAGATGATGTGTACATTTTGTTGTTCAACCATGATTTGATATCCTGATTTATGACTTGTAGAAATTTCTTTCTTTACTTTGTCTAGTCACTCATTCATTGGAAGGCAATTTCTCCTTGTTTTTAGTTAAGGCAAGAGAAGGAATATAGCGTATTTGTAACAGTCACAGTATAATTTGAAAGATTTTTTCCCCTGTGTTTTGAAGAACCTGACTTTCCCTTGTGTGCTTTATAATCATATAGAGTACATGCAGGCTATGCAAAACACAGCATGGCCTAGATGAGTCTATATCACTGACTTAGGACTATGCTGTCCCAATAGACTTAGGACTATTGCTGTGATTTGCTCTGACCTGATCAGTGGTCTTAAGTGTTTTACCTCCACCTTTTAGTATCAGTTCAGCTCAAGTGGAACCTCAAAAAAGAAGGAACCAAAAAAACAGCATGGAATGAAGTGGAGTATCTTCCACAGCTTTAGTCAACTGAAACTCTACTAAGAATTTAACTGAACCGCCTGTTGCACACACTACTGTTTCAGTTGGTGTTGAAGAGAATTTGCACGTTTTGCTGAACAGACACAGGCCAGGGAGACAAGGTGCATGGCCTTAAGCAGGGGAAAGTCCACCATATACATAATACAAAAACAGACACTCACAAGCTGCTACCATATGGCTCTGCGGTGTGATTGAATGGTGCTATGTTTAGTCAATCTGCATAATCACAACAAAGCAGCCGTTTTGTGTGTGTGCAGAGCAAAGAAACACATCAGTCTCTCTCTCTCTCTCTCTCTCTCTCTCTCACACACACACACACACACACACTCTCTATTTCAAAAGGAGGGTGACTATGCTGTAACTTCAGAGGTTTTTTTCAAAGGCAAGGGGGAGGGGTGGGAGGTTGCAGAGGAGGGTTCAGATTTCTTTAAAGACTTGAAAACACAAAGAGAGAAGGAGAGAGACAGAGAGGTAGAGAGAGAGAGCATTTCTCAGTGCTTCTGGATAAAGTCCTCAGTCATTTTTCATTTTCTCTCTTAAAAGGTAAAATGCTGGGCGCTGTTCAGTTTCAGCTGTTTGGCAGGTTGCACAAACACACACAGACACACACAGACACACGACACACACACACACACACACACACACACACACACACACACACACACACACACACACACACTCTATGTTGTCTGAAGTATTGGTGCAATCCATACATGTATAATACTATAATATAAGTCTAATACGTGTACTGATATTACAGTAAACAAATGTCTGTATTTATATCAAAGTAAATAAATAATGTACTGATTGATAAATAGATGCGTCAATAATTACAGTTTTTGCCTAATGCTTAAACACTAAAGGTGGTTGCTATGCCCAAAGCATCACAACCTCTAACTTTGGTGACCATGCCCTAAACAAAAGTACCAACCCTGCAAACACAATATATGCTTTGCACTGTGTTTGAAATTCTCCAACACACTTCTTGCAAAACACTACACACTGTTTTTTTACATAAGACACATTGTTCAAAAAGGAAAGCTCATGCAGTCATTGGGAAAACACATCTATTTAAAATACAAAACACAACTAAAATTGGAAAAGCACACAGACTCACACACATGATAACATTTAAAATCTAATTGTAGACCAATCATTCTAAGCCATAGCACTACAAATACACCTGATGTGAGCTCAGCTCCTTTGTGCCAACTTTGGAAACGTGGAGGCAGAAAGAGGAAGAGGGAGAGTAAGAGCAGCAGCAGGACGAGGAAGAGGACGAAGAAGGGGAGCAGGCAACAGTGACACTGCATCACCTTCCATCCTCGGTCCCTACAACATAGCCCTCATTATTCGCTCTCTGGACACACTTCATGTCACAGTAGTCCAGGACGGGACAGAGCAGCCCCAGTTTGTTGTCGTCTGGGATAATGTCAGTTTCCATCGGGCTGCTCTGGTTGGGAATGATTCACCAAACATAATAGATTTATTGCACTCAACTTGCCACCATACACCACATTTTTTTAAAGATTCTTTTGAGACATAGACACCTTTATTTGACAGTGGATAGACAGGAAAGGGGAGAGAGAGGGGGTGTGACATGCAGTAAAGGTCCTCTGGCTGGATTCGAACCGGGGTCCACTGCGTACATGGCATGCTCTCTCACCACTCGACTACCTGCGCGCCCCATCCGCCCCATTTTTGAATCCAACTGAGGAGTTCTTTTCAGCATGGCACTGGAAAGTTTATGACCGTCAGCCACATGCCCACATGCCTCTTCTACAAGCCATGTAAGAGGCATGTGGCGACATTGAGGTGAGGTCTATACAGGTTACAGATTGGTACGGCATGCAAGGCGATATTTCCCCGTTGCTTGGCAAGGGAGGACATTGTCTGTGATGGATGAGGTGATGTGGCCAAATGCCAACAGGAGACAGGATCCATAGCCTAAATGTCTTCCAATCATTCCCTTACAACACTATGTTTTGTAGAACATTCTAGTTGTACAACATATTCGTGTTTTTATTTTTTTTTTTACTTTTGCAAAAACCTGAAAAACAAACAAAAAAAAAATCTAAAGTGTCTCCATTTTGTTTTTATGTGTCTAGATCAACTGTAGTGGATCAATCTTTCAAAAAAAAAAATGTATGAGACTTTTTAAGTCAAAAACCATCCAAAGTACTGAATACAGCTGTGTTTTGCATAAAGCACATCTGTGTGTTGTTGCTGCTAGGAAAGAGTGCAAACAAAGGTGCATGTGTTTAATGTTTTGATGCTAAAAACAGTTTTGAAATGGGATTGTTGGTTTTGTTTCAAGAGTTTCATTTTGCTGTAAAAGTTAGGAGTTTATCTACATGTGCTTTCTCTTACTCGACCTGTGTGTTAAGTTATGACACAGTGAGCCAAAGTCTGCAACATGTGTGTAAGCATTCGACAAAAACTGTAAAACAATCTTTAGTCACACCACTAACTGTAGGAAAATCCTATTAAATCATGTTGAGTTCAGTTTTGCGCGTATTTGATGCAGACTATCCTGGCCAATGGACACTACACGTCACATTAACGCAGAGTTTACACATTCATTTTGATGCGTTACATTAACACACATTGTTGTGAATCTCTAGGTTTTCATTTATGCACATTAAACATGATCTTTTATCTTCATAAAATGAACATTTTTATGAGTTTATGAGTCCGTGTGTCTGTCATCTTGGCAAAAATATGTTCCTGCATTTTGTAACAGGAACTAACACAGAAGCGGTTTGGAATACTTAGGTATGTATCTCTGTCTATCTATCTGTCTGTCTGTCTGTCTGCCTGCCCGTCTGCCTGCCTGTCTGTCTGTCTGAGGGCAGACTTTTGTCAGCATGACAGCGTTACAACCGTGCAAGATGTAGTCAGAAAATTTTATGGGTATGTAGTTGAGATCAAAATGAAGTCCAAGATTAAAGATGGCAATGGTCCAGTCAAGGGGAGCTAGAAGTAGGGGCTACAGATACAAGGACAGCATGATGACAAAAAATAAGAATCCTCCTTCAACTCAACTGCTAGTGTTTCTACTGTTCTATATTGTAATTGCTTAAAGTCTTACAGTGGCTGTCAGTCTTAGCCTAATGCATGTTTGTAATAAAAGACACTAACAAAATGAGATCACACTCAAACACACATACACATGAAGATGACATACAATGGAAATGTCTTCACACCCAGCAGCAATTTCCTTTGACCAGGATAAAAAAAAGGCTGAAATGTGAAAAAAGCCTTTTGAGCTGGGTCCTTTCACCCTGACAGAGGGTGGGGTGGGGGATGGCACAGAGCAGCCACCTATTTTCATTTGGTAAGCATTCAGCCAGAAAGCTCAGGCATTCACGTATTTGTTCTAGTCTCCTGTCTTCTTTTCTCTGCTTCTATTAAAATATGTTCACACTGGTAAACTTTTCCAATTATGGCCCAACAACCACCAAATTATAGAGATGGCAACATTACCCAACAAATACCGAAGAGCAAGACATTCTAAGAAAATTAATATCTTGAAGCTGAATCAACAAATAATGAGAAATGAGAAAATCATCTGTGTTAGTTGTGCACCCACATTCATGTTGCAACAGTCAGGAAAAATAATTTGTTGTAGTGTCCACTAACATACAGATCCCAAAACGCATGTACATAAAAAGCCGTAGCACTGATGATCACATCACAAAATAAAAAAGAAAGAAAAGAGAAGGAGACTTGTCGAGACAACATGGGTTGGCAACAATCATCATCAATCTTACACTGGTGTTTTTTTAATGGATGACAGCAATGTGATCAGACACATTCCATCAGTTACTGTCGTGCCTCAACAGCCTGAATGGAGGATTCCTCCTGATAATGTCCACTATGTAGATTATTTGTACTCTTGTTACAACATCCATCTGAATGGTGCGAGCATTGACATCTGGGATCACACCTAATGTTTATGTGTGAGACTCAAAGTACTCAATTACTCCACCACAGAGACTGCCATTGCTAAGATTATCAATGACCTGTTTTTAGCTGCTGGTTACTCTGGTTACCGCAACAAAATACCCTTCACAAAATCTCTCACTCTACACAGTCCGTCCCTGGTTTTATCATGTCACCTGTTGCAGAGGTCCAAAATCTGGGTGTTATTTTAGACTCCAGCCTCTGCTTTCATGCATACATCAAAGACATTACAGCCTTTTTCCAGCCTTAACAACATCTCCATACTCAGCCCTTTACTTTCCCACTCTATTGTTGAGACCCATATCCATGCTTTTATTACATCCTGACTTGTGTTGCTTCCTTCAAGGTGCAACTAAAAAAACACATTCAGGCTAGCCTTGTCTGATGCCCTCTAATGTGTATACTATGACTTTCGTTTGTCTTTCTTGCTGTTCCAATCCATATAATGGCAAGAACCACACAGCTAAGTAAAGAGAAACGACAGTCCATCATTACTTTAAGACATGAAGGTGAATCAATCTGGAAAATTTCAACTTTGATTCATTGAACTTCAAATGCATCCTCAATTGCAGTTGCAAAATCCATCAAACCCTTTGATGAAACAGGCTCTCATGAGTACCACCCCAGCAGAGGAAGACCAAGAGTTACCTCTGCTGCAGAGTCTAAGTTCATTAGAGTTACCAGCCTTAGAAACTGCAAATTAACTCATATTAGAGCCCACATAAATGCTTAACAAAGTTCAAGTAGCAGACACATCTCAACATCAGATGTATTTATTTGTTTTTTTTATCCATAATATACAATGCATTGTAACAACAACAACTGTATGGCCACCCACCCCCCGCCCCTGAGAGACTGGTCAACACATGTAGAAAATAGAAATGATGATAATAATTAATAAAAATAGTAACATTAGTAATGAAATAAGACATCAGTAGTGCAAATACCAATCATAGTCTAAAAATAAGGACAAAAAAACATTGCATGAATATAGATAAAAACCTTGAAGAAAAATAAATAAATAAATGAATAAAAATTATACAGCGACTCTACCAAGTTAATCTTCAATTACAGTCATTGAATCATATTTCTTGTGTTGTTATAATTATAATACTCCAGGAATGGTTGCCATATATTTTGGAATTTATTGACTGAGCCTAGAGTGGTACATCTAAGCTTTTCCAACTTCAAATGAGCCATAACTTACTCAACCCAAAGGCTATGTTTAGGGAGCTAGATTTCCAGTTGTATAGCATGAGATGTCTTGCGAGCAACACGAAAGCAGCAGTGTGAGCCTGGGCTTGAGTAAGATGAGTGACGACAAAGACTGCCAGCTTTGGTTCTGGATCTATAACCTTGTCACATGTGTGCGAAATTGTCTCAAAGACTTTAACCCAAAGCTGTCCTAGACCTGGGCACACCCAAAATGAGTGTGCAAGGGTTGCTGGGCCTTGGTTGCATCGTTGACAGGTTGGAAAGTCAGGGTAGAATTGGGCAAGTCTATTCCTGGTCAGATGCATCCTGTGAAGTATCTTAACTTGGATCAGACTATGTCACACATATGGAGGTTGTGTGTATCTCTGCAAATTATGATTTCCAAATTTCAACAGGGACCTTCTCACCAAGGTTCTAATCCCATTTCAATTTAAGATGGCCTAAGGAAGGTTGAAGCAACTGATTAAAAGAGGTCGTATATCTGAGATATCGAGTTGTCATTAGGGGTTTTATGAATGCAGTCCTCCAGTCAATTGGCAGGAGTTTTTTGAAGGAAAAGTGGTGAAAAAAAATAATTGGAGATATCTGAAAAAAAGACATTGTGGGAGGCCAAATTCTCCAATCAACTGGGTAAAATCCATAAAAATCTCATTCTTGTAAAAGTTTGCTACTTTGATCAGGTCACTCCTGGACCACTGCTGGAATGCGACATCTAACATTGAGGAAAGAAATAGCGAGTTATTAGTTAATGGCATAGAGGAAAACGCTTGTTCTAGGCCGAAGTGCTTCCTACATTGTGACCAGATTTTCAAGGAGTCTTTGATAACCTGATTTCCTGCAACCTTCAGATTTATAGGTCGAGGAGCACAAGCTAAACATCCTAAATTTGCACAGCCGCTGAAGCTTCTTTCCATTTCTACCCACTCTGGGACACCCTGAACCTCAGGCTCTGACAACCAATAAGACATTTTAAATATGTTTGCTGCCCAGTAATAGAGGAGGATACAATTTGGAAGGCCAAAACCTCCTCCCTCCTTGCCACATTGAAGAAAAATCCGCTTTACTATTTTAGTCCACATGAAAGCATCTATATGTTTATCTCCTTAAAAAAAGCCTTAGACAAAATTAAGGATTGTCTGAAATAAGAATATAAACCTAGGCAGAATGGACATTTTTATGGAGTTTATCCATAAGCAACTGTGTATTGTATAGTGCATCCTTAATAACTGTAAAAGAAATTGGCACCAAATCAATGATAGTATAAATAAAAATGATGGATGCCTTAAAGAAAGGGTGCCATAGCAGTACATTTTATATGCTGAACGAACAGAAAGGACCCCCCTCCAAAAGAAAAACACACAGAGTGAGGGTCCAAGAAGATAAAAACTGTCCTAGTCTCCACACTTCAATGTGTTGGTCATGACATATTCCTTCACTGCCTGCAGGACTTCGAAGCATTTTTTAGGACTTCGAGTGCCATACCAAAGCTCTGCTGGGTACCACAGGTCGGTCTGCACGCCCTGCGCACTGCTCCATCACCGTCCGCATGTAGTCCAGCAATATACGAATCTTGTCCCCCTCAGCTGTTGTCACTTGCTTCAGAGCTCTGGTTTTTCCCAATTTTTTTTTCAAAATTCCTGAAAATAATGGCATCGTATAATCCAAGCCCTGTGGGGAAGGCCATCCTCCTGTCTTTTTCGCAGAGATCGGTGGGCACGGTCCAGCGTCGGAGACTTGCCCAAACCGAGAGCTGTTTTCAGCAGGTAAGCCATAAACTCCACTGGGCTATTGCCATCTTTATAACCCTCTTTGAGGCCAGTGATACGGAGGTTACATCACCGTGAGCAGGCCTCGAGGTCATCATTTCATGCTTTGAGAGTGTCTATTTGTTTCTTCATCGCTGAAATGTCTTTCTCGTTGCCATTAATGTAATCCGAGTGGTTGGTTGCCGCCTCCAGTGAGGCAACCTGCTTACCCAGCATTAGATTCTTTAATTCTTTTTGCGTCCGTAGCCTGTTGCAGCTCTTTTCTCAGCTGGTCCTCTCTGGCGTTAATTAAAGCGTTTGACTCCTCAATTTTGGAAAATAGTTCCGCCTTCTGCCCCCTGGACTCTTCATCACCTGTGTTCATGATGCTAGCATGTGAGCTAGTATCAGCTTCTTGATTCTTTTTTCTTGACCATTTCTCCTCACTTGTTGCTTAAAGATAATCATAAACATGCCTGATATATGGAGCTCACAGCACTTTTACCCAATGTATGAACTTGGCGGGGAGACATATTTAGTTAATTCATTTCATAATTCAGCCGAGGAGCTCAGTAAGAACACTTTTTCACTTGTCTTCACCGGGACTGGAATTTACACAGCCAGCACTGCGGATCCAAAAGAGGGTGACATTACCAGTCCTGACGAGGACGTCTCTGTGATTTTTTCTCCATGCATCCTGGAAAGTGACAAATTTATATTTTTCTCTTTTAAAGTATTTTTTTGGCCTTTTATGGCTTTAGTGATAGTGCAGCTGAAGATAGTGACAGGTAACAGGGTGAGAGAGAGGGGGAATGATACGCAGCAAAGGGAATCGAACCTGGGTCCGCTGCAGAGCCTCAGCACATGGGATGCCTGCTCTACCAACTGAGCTTTCTCTTTATTTTATTGAGTGAAGGACCTGTTTAGTTATCACACTATGAACACCATCAGATCGGTGAATGGATAAGCCGGACCTGCTACGCGCCATCGACTTATCCATTCAAACAGGTATGGTTCACCCCTCATGCATCTGAAACTTCCACACAGAGGAGAATGCAGGGAATTGGCGCAGGATCTCTGCATTAGGAGGGCCGTGTGAATGGGGCTACTGTTGGGGATTTATTCAAGGCAAACTTAACCCGCATGGCTACCACAGCATTCTGCAGCATCATGGCATCCCATCTGGGTTGCGCTTAGCGGGACCGTGATTTGTTTTTTAACAGGACAATGACCCCAAATACACCTCTAGGCTATGTAAGGGCTATTTGACCAAGAAGGAGAGTGGTGGAGTGCTGCGTCAGATGACCTGGCCCCGACAATCACCTGACCTAAATCTAATTGAGATGGTTTGGGATGAGTTGGACCACAGAGTGAAGGCAAAACAGTGAACAAGTGCTCAGCACCTCTGGGAGCTCCTTCAAGACTGTTGAAAACCATTCCAGCAGACTACCTCATGAAGCTAATTGAAGAATGCAGTGCTGTCAACAAAGCAAAAGGTGGCTACTTTGGGGAATATAAAATATAAAACATTCTGGTGTGTTTAACACTTACATAATACATAACTTACTACATAATTCCATATGTGTTCCTTCATAGTTTTGATGTCTCCATTATTAATCTAAAATGTAGAAATTAATCAAAATAAAGAAAAAACAATGAATGAGAAGGTTTGTCCAAACTTTTGATACAGTACCGTGTGTACAGCAGTAAAAAAAAGAAATGTATCTGTCAGTGGACAAAATGTACAACATGACCAGACCAACACAGGCCATTACCAAACCAGGCCAGACAACAAGACAGGCCACGTTGGACCAGCAGAGACCAGACCAGTTGGCAACAATCTAACAATGGTGTGTTAATCTGTCCAGCTATTGCATGACTCTACATTCCCCTGCATCAAGTTTAAAACACACATACATGCACATACATGTAATTTCTCCTCATTCGACTTCATCTTTTTTTGACATCTCCCTTTCCTTTCTGTCCTGTGTTTCAGTTGTGTCCCAGTTGGAGCTAGTGAAACCATACATTGAACTTGTATAGAATGCTATTAGACATACCTCTATCTTGTCAGTTTTGGCATCTCCCCAGTATAGTTTTCCTGCTTCGTAATCTAGAGCCAATCCATTGGGCCAGCCAAGAGAGCTGTTGAGTAGAACCACCCGGTCCATTCCATCAAGGTTAGCCCTCTCGATTTTGGGATGCTCACCCCAGTCAGTCCAGTACATGTAGCTTAGAGAGACAGAGGCAACCAAAGAAGATGTAGATTGTTTACAGTCACACAGAAACCATACATTACGCACATTGAAAATTGTTGTTGCTTGGTAAGGCCAGGCGTTTTCCCTCTTTGATGTTGCCTTTTTTCCTGCACAACCTCATAAAATATTGGAATTCTTATATGTAAAATAGGTATTTATTTGTCATTTAACAACATGTACCTTTAAATGCTCCAAAAAAGTTGTATCTACAATGGCACTGAAGCTGGCCTAAAGGTATTCAGAATTTGTAAGTGGATTTGTTGGTATTTTAGTCGATATATTTAATTAAAATTGAATGTATTGAGTCTAAAATAATTCTGGATTCAGCCTGTAAGATAGCCATAAGCATTCACCTGTAATTGCCGGAAAAAACCCCAGATCGTTCTAACGGTTGCATCTGCATCCCTGCTCGGAGTGTTAACTCCAATTTGCACACACACACACACACACAGTAAAACTTACCCATTAACGGGGTCCAGGACAATGGCTCTGGGTTCATCCAGGTTCTCCGATATCAAAATTTTCCGAGAGGTTCCGTTGAGCCTGGTAACCTGTGTGGTGGAATGTTATGTATTCCTTTGTAACTTTATATTATTTATAGAATACTACATTACACAATTCAATATTGCAATACAAATAATTAAAGTATTACACTGATAATATCTATCCAAACTGTTCGTCAAAATGTTTTTCTTATCGAAGCAGCTACAAAGAATTTTCATTTTGTTGATTCTGGTGCCCCCTGTGGACAAAAGCAGTAAGATCTTGATCGACCCAGCTTATGCGTTTGTTTTGGAAAAGACTGTAGAAAAAGACTAAGCATTTTTAATGCAGTTTTTCTTTTTTTAAATAAATACTAAATAATGTTTGCACGGTGAATGGCGATGAAGTCATGCATGTATATGTGACTATGTAAGAATAATAACTGCAATTTGATGATCACAGAGCAGCTTCTTATCTCAACTTATCCTCAGCAGTCCACCATTTTTGGACTTATTCAACCCGGGTATGTTTGAAACTGACCTGGTGACAGGCATTAAGAATGACTATAATAAGTATGCATGTAGAACTCTTCTCACTGATGGTCTTGTTTGCTCATGTACGTTACTAAAGAAAGCAGTATTACATTGAAACTTCTTCAGAATCCATTGAAATGGGACTACACTCACAATAAACAGGCAATATCAAATAATGGGCAGGGATGCCATGACTGGACAGGCAGCAGTCAGTACTGCAGATATTCACAACAAGGGATTCAACCAGATGTTTTCAAATTTCCATAAAGCAGGTGATGTTTCAATGAGACAAGCATTCAAACTGTATTTACCCATAGACAGCCTGTTACACAATAAAAGACCTGAATGTAAAGTCTCAGATGTACCTCAATTCGGTCGGTGCCAGTGTCAGTCCAGTACAGATTTCTGGCCACCCAGTCCACAGCAATGCCATCTGGGTGGTTGATCTCTGTGGTGACCAACATCATGGCATTGCTGCCATCAATGTGGGATCGGCGGATGGCCCGAACCTCATCGTCCGTCCAATAAACGTAACCCTCAACCGGGTCATAGTCTATAGCTATAGCATGGCGAATGTCATCAACCTGCATGAGTAGTGGAACAATGCTCAATACATGATAGTGCAACAAGTGTGTGTGTGTGTGTGTGTGTGTGTGTGTGTGTGTGTGTGTGTGTGTGTGTGCGCGCGCGCATGTGTGTTTACCTGTAGCACTATGTCAGTGAAATCTGGCAGGTCGAGTGAGATTCTCCTCAGGTCAGTTCGTCGAGCCAACAGCAGAACCTGCTCAGCTCCTAAACACACCAGACGAGTTTCACTTATTGTTAATATTGTTAGTAGCATTAGTCCACGTTGATTTTTAGCACTTTGCAATCAAAAGTGCTCACTGGAGGATTTGTGACAGAGCTGATTTGGCTCTGGGACAGCTGGTCCTACTTTTGTCTCATGGATTTACTGCATATAAACACTGCTGTAGAGGTGCTTTTTACTTTTATATACAATATCCAAAATGCATATAATCTGAACAGCCTAGGGGTCAACCAATATGGTTTTTCAGGGTTGATTCAGACACCGATTATAAGAAATCAAGGAGAGTGACAACCAATATTTCGAACCGGCATTCATTTGCAATAAAATCTTATTCTCAAAATTAAGAACAACCAGTGATGGAAATAACCTTAGTACAATTTACTTAAGTACTGTTCTTAAGTACAATTGTGAGTATTTCCATTTTCCGCTGTTATTCTTCCACTCCTCTACATTGATTTGATAAATTTAGTTACTAATTCCTTTGTAGATTCATGTTATTTTATTGTTTATACACTATTAATTGTGATGTGTTAGTAACACAGATAGTGTTGTGGGGACACTGAGTGACAGGATGTTGCATGAGATCCGAAGTACAGCTTTTTAAAATAAGCTTATTGTATCAGCATTCTGACAGAAAAATCATTGACACCAATACTAGTAAATATGCTGATTATTGGATCTAATATTTGGCAACGGCCAGACCCTAGAACAGACTTTAACGGCAGTGGTGGGAGGAAAACTCATCATTCATTTAAATAAAATAGTCATAAAACAATATAAATGTACTGCAGAGAAATGTTTTTGTTTATTCCATATAACTACACAGCCTACTTACTCATGAAATAAAACTCAAGGAAAAACTACCAAATCAATTAAATCTGATCAAGCCGACAACACATTGCAGGCAAAACTCTACGTTTCTGAACCCCACCCCCCCTTTTCTCTCTCTCCTATTTCGGTCATAATCAGTTGACTATGGGAGTTTACTCTACAGTTTAAGCAATAAGATTATTCTTTTATCTACTTACAACAATCATATCATTGCTGACAAACTTTAGGTGTGTTCTCTCTGCTGCTGTTGTCATTTCACATTGAATCCCTGCAACCCTTCACCCCAGTCACCTACAGCACCCCAGGTCTGAGCTCAGCAGAAGGCTGCTCCTCTTCACGTCCATCTAAATCTCAGCCATTCCCATCATCCAATCATCAAGACCAGGGTCTATACTCAAATGGGGACTAGCAGAAATTGGAAATACTAAAAATATCTCAAGACACATTAAGTTTTACTTAAGTGCAGTTCTTGAGTAACTGTATTTTGTTATTCTTCACCCTTGCCTAAAGGACAAACAACACAAACACCAAGATTATTAATTTAACAAGCAGCAGCAACCTAGCCTAATAACAAAGTCAAATAAATGAAAGAAATCATGGAAACTTATTCCAAAAACATCTATCTGCGTTAAAAAAAATTAAAGATTGAGCCAAACTCTACTGTTATCGCTTTTCTTTCTCCTCCTTGCTCCATCTAGTCTGTAAACAAAGGGCTCTGCTATCCTGAGGGATCCTCCGCTGGCTGGCTGTTGGTTCAGTTTTAACAGGATCCAAACTCACCTCATGGGAGACAATTAACTGTTTTTCTTTGTCTCTCATACCTCTGACTCACATTTAAGGCAGTTCAAAGTGTCTCTCTTTTTCTCTTCCCCTACCTGCTTTATCTTTCTTTCTTGTCTTTTAGTCTCACACTTCACACATCAAATCACTTGAATCTTGCGACAAAGCAATGACTGTATAGCATGAAATTTCTATAAAATCTTAAAGGACAGTACATTATTTGTAATCAAATGCTGTACTCTACAACGGAACATTATAAAAAAACAAGAACAAAATCTCCTATATCTAAAACATGTCATGTAGCTTAGATATCAAAAGCACATAGTAGAACAAAATTTAAATTCTACTCCCTCTTTTATTCAACACTTTCACAACAGCCATCTCTCAGCCTTGGCACAAATCAGATTTGACATGAAAGTTGTTCCATCTTTACCTAAATGACCGGGGCGAGGAGGAATTAATGGAGGGAAAGAATGACAAGAAAGGAGGGAAAGCATCTGTGATTCCACTCTTGTCTTCGCTTGACTTCATTCTGAGACACTTAAAGATCCCTAACAAACAGTTTCTAACACACACACACACACACACACACACACACATATACACACACTCTGCTGCCAGTGCAATAACAAACGCCTTTAATTTAACCAACCAAGCAAAACAAATTAGAAGCATGGACACAAAGGCAAATGCACACACACACACACACACACACACACACACACACACACAAACACACACACACACACACAGACTGCTGGCTGACACAATAGAGCATTGTTGTGTTTATTGTCAACAGTGGCTAAGTGATTGGTTGGCATGCCTCATTCAAATTTAATGTAATCACATAACACAGCCTACCAGACACAGACGCACTCTAACACAGTGCTGGGTTTTTGCAGAATAAGGTTCTATTGTTTTAGCATCGTGGGAATCAACATGGCAGCTGGTCAGTTCATGTCCCACTCTGCTAGCAGAGAGGTCAGTTTGACTTGTTTTTCAAGCTGATACACTCCATGCTGCATCACTTCATTACACCAAACACAATGGTTATAGTGGTCGGCAACAGCAGTACTAATAACTTAGTGTATCCAGTACAAGGGCTGGGTTTCAATAGAATGTTTCAAATATCTCTCCAGTGTCTCAGGTGCTTATTCAAATCACTTATCCATTTAAGATGTAGTTTCCAACATGTATAAGTCATTATTATTTTGACTTAAAATATAAATCATAACTTACAGTCCACTCCCGAGGCTCTGATGCAGCAACCTTTCTCTGTTAGTGGTCCACACTCTGTGGTCTCAGTGTCCAAAATACTTATATAATATCCTATGTAGGGCTGGGCAATAAAACGATCTTGATCATTTTCACGATAAAATTTTCCACAATGATGGTAGTAAATTTATGACATTTATTTTCAATGTTTTTTTGTTTTTTTGAGTCCATTTTCCTCTACCTAGAAAACACTACACCAATGGCCAATTGCATAGCAGAGACACAAATAAATGTGGTTGATGCATGTATCTGGTCCCTCCCACTCACAATAACTTACGGTGAACACTTGTGTGTCGAGCCGTCACAAGAAAATGAGTGGTCCGACAAGTGCAACAAAGTGCGAGGAAACTGACAAAGAGGAAGAAATTGAACTGAAGAAAGGTCACACCACTTTGGTTATTTGGAACTAGTTCGGCTATCTGAAGTTTGACAAAGGACAGACCAGCATTAGGTGCAAAATGTGTCGGCTACCACCAACCTTTTCTGTCATCTCAACAGGTCCCGTCCCAAAGAGAACTCCGAAAGCAAGAGCACGAGTTTGAGCTATAATGCTAGCGTCAACCTCCCCGCAAGTAGCCAACAGACCAGCACCACTGCTTCTATTAGTCAGACTTCACTTCGACAACCAACAATCGTCGCTGCTTTTTCAGCCATTACCCCATATGAGAAGAAACCATAGCGATACAAACACATAACAGCGCAATTACGTACTATTTCGCTAAAGACATGATGCCTATGAGCACAGTTGAAAAACAGGGCTTCAAGAAGCTAATGATGTTACACTCTGCCAAACATCAGTCCCTCAGCTGTACGCAGAGTGTAGGGTAAAGGTGGCGCATCAGCTGAGAGATGTCAAGCGCTTCGTGACCACTGCTGATATATGGTCTGGCCGCATGTCCAAACCACATCAGGTCTTACAGAACGGGAGGCTAATGAAGCTGAACTGAATAACAACCTGCAAGCTCAAGAATGTGCAATATTCACAGAATACAGTAGCATAATCATCCTCAACATTTAACATTTTATTTTCTTTAATCAATGTTCAGTTCAGTACAGTACCTATAAAATGCTTGAGTCAAGTTTAAAACAAGCAATTTGTTGTACTATTTTGTCATTTTATTCATTCAGCTATTTGTTTGGTTGGTTCTGTTGAATGTTTGTCATCTAGTATCCGACAATAAATACATGTAAACCATAATTAACCTCCTGGTTTGTAGTGGGTTCTCATTCTTATGAGAATATCTATTCAGTACATATAGAATATATGTTATGGGATTGCTGACATCCTGGTAGCTGACGTGAATCATCATTTAAGACACACCACGCCTATCGTGGCTTCCCCTGCGCCGTCTATAAATAGACCCCGCTGCGTAGATCCTCTGATTTTCACTACGGCAGATCAGACGACGTGAGAGAGAAAAAAAAGAAAGAAAAAGAAGGAAGAAGGAAGAGTGTGGAGTCTGAACAGTGGCTTTGTGTGTGATCCTTTACCTTTGGGTGGAGAGCTGGCCTAACGTTAGGCTCCTCTCAGGGTTGCAAAGTCGCTGTCTTGCTCTCTCTTTTCTTTTGAAGAGGAAAAGTGAGCTGAGGGTACCGAGTGCGGTATAGCTGGTCTGAGGATACGACATAGTCACAGGTGCAGCCAGCGTCCTCTCTCATTATATTCCTTTTCTTCCACTTTGTGCGATTAGAGTTTTTCCATCGGGAGGGGGTACTGCGTGCGGTACAGCTGGTCCGGAGAAGCACGGCCAGCGTCCTCCCCCTAGGTTGCTTTCGCATTACACTAAGCACGTAAAAAAAAAAAAAAGCTTGAATAAGAGAGCAACGCACGGTTGCTGTCTGCTGTCTCTCCCCCTCCATTCATTCAGATATCGGCAAGGCAAGGTCATTGAAAAGAGAAAGGGCTAGCACTTAGCCGTTGCTATCAAAACACTGGGCACTTTCTGGTCACGTGACGGTGAGGTCATGGCTATGGCAAGCCGGGAGGGCCCGCTGTGCTTGGGCTGTGGGAGGAAAATCCCTATAGAAGACTCACATGATTTTTGTGTTTATTGTTTGGGGGGAGGACTATGTGCAGGCAGTATGGGAAGATCCTGCTGCATGTATGAGTTGTTTCTGCATGACAGCAAGGCAAAGAGAGGCACTTTGCAGGTTAGATAAAACAGGTACCCCTACTGTAGGGCCGCAGCCTGCCAAGCGGTCTAGGCCGGCGGCCACGACAGTGGGGGCAAGGGCTGGCATGGATGCTGCACACGCCCCCATTACTGTTTGCTCAGCAGGAGGTGTGCGGTCTGTGACTGAACCCCGCCCAATCAGAGCTGGGCCCTCATATGAAGCAGCTGTCATGGATCCCCATCCCCCCTGCCCCTTGATAGATGTGGAGGGGGACGAGGACGACAGTCTCTCCCTGCATCCCTCGGAGGAGGAGATAGATGTGCTTTCCGTAGATCAACAGGAAGGAGAGGAGGAGTTTGACGAGAAGCAGTCGCCTCGTCTGCAGGGCATTATCAGCAGGGCCGCAGCTGCCTTGAGGGTGGCCATGCCAAGGACCTAACCCATTGCGCTTTGATGACGAGTTGGGAGAGTTTCAACCTCTGCCGCAGTTCCTGGTACCCCTCCTCTCAGATTTTGAGGATGTGGTCAGGAAGCAGTTTAAGACACCACTGACAGTGGGTCATTGGTTTGGGCTCTGTTGGGCCATGACTGCACTGCATGCTCCTGAGAGAATTGGCTGCGGGCCACCACCCTCTGTGGACACGGCTTTGCAGCTCTGGTGGTTCCCTCCAAATCAGTTTTCGGAAAAGGGGAAAGCCGAACCAAGAACTGCTGTGCAATGGATAGCTTGCTGGGAATAATGTATAGTGCTATGGCGGTTCAGATGAAATTAGCCGACTCGGCAGCAATATTGTCCCTGAATCAACAACATTTGTTTCAGTAATTGTCAGAGGAGGGTGGGGGACAGCTGGGAGGTGAACTACAGGAGGTCTCCTCACTTCTCCCTAAGTTCATGAGGGAGTAAGGGGTGGCAGCGGGCAAGGCCTTGTCAGGGCTCTAGCAGGCACATCGCCACTTGTGGCTGTCACAGTCCCAGTTGCAGCCTGAAGACAAGGCATGTCTGCTCAGGCTGCCAGTAGAGTCGATGGCTATGTTTGGGACGGACGCGACAGCAATGATCCAGCAGGTACAGGAGGCCCGAGAGATGTCAAACGCTTTGAGGCAGAACACCGGCTGGCAGGAAGGCCGTTGGCTGCGACAGCCGCAGCTACAGCAGCAGTTCAGTCAGCCCCTGCCTGACCTGAGGGTTAGGCTGGATGCGGCACGGCGCCGTGGAAAGGGGAATAAGGGCTGTGATGGTAAAGCACCACAGCGCCCAAAGTCCCAGTCCTGACCCTACATCCCCCCCAGCCTGCCTCCGCCCTCAGGGGTCTCAGGCTTCATGGGAGGCCCTGGGGGCAGACCCCTGGGTTGTTTCAACTATGATCGAGGGGTATTGTTCTGAGCAGCCCTCCTGTGACTACGGTGCCTGCATCCTCCATTGTTGCAGATCACCAGCACAGAGAGGTCCTATGCTCAGAAATGTCCACTCTTCTGGTCAAAAAGGCCATCAGAGAGGTGGGGCAGGAAGACAGGCAGGCACGCTTTTACTCCCATTACTTTCTTATTCTGAAACGCCAATTCTGGACCTCAGGGGCCTGAACAAGTTCCTCCGGCCCCTGAGGTGCAAGATGTTGACTGTGCCACAAGTGAAACAGGCTGTCCTTGTAGACGACTGGTTTGCAACTGTCAACCTCGACCACACAGTTCCTCGGTATGTTGCTGGATGCCAGGACGGGATTGGTGAGATTGAAGCAGGACAGACAGGACTCCCTCAGCGATTGCCTCACACACTTTCGTCTAGGAGCCAGAGTCACTTGGAGGCTGTGTCTCAGCCTCTTGGGCCTCATGGCTGCTGCTGTGCAGGTGGTTCCACTAGCTCTTCTGCACATGCAGCCAGTGCAGAAGTGTCTCTTCAGTCAGGGCCTGTGCCAACAGATAGATCTACGGGCAATGGTCCTGGTAACCAGGAGATTGTGTGTGACAAGGAGGCATAAGCTCTCCACGTCTGTGCAGGATTGCGCAAAAATTGTGGACATGGGCATAAACGCGGTTCCTGTCACTCAGGGCCATGCATGTGCCAGGAGTGGTGAATGTGGCGGCAGACCTCCTCTCCAGGAGCGGGCCACATGCAGGGAACCGGAGGTTGCACCCAGCAGTGGTAGAGGAGATCTGGAACTGCTTCGGCAGAGTGGTGGCCGATTTGTTTGCATTGAGAGACAATGCTCACTGCCCGCTGTTCTACTCCGTGGGGAGGGACTCGCCTCCCCTTGGCACCGACGCCATGGCACACCAGTGGCCTCAGGGGCTGCTCTACATCTTTCCCCCATTCAGCCTTCTGTCCAACCTGCTGCAGAGGATCAGTCAGGAGGAGGCCTGTGTGATCCTGGTGGCACCAGACTGGGCCCACATGACATGGTTCTCGTGGATGACAACACTCCCGTACGGGATACCATGGAAACTTCCAGTTCGCCGGGACCTGCCGAGCCAGGCACAGGGGACCCTGTTTCATCCCTTCCATCAGGGGCTCAATTTCTGGGCCTGGCCCCTGAGAGTGCCGGTCTATTAGACATGGGGCTCACATGCTTGGTTCAGACCCTGCAGAGTGATTGAGCCCCATCAACAAGGGCGGCATACTCCTATTGCTGGGAGCTGTTGTAGTCATGGTGCACCACTAACCAGATCGATGCAGTGACATGTTCGGCCCCAGAGGTGCTTAAGTACCTACAGGAGCTCCTGGAGGCTGGGAAGTCACCATTGACCCTTAGGGGTGTGGTGGCAGCCATCAAGGCCTCTCGTGTGGGTGAGGCTAGGCTGTCTGTGGATGACAGCAGCCTTTTGTCACAGTTCCTGAAGGGTGCGCAGAGGCTTCTGCCACACAGCAGGAGGCCAGCCAGCCCGCCGTGGGACCTGGGTCGGGTTCTATCTGCCTTGGAGCAGGAGCCCTTTTGAGCCCTTAGAAACTATGAGCCTTGGATGTCGCTCAAAGTGGCATTCCTCTTGGCAGTAACATCAGCCAAGAGGGTGGGAGAACTGCAGGCTCTCTCTGTACATGAGAGTTGCTGTTGGTTTCTGCCGGACAACACGGGAGTCGTCCTGCTGCCGAATCTGGCAGGCGAGTGTCATGAGGAGTCAGCGCTATGTCCGGTCAGGGCACTGAAGATCTATATTTAGTGCACAGCAGCATTCAGGAAAACAGCGTCTGGGTAAACCAGTGTCTAAGGCTAGGCTGTTTCATTGGGTCATGGAGGCAATTCAACAGGCATATAGAGAAACAGGTGAACTGGTGCCAGTGGGGGTAAGAGCGCACTCAACGTGAGGTGTGTCGACCTCCTGGGTCTCATTCGAAAATCCCAGAGGGAGTTGCTATAGGAGCGGCGTCCGCTCTGTCTCCTTAGTATCCTAACGGTGTGTCTTACAGAGTCCCATAACATGTATCTATGTAGTGGAGAGATATTCTCATAATAAAGAGAACGTTGGGTTGCACGTAACCTTGGTTACCTTGGTTAATAATAATGTTGAATTTACAGTTTTAAAAGTATTCTCCTTAGGACAGAATGCTGGGTTTCACGGTAACCCTGGTTCTCTGAGTATAGAGAATATCTCTCCACATCGAGGCCACTCAGGACCAGTTCAAATCGGAATAATCAACAGTACTCTGCGCAGCGGGGCCTATTTATAGACGGCGCAGGGGAAGCCACGATAGGCGTGGCGTGTCTTAAATGATGATTCACGTCAGCTGCCAGGATGTCAGCAAACCCATAACATATATTCTCTATGTAGTGGAGAGATATTCTCTACCATGCCCCGTGAGTGACAGAGTCAGACAGCGTCCAGTTTACTGATGGTAATTATGTATAATTATGTAATTTAGCGCGAAAAACTTAACTCCGTCACTTTCCAGGATGTTTGGTGGGTCAGGATCTCAATCACTACACATTATAACAGCATCCGTATGATTATGAACTGTCCACGGGTTTGGATTAACAGGGGGAACACCTGGGGAGACACCGACGTCATCAACATGACGTGTACCGTCACGCCTCTTTAGGAGCAGCAACGACGGATTTCTGTGTGAATTACACACGTGAAGGCAGAGATGCTTCACTCTGTGTGAATCACCATCGGCGGAGAATTGCCTAACCACCGCTCCGGAGATAATGTGGAGAGGCTGTTTAAAAACGGCTACTGACAAACTGTAGCTGGAGTTTGTGGCAGTCACATACATATAGCTGCAAGATGCTATGCAAGCCCAATCAGCACTGATGGAAAATTGACATTCATGAACAAATGTAGAGACAATGAATCCACTGTTCGTTCGTTTTCTTTTCCGCTTTTTCCGTGAGGGTTGCGGGATGTTGCCGCTTTTTATCCCCCTGAGGGCTTGCGGGGCTTACTGGGGCCAAATCCAGTTCTACTCATGGGCGTAGGCCAGGGTTCACCCTGAATGAGTCGCCAGCTCATTGCAGGACCCTTACTGATGGCAGTGGCTGCCCCACAGGGTGCCAACTAGTAGCAAGTATCTTGCTCAAGGATACTTCGGCATGTAGCTCAGTCCCGCCCGGGGGAGCTGGGGATTCGAACCAGTGACCTTCTGATCACTGGTCCACTAGCTCTACCCACTGAGCTACAGCCGCCCCTCATCCACTGATGATTGTGATATATTCATAGCTTAATTATATAAACTAGTGCAGTGCCCGTAGGAAATATGTGTTCCTATAGAAAAGTGGGAGGTTAAGAAGCATTTTCACTGATGGCCAAATGAGGCTGCTTGAAGGTGGAACGTCGGGGATATTTAGGTTTGTTATGAAATCCGATATTCCAGGGCATAACTGGTCGTTTTTGACTATTTTTGATTTTGCCATTATATTTCACCTTAAACCTATTTACTTGGTGTGATTATTTTCAGCACAACCTCACATGTGTGACTGTACAGTTATTTTTTCTTTTTGACATATTGTATTAACACAATAGACCTACAATCACAAAAAAAACATCAAATCTGAGTAGAAAAAGTTATTTTTTACTGTGAAAACCACAAATATGTTTAACAAACCATTTTTTATTACTTATAATGCAAATATAAATTGCTGTTTGCTGAATATGTGCATACATTTTAAAAATGTACAAAGTTCTGTGTAACTATTTACATTTAAATGCAGGCAATGCTCAGGTCTGCCTGAGCTCCTTCCAGCTGAATGAAGAGCTGCACTGCCTGCTCCAAAATCAGCTTCTTCTGTTTTGACTCATTAAACAAAAAACCGACTCCACTACACACTAAACACACGACACCAAACACTACATAACACACTAACTATACACTCCAAACACGCTAAATGTCAATATCGCTGTCTGTACGCCGACGGTCGTCGGCCTGTCAATCATCCGCCGACGTCCCTCCCACAACTTCCTGTTGCTCTACAACTAAACTTGCTGCTTGAACACTTTCGTGACAAAAGCCCGTTTTTACCGTTTCTTCTGCACCAGACACAAAGCAAACGTGACGGCAATGTTAACGAAGTCCGGTTTTGGACATGTCGGTGCATCCGGTCAGTCGACTCGGGAGGTGGGCCGTGTAGGTTGGTTAGCGGCAAGCAGCTAGCTACACACCAACAACCACAGATACAGATTCCGTTTCCACTTTGTTATCCGCGCATCTCCGCATCTCCTCAGACCCGAACAGACCGGTCCGGTCTTGTTTAGTCACATTAATCCACAACAGTCAGTTTAGATCATGCACAGAACAGAACGGGACCGAACCGCTGGCTAACTCCCGGTCCAGCTCTCGCTGCCGCAGGTATTTGCCGTGTAGGTTGGCTAGCGGCTAGCAGCTAGCAGCTAGCTACACACCAGCATCCACAGATTCCGTTTCCACTTTGTTGTCCGCGCGTCTCCGCATCTCCTCATACCCGAACAGACCGGTCCGGTCTTGTTTAGTCACATTAATCCAAAACAGTCAGTTTAGATCATGCACAGAACAGAACGGGACCGAACCGCCGGCCCAGCTCGCGCCACTGCAGGTATAAATCCGCTCTTCTCAGACCCGAACAGACTCGGTCCGGTCTCGTTTGGTCTCATTAATCCACAACAGTCAGTTTAGATGCACAGAACAGAACGGGACCGAACCGCCGTCTAACTCCCGGTCCAGCTCGCGCTGCCGCACGTATACATCCGCTTGTTTCTTAATGTGTGTCGTAGTCCTGAGCTCTGCAGTGACTGGCTCTAATGCGCATATCACTGTGGGGGCTCCGATAGACTAGGCTCCAGAATGTGTAAAGCATTTATGAAATAATTCATTAACGGTATCATTGTAATCCAAACAAATCCGCATGGCACACCATTGAACCAAGCAGCAGCCATGTTGAAACTCTCAGGTCAGTCTGATCCTGATACGCAGAGATATTTCACACACACACACACACACACACACACACATACACACAGACAGACAGAGATTCCTTGCTTTTATAGAGAGATGTGCCTGACAAACAGTAACCACAATAAATAGCTACAGCTATGTGATGAAGATCCCCCACTGTGACAGATACAACACTTACTGTCCACACATCTTTTCACATCATTTAGACCATTTAGGAGACACTTTTGTCCAAAACAAATTACAGTAATTCATACACTGATGGCAGTGGCTGCCATGCAAGGTGCCGACCACCACATTAGGAGCAGTGTGGTGTTTAGTATCTTGCCTAAGGACACTTCGATGTGCAGCTAGGGGGATTCGAACCAGCAACCTTCCGGTTCCTGGTGCTGAAACAGACAATCTAAAAGTAATTCCTTGTGGCTGCCTACAAGCTTTATGTCACTGTCCATGCTATAATGAGTAATAGTCAGTCAGTGTCCCCTAACTCACGGCATCACACATTGTGTAGCCACAAGTTGCTTTTGTCACTCTCCTGTTGTAATTTTAAATATGCTAAGAGGAAAGGTTTTATCACAAGTTGAGGGTGTAGTTAGCCTTTAGCAACTCATTTTAAAGCAATACCCAACTTACAGTATATGACTTACGAAAGCATTATTTATATTGGTTCTAAAAAGCAATCAATTACCAGTGACTCTTTGGTTTGTGGTCATAATAGTGTAAATAAAATCCATACCTGGCTTGCATGTCTTTCCATCTGGTTTTAGCTGGACTCCAGTGGGGCAGGCGCAGCTGTAGGAAGGTTGGACTGGAGAAAGTAGGCAGAGGTGACTGCAGCCTCCATTATTGTCACTACATGGCGTCTGGACTGCAGCGACAACATCATGAAGATGAGAGAAAGAGAGAGAACGAAGAATAGACAGGTAAAGGAGAAAATATGATTAGCTTCTCAAACTCCTTTAGTCTTTGTTATTGAAAAAGAAAAGGTGACATTTTACCAAGTAGAAAATGATTAAAGATAATAACGTTGTTGAAGAATGTGTCACATCTTTACCTTTTCAAATGCTCTAGTTTATGCTACTACAAAGATTTAAAAAATATGGTGATAATAAGTTGTCAATCATCCCAGATAAATCACACTACGTACTCCAGTCAAGTTTGTTTGTCACTAGCTTTACTTTTGTTCTCATATGTAGTGTACCATCCACATTAGTAATAAAAGTCCTCACTTACTGTAAGGCTGTCGATAGGGCTCGAGGACCTGGATGTCCATAGGAGAGTAAATACCACTAAGGATCTCCCTGGCTTTGTCGCCGTTGTGTTTGTTACAGGCATGGATGGAGCGGGTCTGCCAGTCAGTCCAGTATAAGGTCTCCTCAGACAATGTCAGTGCAAAAGGATGGGTCAGGGTTCCCTCCACCACTGTTTCACTGCAGGACAAAAAAAAAGTTACTTTAGGATGAGAGGAAGGCTTGTGTTTTCTGCTGGAAAATTCTATTTCTGAAATTTGGGACATTAAATATAGTATGTATTTAATTATATTTTAATGATCTTGTTGTTAGTGATATTTTGTCAACCTAACATTGACTGATACACTATTTTACAATATTTACACTACTTTTTGGGGCCAGCCATTCTGAACTGTTCAGGAGATTGAGCAACTGAAAGTGTAAATACACACACTTGTTCCATTGTTATATGTCTTTGATTATAACAAATATTGCACTGTAAAGTTGAATACATTTCCCCAAATGACATTTGATTTAAATTATGAATAGTTGTCAGAAGAGAGAGAAGGGAAGGAAAGAAGTTTGTATACCTCAGCACAAAGCTCCAACAGCTGACCTCGACAAATTACAGAAGAGCAACTGTGAAGCTAACACTGCAGGCAAACTAGATGGGCTTTGAACTGCTTTCAGACTTAGCTTAGTCTCAAAAATATAAACATCAACCTTCAGTCTGTTAAAAGGACAGAGCTGAATAAAGTCTTGAGGCAGTTTTACAGAATCAGCAGCTACTTTGTGCTTTGGGCTGGTTTAAATCATTAAATCAACAAGGGTCGAGTAAGCCGTTCTCTGAATGTAACACAGGACCCAGGATTAATAGCAGCTAATAACCTTTTCAAAGGTGTCGAAAAAGAGATTAGAAGAGAAACAACACTGATATTTAGTTACATTTCAGATGCAGGGGTAAAGGGGGACTGGAATCTCTAACTCTTGATGAAAATGGAGCATAGAAGTATATAACCATGACATTAAATTAATAGAAACTGTAATGAATTGTTTACCCCCTGGAGACAGACAGAAAGAATTGGAGAGGCACTATGTTTGAGGAGGGAGGAAATCCCCTCTGCCCAGAAGCATCTTTTGAAAATACTTTAGCAAAATTCTGTCAGGTGAAAAAGCCAGGAAGGTAACAGCTGCAAGAGCTTCTGGTGTAATTCCAGTGGGAGGCTGGGTCTATGCATGTCTGGCCATAAGCGGGGCAAAGGACAATGCGCAACGTTTGACTGGAGTCAGGAGAGCATCCATCTCTCCAGTAGTACCAAAAAGTGCAACCAGAGGACAGGGCTCCAATTCGAAGTTAAGAATTTGGGAGAGGGTTTGGAAAACGTAACTCCAATGCCAATGTCTTTCAACTCGAGGAAGGCCAGGGAGGGTCACATATAATGCAACGGGGGAGTGGTTTGAGATCACTGTGCTCTTATAGTCACACGAGCAGACAGACGGGATCAGTTGATTATCAATAAGAAAATAGTCAATCCTGGAGAAGGTATGGTGGACATGTGAGAAGAAGGAGTATTCTCTCTCGTTTGGATGAAGATAGAGCCATATATCAGAGACACCATAATTAGATAGAAAGGACTGAATAATTGAGGCACATTTGCTCAACATGCAAGGGCTTGAAGAAGATCGGTCCAACACAGGATCCAACCAGCAGTTAAAATCCCCACCAAGCATGAGAGAATATGAGCACAGATCAGGCAGGGATGAGAAAAAGCGCTTGAAAAACCTCATATCATCTGCATTCGGGGCATATACATTAGCAAGCACTACCATTGTATCATATAATTTTCCCGAGACAATGATATAACGCCCGTTTGTATCCGACACGACACTGTGTTGTTCGAAGGGAATGTTTTGGTTGATGAGAATCGAAACCCCTCTGGCTTTGGCCTGGAAGGTAGAACGAAAGTGCTGCCCTGCCCACCATGCCATTAGGCGAGTATTATCAGAACCACAAATATGACTTTCTTGTAAAAAGGCAATCGCTGTTTTGAATTGTTTGATATGCGAGAACACTTTCCGTCTTTTTAATAGGGTGATTTAGGCCCTTGACATTCCAGCTTAAAAAGCTTAAGACACTATCCATACTCCTTAGTTAAGAATGTAGGAAGATATAGCAAGCATGAAGCAAATAGTCGATGAGAGAATAACCTTATGTGACCAGGGTTTACATAAGACAGTACCAGCATTGAAGAATCTCACCCCCCCACCCACACAACAAGACAGCTACCAAGGAACATAGCAGCAAGCTTTTTACAACACCCATAATGCCAAAAAATAACAATCTTCCTGTCCTGTGGAACACAACTTCAGCTCCATTAATATTGTTTATTGAAAAGCACTCAACACTCCTATATTAACGTTTAACTTTGTTAGGAACACAACCATATAAAGTGGGGGGAAAGTAACTCCTTGCAGTGCTTCCCATGTGGCACCAGAAAGTACAATGGGAAAAAAATAAACTGTCACATTAAAGAGACGTAAGCTCTGCCAAAAGTCTCTTCTGCAAAGGTAAATAGTTAAGGCAGAGACAAGTGGCTACTCACAGGATTGCTGCCTGAGTAAGCTGCCCCGATAACCGTGACAGCGAGGGCCAGTCCACACTAGGGCTGCAACGATTGGCGACATAATCGATTACGTCAACAATAAAAATTTGTCGACATCGTCGACGTTGTTGTTATTGTTATTATTGTTATTATTATTATTATCATTATTATTATTATTATTATTATTATCATCATCATTTTTTTTTTAAAGATTTGAGCTGGAGCAAATCGCTTTAGCACCACTCTTGGAATGCGCACCACTGTGTGGCATAGAAGAAGAAGAACAAGACGGTTCTGCAGAAGAAGAAGCAGAAGCAGCAGCAGCAGAAGAAGAATATGAATGATGGCGGAACATGTTGAGGAAAGCAGGAAAGTAAGACCAAAGACGTCCAAAATGCGGGAACATTTTCAGGCAGTAACTTCCTATCTTCAATATATAATATTAAATTTACGTGTGTAGTAGAGCTTAGATTGGGCCCAAAAAATCAAGCCCGGGCCGGGCCGGCCAGACACATGAGCTGACCACTTTTCTCAGTAACGAGTAATCTACCGCGTTAATATTTCCAAAACAGTAACCAGATTAAAGTTACTAATTCAAGTCACTGTGCGTTACTATTATTTTTGTCATTTTCTTTGTAAAAATATATATTTTTACTTTCTTCTTGCGTCTCGAGGAGTGATGTCACGTGTGGGACAAGTCACATTTTCAGCATGAGGACACTCAGGTGTAACACCACGCAGCCACACAAACACAACAATGGAGGGATTTTTTAAATATTTTGAGTTATTAAAAAAATTGAAAAACAGGCTGGGGCAGAGAATCTAAACTCTACTCTGTAGTAGCCTACAAACCTACAAGCAAATCAAACTGAAATGCATTTTCTTAGACATATTCGTCCATTAGTGTGCAACCAAAAAGTGATTTATTAAAATTCATAGTTATTAAAAATGCAACAGATCTCGAATGACAACAACAAGTGCGGTTGCTTGTGAACCCATGCTGCCCCATATGTCATCAGACAAGAGGCCAGCTGGAGACCAGCTCTTTGAATACATTCATTGGTTAATCAGGGGTGCAAACTCATCAGGGGTAAAAAAGGTGACAAGATACCGGCCCCCCAGGGGGGTCCGGGGGCATGCTCACCCAGGAAATTTTTTTTAAAAACTTTAAAGGTGAATTTACAGTCAATTTTAGCATGAGACTAGGGTCCAGATTTACTCAGGTTTGCACAGCTTTTGCTCATGTTAAACCTGCACAATCTATCTCTCTGTGTTTGGTTTTGAAACATGTGAAGAGGGTCTTCAAAGACAAACAGAGGGGCAGATTGCTCAGCCCATGCAGGTTTAGCATGAGCAAAAGCTGTGCAAACCTTAGCGAATCTGTCCCTAGATGTTTATCAGTTGAACCTTGCAAAAAAGTGGTAAAACATTTATTTATTGATGTAAATGTGTTTTCTGTACGTAGGCTATGCTCCGAGGCAGCACTGCTCTTTCTGTCCAATAACACACATGAAGCTTAAAAATGCCATAGGTTACAAAAAGCATATTAAGCGGCAATATGTATTTAAAAGATGTTCAAGCAAACGCACATAGTTTGAAACAAAGTTCAAAACACACACGGCCAGCATCACAACTAGTATCACTAAAGTCCGCTAGCTGATAAAAGGTTTAATATTTTTTCATGTGAGAAAGTCACTGTTAAATCCCCAGTCTGTGGTCAGTTTATCCAGATATCGCCTGTTAGGAAATTTGCTCCGACGTTTGTTTTAGGAGAAATACAGAGGGAGCAGCGACCAGGGGCTAGTAGGCTATATCCATGCTACCGGCACGTCTCAGAGGCAGTAGCCGGTCTACTGAACCGATAGCCCAGGGCCAACTCCGTCGTCTTCCCGCTGGCGATAACGAGCCAAGTAACTTTATCCGCAAGTTTTTAGAGGTTTACCGCTGGCTGGTTAAACACTTTATAGGAGATTAATGTTGGTCTCATTGATTAAATCTAACAACTGTGGCAGTCGCGTTAGTTAGTAGGTGTAGGTGTAGGTGAGGAAAAACGAGCGCCTCAAAGCCATTGTTTCATCCACTTGTTTTCATCCAGATAAGGTCCTTAAAGAGACAGGTGCATTGCCTCGCCTCGCCACACCCCACTCAAATTTTTTTTTATTGTGGATTTACACGAATCACACAAATGACCCATTTGAGATCCAAAACGGCGAATTTCGCCAAAAGGTGACAAGTTTGCACCCATGTTAATAATGTGTACAGACATGAAGGGTGGCCAGTAAAATCGATTATGAAAAAATAAGTCAAATTTGCAAACAAGAGGTTTCTGTCTAACAGCAACAATATCAGCAATAATTCATGTGTAGGATATTAAATCAGTACAAAACAGTAATAATATAAATTGGATAAAACACTGAATAGTAAACTTCCACTTAATGCAATGATTTATAACATAATTCATTTGTAAGATATGTAGTCAATTAAGAACTGTACTAATTAGTATTAATTAGTTCAATTGATATACAAAAAAAATCCAGTTGTGTTTCAAAATATTATGTTTTCAAATGTATGTTTCATAGAATATGAGGTAAAACCAATGTCGAAACAGATGCTGCCAAAATAATCGTGACTAATCGACTAATAGAAAAAATAATCGATAGATTAGTCGACAACCAAAATAATCGCAGCCCTATTCCACATCACCCAGCAGGTGCACGGTGGATGACAGAGAAATATAAAAAATAAAATAAAATACAAAAAAAAATAAGAAATACCTGGTCAGCCACACAGTCATTAAACAGTTATGTAGATGCAGTGGGGAGGCCGTCAATTGTATGTCATCAGCTGAGCGTAGCCACTTCTTTTCCCCGCCGGAGAGTGTGATGCGGAGCCGCACAGGGTACAGCAGGGATGGCCTGAGTCCGCGGTTGTATAGCACCGTCATTACTTCCCTGTACTCAGAGCGCTGGCTCAAAACCTCGGGGCAGTAATCCTCCACGATACGAATCTGTTGGCCATGGTAGTCAAGCTTCCCTTTACGCCTAGCCTCCCTGATCAGAAGATCTTTTATCTTGTAGCGGTGCAGACGGATGATGACCGGGCATGGTCTCTGTCCCGGGGCTGGTTTCGCTGACAGGGAGCGATGGGCTTGATCAATGTCTGGCGGGGAGGCGAGCATGCCCTCTCTAAAAAAACCTAAAACCTAAAACCTCGCACAGCAGAGCAGAAAAGAAGTCTGTAGGGCGCCCGCCTTCGACCGATTCTGCCAGACTGATGACTGTTTGATAAATGATTTTTTCCAAAGGCTGATCTCTAGAAACTGCTGGATCTGCATCTGCTTTGCTGTCTAGTTTCGCAGTTTGTGCTGTGATCTATCAGATTAGTCGGAGCCGCTGCAGTGTCCAATAAATAACTAAGGGGGTGTGTCGGATGGTAAAAAGATTTCCAGGAAGGCAGCTTTTGCGTATCCTAGCTGCTCAAAATCACTCCTCAGAACACGAATATAAGGTTGATCATGACACCAGTAGTTGATAATGCGTCATCACTTTGCGTGCGCAAAATCCGTCAGAATTTAGCGTGTTCACCCAGGTCTTACGTTTAGATCAAAGCTGAATCAGGCCGAGGTAATAAAAACCCAGGTGTACTGCAGAGTCAATTGACCCGTGTGTAAATGCCCAGTTAACACATTCCCATTGAACACAAAAGTCTAATCTTAGCGTGTTTGAGTGGGATTTTTAACCAGTAGAAATGGGGTGATGTTCATAGTGTTAGTTAATTTCTTTATGTTTTAAACCAAAAAGTTTGCCATATTGCCCCTTAAAGGTAATTAAAATCAAAATAATTTGTCCTCTTAGGGCAAGTGTTGAAAACAAAATAATTAAAAATGTTAACAAGTTGGTCTATGGGAAGCATGCATGTGCTCATTACATTTCATTACAATCTGTTCATTAGGTTGTAGATTTCATGTGTACAAGTTACATTTTGACCTAATGGAGATCAGATCAGATCAGAGAACCATTAGGAATCCTCCTCTCAGGACCATGAATACCTACAGCACATTCCACAGCAATGTGATCAATCATTGCGCCTTAACACAGATTTACACTTTAATACTAAAACAAGATATTTAGAAGCTTGTGCAGATTTGGCGACAGTATTGTCTCACTCTGTCCTTCAGTCTAAACAGTCAAAAAAATTACAAAAAGCATGAAGGCTAGTGAAGTGTGCATGAAGTGTTAGATTTGATCTAGGAAGAGTGGTTCTTTTCTAAAACACATTTTAGAATCACTTACATGAAAATGTACTTAGGCACAAGATCAAAGCAGTCTTGTATTTAGAATATCAATACACAAGAAACTGGCTTTCATCAATCATCATTTCTAGTCCTGTGTGTGTGTGTGTGTGTATGTGCATGTGTGTTCGTGTGTGTGTGTGTGTGTGTGTGTGTGTGTGTGTGTGTGTGTGTGTGTGTGTGTGTGTGTGTGTGTGTGTGTTGTAAAAGCAGAGGTGCCTGCCAGCAGTGGTGAAGGAAAAAAGAAAGAACAAATTTAACCAACTCCAGATTTCATAGCTCTGTTCGGCCTGCTCTGTGTGGATATGTTTGTGTGTGAAAAATTAATCAGCAAACAGGCAAATTATTTCATTACTCAAGCTGTCAGGAACATTCAGATTAAAGCTTCCTCTTCTAACTGAGCTGTACATGTACATGTTCATGTACATATCCCTACTTTGACTCACTGAAACAACTAAAAAAATAGCTGCAGGTAACAGATTACAATACACTAGCAATTGTTTCCAAGAGAACAGGTGCCTTTACGATTAATTCTGACTCTCTGTGTTGCAAACTGGTGTTATGGGCTAAAATGGTCTATTGTCTTCCATCTTTTAGATAAGATAAGGCATTTATTGCTTTTTTTGACCACCAAACTATAGAGAGATGGCATGAAATGAGGAGAGATAGCAAAGGTTGGACATGAACTGGGGTCCAGGTCATGGATGGCCCCTTATCCCCTACATTTTAAATCTTTGAAGGCATGATAGGTCGATTGAATATTTCTGATGTTGTTGGCTAGTTGTTGCATTAAACTGATGCAGAAACTGAAAAGTTTATCTAACTTTAGTAGACATCAGTCTGGAAATATTGTGAGTAAAACCATTGTAAGTAAGCGCCAAGAGAATTATGAAGACAGGCTGGACAAAGGCTGTATGGATACAGAGAAAGAATGTAAGATGTGAAAAAAGGTAGATAGATAGACTAAAGGAGAAAGGGAAATATTACGCTATGAGAGAGATGCACTGGGAGTGTGTTTGGAGCTATGTGAATTCTGACTGGGGCCTCCATACCACAACTCTGTTTGTGTTGGACAACTCTCTCATACTCTCCTCCTCGCTCTCTATTTTTCTTTCATTCTGTCTGAACAGAATTTTTTTCTTTTCTCCTCCCCTTCTCTGTTGGAAAAAGAAATGCTGATCTTGAAAGTTTTAATATGGGATCCTGAAATAGAGTTTTGTTCAATAGTATTTACAGTATGGGTGCTGAGGGAGTCTGGTGATATGGTTAGATCAGTTGAAGCAGTTGACAGTGTGCTGCCAACATAGGCATGTTAAGAGTCATTTTCATCTCTGAAAGTATATCTGCTATCATCATTTCGCTGCTTTCTTAGCTTTCGCCAGTTCCATTTCAGTACCCACTTACACTCAGATTCTAGTCATCTGGGGGAAAATATTTTATATCATCACCATCTCCTTTACCTGCTCAAGTTTTTGCAGTAGGGAGTGAGGATCTGAGCCAAACAGAGAGAGATTAACTATAATTCGAGGCTGCAATCAATGCAATCAACTTTCCAAGGAGAGTTGGTTGATTGAACTGTATTTTTAAAATTAGTCACCACTCTACCGATGTAAATACATTTGAGATTACAGGTATTTAGCACGCAGCTTTTTGTTTATAATATTTATACCTTTGCACACTTACTATTGTTTACAATGAAACTATATTGACTTCCATACACACACTTAAGTTACATACCGTGTTGATCCATCAAGGTTAGCTCTGTGAATGAAGCTGAGTTTGGCATCTGCCCAGTACAACTTCTGTTCCACCAGGTCAATGGTCAGACCATTGGGCCAGTATATGTCCACATCCACTATAACTTTCCTGTTAGAGACAGAGGCACACCAAATGATCACTGCAACTGGTGGTTTTGTTTCACTATTCTGGTAAAACTGTTAATTCTTCTGTACATCTACATGAACTGGGGACACTGCACTTTAAAAACATTACTAAAAGCAGAAGTTGGGTTACTTAAGTGTAACATAGTTGTAGTACCTGTTGCTGCCGTCCATACCAGCACGCTCTATCCTGGGCTCCTCTCCCCAGTCTGTCCAGTACATGTAGCTGTAGGAAGAACAGAGAAGGAATATGTCAATAATTCGAACACAAGGACACTTTGCAATTTAGAGGTGAGCGTGAGTTTACTGATTCTGAAACAGAGCACCTGTTCAGTGAGGATAAGGTTGTTGATCCATTCGAATGAGTCAGTAGCCCTTTTCACACAGAGTCGCCACATTATCACCGCAGCAACGGTTCACCAACTCTCTGCCGTTGTTTGTTCACAGAGAGCCAAGCAGCTGCAGCGTAAAGACGAACCAGTGTGTAATTCACACAGAAAGCCGGCACCGCGGATCCTAAAGATGGGTGACGGTACACGTCATGATGATGACGTCTGTGTGTTTTTTTTTCCCAAGGTGATTCCCCCAGTGTCCTCCTGTTAATCTAAACACGTATCCGCTGACTGTTTAATGATATTGATGCAGTTTTAATGTGTTGTGAATGAGATACTGATCTACCTTGTATTCTGGAAAGTGACAAAGTTACTTTTTTTTTCAGCTCTAAATTACATAATTACATAATTGCGATCAGTAAACAGGACGCTCTCTGACTCTCTTACTCGCGGGGGAGTAAGAGAGCCGTTTTCTGGGGGAAAGTCTCGGTCGGGGGGGTTGACCATCGCAGTGATTTTTATCAAGACAGTAACTAACACAACACAATAGTGGAAGGAGTTTTTTCCAAGGACAGACGCTGTTTTTCGGGGCAGAAATGTGACGAAGAGTCAGTAGGACAGACAGGATGACAGACACTTCTCCACGTATAACTGCAGTATTTTTTTCCTCATATCAGTTGCCAAAGACACTACAAGTTAGGCATTACTGTTGTTTGGTCCTGCAACGTTGCTTTGTGGGACATTTCTCTTTATTTTGTTGAGTGAAATATCTGTTTACTGTGAATGCCATCAGACCTACACGCCCCCGCTTCGCGCCCTTGGCTTATCCATTCACACAGGTTTGGTTCGCCAATGCTGTGTCTCTGATACTACCTACCATCGCTGGAGTGAAATTTAAATTTTTACCACAAAGCAAGTTTGACATTGCCAGGCTTATTTATGTGAGCTGGCTCAAGAAAACCTAAACCCCAGACAGAGATACGGCGTATTAAGACAGTGATTATAAACTTGATTTGTAAACCCCAGCTTTTCTCATGAGGCTCTGTGCTCTCCCATAAAAAAGGGGGTTTGGTTGCCTTTTCCTTGCACACAATGGAACGATCATGGAATGATGAATGCCAGTAGAAAATGTTGATTTAGTAAATTCACAAGTTAAAGAGTAACTAAATATGTGCTTATGTATTAGCATTGTACAGAGAAAAAATGTTTGATTTCAAACAAAAGCCAACAAAGTTATCGTGTGTTTGTTCAGGTGTGTGGTAACTATGAATTATGATATATATGTATATCACCTGAGAAGTTCAGGCTTGGCTGATCCAACAGGCTGTCTGTCAGAGGGAAGGGGGGTCAATGTGAAGTCAAACCTCAGAGAGAGGAAACTGTGCATAACAGGCTCTCTCTTCCACCATCATCATTGTCATCGCTGCACACTGCACCTTCAGATCAAGAATACTGAGCTAACCATGCATCGTTTACACTATAATACACTTTTTCATTTCGATACTTATTTAAAAGACTTAGGTGGGCAAAGCTCATTCTCATGCCTGCTGAGGTATTATTCATGCAGTTTTGGATGTACAATATTTATCTCGGTTTTGCGGTATCAGTGATGAAACCATCGCTCTGAAAAATGCCGACACTTTTTGACTCTTTGCACTTTCCTTGTCCCAAATGTAACAATGCAATAGTAGGGAAAAATCAAACTTCCACAGTAACTTGATGGACGCTCATTAAGATGCTATTTTTATGCTGTATTTTCATAAACTAGATTTACATTGACTGAAAGTTATACTATCAGCTCTACAGTTTCACTGTGGGCATATATAGCTTCAGTGGAGAATATAATCACAGAGTTATTAAATAAAAACAATGCGGTACCTTTATACTTCTATCCATTGCATTTCTGTCACTCAGACATTGATAGTTGACAACCTTAGAATGAGACTCAAAAAAATAAATTATCTTTCTTTACTATCTCTTTAAGAGTTCGCCTAGCTTCCATAGAGTTGCTTTGTCAACATTAATACACGTACACTGGCTTGCTTCGCCTTTCTGTTTCTCTCTCCTCTCTCTTTCTCTCTCCTTTCTGTTTGCAACTTCATCCACTTTCATTGTCAGCAGAAGGTTTTATAAAGTTGACTAAAAACATACTTCCCCTTAATACTTTTTTCAACCACGGATTCTTTTTTCATAACAGCAGGCGGGCCGTGTATGGAGCTTGTTGTTACATATGTAGAAGATTAAAATCAACTTGCATCAAAAGACATGGCAACAACCCAGTATACTTACAAGTTTGGACAGAACAGCAGCACAAGTAGGCCTACATTAAATTAGAGCGAGGGATGTAAAAGCGGTTAGCGTCTCTCCCTTTCCTCAGAGCATGTGTGATTGACAGTAATAGGTAGAGGAAGAGCGAGGGTTGATTGTCCACTAGTTGATAAATCGCAGACAGCGTCGTTCTTTTAGACAACTAAAAAAGTATATACTAGGTATATTAGTATAAAATGCTAAAACGGGTCACCAAACATACTTGAGCAGCTGTTATATGGGCAGAAAGCCCAAGTAAGGTCTATGTGTGGGAAACACTGAGTGTGTGTTTTGTTACCATTGTGCTGGGTTGAGAGCGATAGCCCTGGGCTGGTCTAAGTCCATCCAAAACAGGACTTTCCTAGAGGTGCCATCCAGGTTGGCCACTTCAATCCGATTGGTCTCTGAGTCTGTCCAGTAGAGTTTTCTTCCCAACCAGTCACAGGCCAGCCCATCAGGACTGTCCAGCCCTGATACTACCACAGTCTGACCAGTTCCAAGTGCTTCTTTAAGAGCTGCAACCAGAAAACACACACAGTGTGAAACTTACAAAGTCACAGCTACAGCTAGTCTTTCTGAATAAATCCTTCACTACGTAGATTAAGAAAAACACAGGCAACAGAATGGAGTCTTACAGTTGGATGACTGATTCCATTGCGTCTGTTTAATGGCCTCCTCACTGACATCTGTCCAAAATATCAGGCCCTCAGCATACAAGAAGTCCACCGCTGCTGCATCCTCCAGGTCACTCACAACGATGGCTGACTCACCCCGAACGCCCTCTGTATCCACCAATCTTACATCACGCCGGTTAGCAAAGAGGAGGAGAGGTGTGCCTGACAAAGAGAAGTTTTTCTCAGTTAGATTTGTAACATGACATTCAATACCTACAAACCAAGTGGTACAGTTTCTTACCACAATGAGAATCCCTGGCAATACATTTCCAAAATACTCCAACTGTGTATCTCACATCACACTTTTTAAATGGTGTCATTGGCTGAACGCGTGAAAAGTTGAACCCATCCGCAGCCAAGCAACTACTTGCCCATCCCATCAATATGACAATGATGGATTATAGTTGAGTGCTGCATTTCTAGCACTGATAAATTGGTTCAGGGTTGCAATGATTCTGACAGTAAAATGAATTGAACAAATTATACTGAACTCATCTGCTAAAAGAAATGACTTACTTTAGCTGGTCTGGCTTCAGTAACATTCGACATGACAATCTGTTTTTTTTAACTAACTGCAACTATTTTAGTGAAGATGTTCTAATTAGGGCTGGGACGACGCGTCAACGTAGTCGACGTAATTGACGACATAAATTTGTCGACATGAATAATTTGCGTCGACGCGTCGTCCCAAACAGGAAGTGGTAGGACCCGCGCAGGCTGAGAATAGCCCCTCTCACACAGAGACGTTGCATTAACGCAGCAGCGGCGGTTCGTCAATTCTCCGCCGTTGGTCATTGACACAGAGCGAAGCACCGCTGGAGTAAAGACGAACCGCTGTGTAATTCACACAGAAAGAGACGTGACGGTACACGTCATGATGATGATGTCAGTGTGTTTCCCAGGTGTCCCCCCCCCGTCAATCTAAACCCGCGGACCTTTTATAATGTGTAGTGATTGAGAACCCGGCCCCCTAAACATCCTGGAAGGTGAAAGAGTTACGTTTTTCGCGCTAAATTACATAATTACATAATCGCCATCAGTAAATAGGTCGCTGCGTGACTCTGTCACTCGCAGGGACGGAGGCTGTTTTCTGGGGGAAAGTTCACTTAAGTCTCGGTCGGGAGGGCCGACCGTCGCGGTGATTTATATCAACACAACCACTTGAGTAAGTTAAAGTTTTTGGCCGGTGACAGACGCTGTTTTTCGGGCAGAAATGTGACGAAAAGTCAGTAGGACAGGCGGGAGGACAGATGCTGCTCCGCCTACAACTGCGGTATGTTTTCCTCATATAAGTTACCAACGACAGTTACAGTTACTACGTTACTTTTGTTTGGCCATGTAACATTAAATTTATCGTTAGAATAGTCGACTAATCGAAAAAATAATCGCTAGATTAATCGTTTGAAAAATAATCGTTTGAGACAGCTCTAGTTCTAATTGCCTCAAAGTCATATGAAAGAGGTTCTTCTTACCATTAAAAATGTTGATGTGTATTTATATAGATTCTGATTACTTATCCCAGGGGTTTATAGTCTCAGGAAGAATTACTTAATATTTGTCTTTTAGATGGGAAATGGTCAAATCCCAGTGGCAGAAAGGTGAATCACATCTTTCCTTGTTTTTAAAGGAAAGACGTGATTCACCTCGGGAAGTTTTGGAAAGTTTTTACATTCGAACCATTTTATTTAATCATGTTCATATCAAAAATGTGTATGAAGTCAGAATGAAATATGAATTTTTTGATTCATCAAGGTGATTTTGACCCTTGGAAATACTATTGTCCAGTCTTCCAACCCTATCTAAGAGAAGTTTAGTGTCACGTATTTGTTATGCTAATCATTAAGCTGATTGTTTAAAGGCCAAGTATATCCTGTCAAATCATTGCTTCTACACCCCAACCATGCCACAGTCAAGTTCACAGCAAGTCAACAAAATACCAAACATGATTTGGCAATGTTAAAAGCTGTTTGCACCAGACAGGATTTACATTTAGCAGACGCTTTTGTGCAAAGGGACTTACAGTAATTCATACATTGATACACTGATGGTGGTGGCTGCCATGCAAGGTGCCGACCTTGCACATCAGGAGCAGTTTGGGGTTCAATATCTTGCCCAAAGACACTTCAACAGGCAGACCAAGGGAGTCGAACCAGCAACCTTCCGATAACAATACGCTGGCCCTACCCTGAGCCACAGCCAGCCAATACTGCAGCTAGCTTACAGAGAAGATATTAGCTACAGTGACAATACTGCATTTACGGAAATGTCTACAACAACTGAAAGCATGATTGCCACTCACTGGCAAAAAGCCAAACCATGCATTGTCAAATCATAAAACCTCTGATATTATTGCCATGTGGCAGCCATTCGCAGAGGCAATCAAAAAGAAAGAAGACAAGCATGGGACACTGGAAGATCTTCTGTTCGCATGAACATGTTTTACATTGACATCTCTGTACTTGAATGCTTCATACACTGAAATGAAAAGACAAAAACAAGTTGGACAACATATGAAATCTTTATATTTACTTATCAGAAGGGCAGCAAAAGAGATATTTGTGATCAGGATCCAGATTCCAGAATTCAAACTGTCTGTGTAAGTTGTGGAATCTGGAACACAGAGATCTTTTCCTCCAACTGTTCGAGGCAGTAACTGTCACAGCAGCTGCCACAGTGCTGTGACAGCTTGTGGTTTTGGCCTGGCAGGGTGGCAGAGCTGCTACGCTGTGGTTTGGCACAACCATGCCTACTGTAATCCCATAGTGTTAAGAAACACTGTCTCTGTCAGTGTCTGCTGTCTCAACACAACACACAGTCCATGAAAGACACTACATAACAATTATTCAATCCTTCATTTTATAATATTGGACATGCTTACAGTCTTTTTAACAGTGTACACTAGCATACTTACATAACTTGCTGTTTCTTGCTTCTTGCTCAGTACCAGGACCGTCTGATGACAAGTTGGAGCGCTTGGTTAGTTCTTGTAATTTGTTTTTATAAAATGTTGCTAGTTATATGATAGTACCTAACAGATAAAACTCAAAAACATACTGAGAAGGAATCGTGGTTTCAATAAGTAAGAGGGGAGTATAAAAGCTTGCAGACAGAGATTAAGAACAGATCTGGGTGGAATTAAAAGAAGAAACCGTGTGTCCCGTTCTCACTCACTCTCGACAGCGCACCAGTCAGTAGCCCCTTTCACACAGAGAAACCGCATTAACACCGCAGCGGCAGTTCGCCAATTCTCACACATGACCGTTGGTCATTCACACAGAGTGAGGCATGTGTAATCATCATCAGTAAACTGTATGTTGTCTGACTCTGTCACTCGTGGGGAGGGAAGCTGTTTTCTGGGGGAAAATTTACTGAAGTCTCGGTTGCTGTTTTTGGGGCAGAAATGTGACAAAGAGTCGGGAGGACAGGCAAGAGGACAGGCAGGAGGACAGGCAGGAGGACAGGAGTTTTCCTCATATTGGAGGAAGTAATTATTTGATTCCTCTCTGATTTTGTAAGTTTGCCCACTGACAAAGAAATGGTCTAATGGTAGGTTTATTTTGACAGTGAGAGACAGAATATCAAAAAGAAAATCCAGAAAATCACATAAAAAGGATAAAAAATTGGTCTGCATTTCATTGAGTGAAATAAGTATTTGATCCTCTACCAACCATAAAGAATTCTGGTTCCCACAGATTAGTCCTCTCGCTTTAAGAAAGTATTCCTAACCTCAACATTAAAAGACACCTGTCCACAGAATCTATCAATCAGACACCAACCTCTCCATCATGGGCAAGACCAAAGAGCTGTCTAAGGAAATCAGAGACAAGATTGTAGACCTGCACAAGACTGGAATGGGCTACAAGAACATTGGCAAGAAGCTGGGTGAGAAGGAGACAACTGCCGGTGCGATTATTCGAAAATGGAAGAAATACAAAATGACCGTCAATCTCCCTCGGTCTGGGGCTCCACGCAAGATCTCACCTTGTGGGGTATCAATGATCATGAGAAAGGTGAGGGATCAGCCCAGAACTACACAGGAGGAGCTTGTTAATGATCTCAAGGCAGCTAGGACCACAGTCACCAAGAAAACTATTGGTAATAGGGCTGCCCGATAAATCGAATTTTCATCATCATCGCAATATGAACATGTGCAATAAACACATTGCAAAAGACTGCCTGACAAGCGATGAATAAGAAAAATCATTTTGTTTACATGCGCCATGCATGCACCGTAATGCCAACATTTAGCCTATCAGACGGAGTCCTGGATACAAGGGCCAATCAGATGAAGCCCCAGCTAGCCGCTAGCTACCCTGACAAAATTAATCGGCATCAGTTTGGTGGTGATTGTCAGGTTATAATGGCTGAGGGAGGAGAGGAAAGCCATGAAAATGTGGCAGACCACGGAGCAATATGATGTGTGTTGAGCTGCTCCGTCACACTATATGGACTTATTTTGGATTCAGGAGAGACGTTTGCCAATGAACATCTGAATGATTGGGAGAAGGTGATGTGGTCAGATGAAACCAAAATCCAGCTCTTTGGTATCAATTCAACTCACCGTGTTTGGAAGAGGAATTGTGTCTATGACCCCAAGAAAACCATCCCCACCGTCAAGCATGGAGGTGGAAGCATTATGCTTTGGGGGTGTTTCTCTGTTAAGGGGACAGGTCAACTTCACCGCATCATGAGAAATATGGATGGGGCCTTGTACCATGAAATCCTGGGTGACAACCTCCTTCTCTCAGCCAGGACAATAACCCAAAACATACAGCCAAGGCAACAAAGGAGTGGCTCAAAGAGAAGCACAATAAGGTCATGGAGTGGCCTAGCCAGTTCCCGTACCTTAATCCTGTGGAAAATCTGTGGAGGGAGCTGAAGCTTCGAGGTTTTTTTCAATGAACTTTAATGCATGTTTTTGTTGGAATGTCTACAGCAGGGGTCAGCATAGGTTCAATCATGGGCCAGATTTCTTAAGCATTTTATTTGGGGTTTGACATACAGGCACAGTTGTTAATGTTTTTGTCTGTATAAAACAATTTTAAGATGTCTCAGATGTCATAGTTAGTTTCCTTCTTTTTGATATGAAGCTGAAGTACTGTTATTGACAAAGCTGTTCTGGCCTGGGATATGTTGTGTACCTGTATAAGTGTATGAGGTTACAAGCACACACTTATTGCGAATTACTTGAGCCTTCTGTTTACATTATTAGCCTACTACTACTACTACTAGTCTACTGTGGCTAAGCAGACTTGTGCCAAAAAGACAATAATTCATTTGTTGTGGGTTTATCCACTTTAATGCACTTTAGTTTTTTTTGGAATACATGTTTTGTTTGGAGGCCTAATATAAATGAAAAAACTTTGTGCTTTTTTTGAAGAGCAAAGGCTACTGGAATATTTAAAAAATGTCAATATTCAATAAACATTTACTTTCTTTGAATAACATGTCTAAAAATTTATTCTAGGCTATTTGTCATGCTCCTATATTGTGCAGTGCTTGGTTTGTGGGGTTTCTCTGCTTGTTGCATTTTCAGAGGCGCTGGGAGAGGCTGGGCGGAGCATTGCAGCTGCACCAGCGTCACACACACCTGCAACGGATCGACAATCAGCGGCCGCCGATAACACCATGCGCCGCACTCAACCCGCTGCCAAATGATTATATCTCTCAGATGTGGTACTTGGCTCCCGACTCTACTGTCGTTTATTGTGACTTCGATCACCTTAGTGATTTTACTAATTATGTGTTTCGTGCTCTCTCCAGTGTGCTTCGCCACCCAGCCCTCTGTACCCTGACAACGAGCAGCCGATCTCCGCCCTCTGTCAAGACAGCGTTCCGCTCCTCCGGTGTCGGCGTCCGCCGCCGCACTCCACCACAGGGATCTCACCCAGAACTCCAGCCACCTTCTCTATCTCTACCTGTGTGTTCAATAAAGACTCTTGCCTAAACGAAGAACTACACCTAATCTGCATTTGGGTCCTCCTTTTCTACCGAGCGTAACACTATTAATGCAATATTAAAAAAAAATAGTGAAAAACTTAACAACAGCATTCAATATTCGGTATTTGGTATTCGGTATTCGGCCAAGCATTTAAATTTTATTCGGCTTCGGCTTCGGCCACAGATTTTCATTTCGGTGCATCCCTACTTAAATTCATCGCTCTGGATGATCAGGACATCTCTGTGGTTGAGGATCAGGGTTTTCACCGTCTTCGTGAGTTTTTGAATCCACGGTATGACATACCATCTCAGCATTACCTTTCGCATACCGTCCTACCGGAGATGTACAGCAAAGTTTGTGACCTACCTACGAGGTGATTTAAGAGATGTGACTGCTTTAAGCTTTACAACAGACATTTGGAGTTCTGATGCTTGCCCCATGTCATTGCTTAGCCTCACTGCACACAGGATTGACTCCACTTTTGAGTTACAACGTGCGGTACTACATGCTCTCATACAGCAGACCATGTGCAAGAGGCAATCAAAGTAGATGCTGAACGCGTGGGAAATAGAAAAGCAACGGGTTCATGTAATTTTACATGACAACACACGGAATATGAGAAAAGCAATGGATGACATGGAGGTACCAAGTGTGGGCTGCGTCGCACACACACTTCAGATGGCTGTACACGAGGGTCTGCTGTCACAGCGCAGCATCACAGGAAGATGTTAGGCCATTTCAAACACTCACCACAGGCCTACTCACGCCTGGAAGATTTCCAGAATGAAATGAAGATGCCTGTCAAACACCTACAGCATGTACAAGGTAGATGGAACAGCACTCCAGAGCCTACTGGAGCAAAAGCGGCCCCTGAGTGTCTATGCTGCTGACCACAACCTCCCAGCTACACTGACAGCGAACCAATGGGCACTATTGGAGAAGACAGTGGTGGTTTTAGCTCCCTTTGAAGAGCTAATGAGGGTTGTGAGTGCAGAAACTGCAATTACAGCTAATGTGATCCCTGCCATAACAGTCCTGAAATGTGTCCTTTCTCGAGAGCAGACCAATGACCAGGGAGTCAAGACGATGAAAAGCACTCTTCTAGAGGCAGTGGATATACGCTTCAGCTAGGTTGAGACTGACCCACTCCACTCAATTGCAACTTTGGTGGATCCCAAATACAAAGACAGGCAAGTCAAGTAAATAATGTACATTTAGAATGGCATGATATGCCTATTTTCCTTTAATGAATCAAATATAATACTTTATAATGAATCAAATGTAAATCAGCACAGTATTTAAGCCAAATCCTTTTTATTTTTATTTTCATGTAGACTCAGTCACTGACGTCCCCCGTGAGCTGAAGAGGAGGAGACGCGGGTGCAGTTCCGGAGCTCTTCCTCGTAGCAGGAGGACACGCTACAGACCCGTCCTCCCGTCTGTCATCATCGGGAATGTAAGATCTCTCCCAAATAAGATGGACGAGCTAACGGCGCTGACCCGGCATCAGAGGGACTACCGCGAGTGCAGCATCATGGTGCTCACTGAGACGTGGCTAACGGAGCTGACCTCAGACACGGAAACTAATCTGGACGGCTTTCAACTGCGGCGGGCAGACAGGACGGCAGAGAGCGGTAAGAGGAAAGGAGGAGGGCTGGCTGTGTTTGTTAATGACAGTTGGTGTAACTCTGGGCACATCACTGTTAAAGAACAGGTCTGCAGTAAGGACAGTTAGCATGAGGCCGTACTACCTCCCGAGGGAGTTCACACAGGTGATTGTTTGCACTGTGTACATCCCCCCCTCTGCTAACGCTGATGAAGCTTGTGATGTCATCCACTCAGTCACAAGCTCACTGCAGACAAAGCACCCACAGGCCCTCTTCCTCATCTCTGGGAACTTCAATCATGCCTCTCTGTCCTCCACTCTGCCCACATTCACACAGTATGTCACCTGCCACACCAGAGACAATAAAACACTGGACTTATTGTATGCCAACACCAAGGAGGCATACAACTCATCCCCCCTCCCTCCCCTAGGAAGATCTGACCACAACCTGGTGCATCTCCTGCCTGTGTACAAGCCCCTCGTAAACAGGCAACCAGTGGAAATCCGCACAGTTAAAGCATGGACTGAGGAGTCTGAGGAGGCTCTGAGGGACTGCTTTGACTCAACTGTGTGGGAAGAACTATGTGTTTCTCACGGGGAGGACATCGACAGTTTAACAGACGGCATAACGGACTACATTAACTTCTGTGTTGATAACACTGTACCCACCAGGACTGTACGGTGTTTTTCAAACAGCAAGCCCTGGATTAATCCTGACATAAGGGCTCTTCTTAAGGAGAAAAAGAGGGCCTTTGGGTCAGGAAACAAGGATGAGCTGAAAGCTGTGCAGAAGGAGCTAAGGAGTAAGATTAGAGAGGGGAAGAACAGCTACAGGAGGAAGATGGAGAACCAGCTGCAGCAGAGGAACGTCAGTGGAGTCTGGAAAAGCCTTAAAACAATCTCAGGGCAGAGGACTCCAGACTCCCAGGCTGCAGGGGATCAGCCGTGGGTGACATGACATGAACCTGTTTTTCAATAGGTTTGACCAGACACCCACCCCTCCCCCGGCCCAACCATCTCTGCTGCGCCCCTCCACCTCTTCCATCCCCCCTGTTTACTGCCCCATTCTCACCTCTACCTCCCTCTCCACGGCTTTCATGTCACAGACTCCCCCCACTGCCCCTCCTGACATTCACAATCCCCCCACATCTGACACTCAGCCCCCCTGCTCCACTCTGTCCCTCTCGTCTCTCCAGGTGAGAAATGAGCTGAGGAAGATGAAGGTGAAGAAAGCTACGGGTCCAGATGGGATCAGCTCCAGGCTCCTCAAGTCCTGTGCAGACCAGCTGTGCAGGATTGTGGAATATATATTCAACATGAGCCTGAAGCTGGGAAAAGTGCCACTGCTGTGGAAAACCTCCTGCGTGGTACCTGTACCAAAGATCCCTCACCCAAAAGACTTTAACAGCTACGGACCAGTTGCTCTCACTTCACACCTGATGAAGACCCTGGAGCGGCTGGTCCTCGTCCATCTCCGCCCTCTGGTGGGTCCTTTTATGGACCCACTCCAGTTTGCATATCAACCCGGCATCGGAGTGGACGACGCCATCATCTTCCTCCTGGACAGATCCCTGTCTCACCTGGAGAAGCCTGGAAGCACTGTGAGGATCATGTTCTTTGATTTCTCCAGTGCTTTCAACACTATACAGCCTGCACTCCTGGGGGACAAGCTGGAGCTCGCAGGGGTGAATCAACACCTCACATCCTGGGTCCTGGACTACCTCACTAACCGGCCACAGTATGTGAGGACTCGGGACTACGTGTCGGACACATTAATCTGCAGTACAGGGGCCCCACAGGGAACAGTCCTGGCCCCTTTCCTGTTCACCCTGTACACCGCAGACTTCTACCACCAATCCCCTCACTGCCATCTACAGAAGTTTTCTGACGACTCTGCTATCGTTGGCATCATCAGGGACGGGGATGACAGAACCTACAGAGAACTTATTCAGGACTTTGTGGACTGGTGCCGGCGGAACCACCTCCAGCTCAACGCCGGGAAAACCAAAGAGCTGGTGGTGGATTTCCGCAGGCACAAACAACCCTGCACACAGGTGAACATCCTGGGAACGGACATTGAGATGGTGACATTTACAAGTACCTGGGAGGTCACCTGAACAATAAATTGGACTGGACTGATCACACTGCAGCTACATACAAGAAAGGTCAGAGCAGACTGTATCTGCTGAGGATGCTCAGGTCCTTTGGAGTGCAGGGGGCACTCCTGACCTCTTTCTATGACTCTGTGGTGGCATCAGCCATTTTCTATGGAGTAGTCTGCTGGTGCAGCAGCATCTCAGCAGCAGACAGGAGGAGACTTGATAAACTTATCAAGAAGGTCAGCTCCATCCTGGGATGCTCTCTTGACTCAGTGTAGGTGGTGGGAGAGAGCAGGATGATGGACAAGCTGTCATCACTGCTGATGCAGGAGTCCCACCTCCTGCAGGACACTCTCACAGCACTGGGCAGCTCCTTCAGCAACAGACTGATACACCCCAAGTGTGTGAATGAGAGGTATCGCAGGTCCTTCCTTCCTGCTGCTGTCAGACTGTACAACCAGCACTGCTCCCAATAGCCTATTGACCTCACCCTGTACCCTGCACTGTGCAGTATGTCTGCACAAAGGTCACTTCTGTTTTTGCATCTGGTCAATTTCCTTAACACCCATATTTATTCCATATTTATGGAATAATGTTTATGACATGTAATGTTTATGTTTAAAACAATACAAAACAAAACAAAACAAGAAAAAACTGCTGTTAATTTTTGCACTATATCATGTAAATATGTCTATATGTCTATTTTCTTCCCATTATAATTTTATTGCTTATTTTTGCTTCTGTTTTTGCAATATTCTGTCGCTGCTGTGACAAACAAATTTCCCCGTCTGTGGGACATTAAAGGAATTCTGATTCTGATTTAGCTCTGTTAATGGTTGGATACTTAACATCATTTATCTATTTTCAGGTATTTCACCAAGTCAGACAACCTGAAACCTGTTAAGAAGATGGAGGTAAGGAGGTGAAGTGTCAAAGGAGGCAGAGCCTGTGAAAAAGGCACCATGTCAAAACACAGCAAGCAGCAGCCTGGGCAGTGTCTTTGACGAGATCTTGGAAGAGAGGGAGACGGAGACAGGGTCTGTGAGACCCTAATCAGCCGTTGTTCAGGTGCAGACTTACCGCAAACATCACTGATGAGAGGAACAGCCTGTCTCCTAACAGGGTAGAAATGCTGGTTTTCCTTAACAAGAACCTTCACTTAATTTTGAAGTGAGAGAAAGAGGATATATAAATTAATGAGACTGAGAAAGATCTTATGAGCAGCTCCAATAGCATTTTAGAAAATGCTTTTTGTGACAACAAGAGTGCCTTAAAATTATTTTTTGATATTCAGATTTTATAACAATGCTGCTAAAGAAACACGTTCATGCTCAGGTTTAGCTGCTTTTTCATTTATCTACCGTACTTTCCGGACTATAAGCCGCTACTTTTCCCCCATGCTTTGAACCCTGCGGCCTATACAACGGTGCGGCTAATTTATGGATTTTTACAGCTAACGGCCACTAGGGGACCTCCTCAATCTGTGGATTGTACAGGTTACGTCCCCCACCTTTAACGCCTGGTTTATTATTATGCTTCTGCGTCGCGGCGACAGCGTAGCTACGTCATCGACCCTACACCGTCATTGAGCATTCGGAGTTCTGCGTCGAGGGAACGCGTTGTTCTGTCGGTGGACGTCATCAACGTCAGTGATTCAGGTTTGTTATGCTAACAACACATAGTCAGACAGGTGGCGGTGCTAACGGAGCTAACAGCTGTCTGTCAGTCTGACCGAGAAGTTTCTCACTTTACTTCGCTGTTAGTTGAATTAAATGACATTCATGTTGTCTTTAACTGTCCGTGCGAACCAGTCCGCAGCTTTGTGCGTCTGTTTGTGCGTCTCTGACTCTTGCGTGTTGACGTTTGCGTGGTCATAGGTTATGCAAATATGCAACTTGTTTGTTGAAATGTTAATAAAATGGAAGCTTCCCCAAACAGCAGTCTCTTTCCCGACAATCTCCTCTGTGCACGAGCCTTTACATATGGTAATTAAACGCTAAAACACCTGCGGCTTATAATCGGGTGCGGCTTGTATATGTACACATTTGTGTTTTTCCCTAAAATTGGCTGGTGCGGCTTATATTCAGGTGCGCCTTATAGTCCGGAAATTAGGGTAATTTGTTTTATACATTCATTTTTTGTTGAATATTCAGGTTAAGCTATTTACACCACTTTTAAGTGGAATTGAGAATCAAGTATTTTTGTATTACTATAATACTGCACCAAGTGGAGTTTTGATGTATTTTTGTAACTTTAAATGTAAATGTTACAATTAGCTATTACAATGCACCCCTGGCACCCCAGCTGGACAGCCACCACCACAATTAAAGTCTGTGGGAAACAGTCTTTAATATATTTTGATAATTTTTTTTTCTCTTTTTTTAAACAAATTTATATCGTAACATTTTTTTGTTCCGTTCCGTTCCGTTTTCCTCCGCTTTCTCCTTGCGGGTTGCGGGTGATGTTTTACCCCCCTTTTCGAGGGTGAGAGGGGATTACTGGGGCCAAATCCAGTGACTCTATGGGCGTAGGCCAGGGTACTCCCTGGATGAGTCGCCAGCTCATCGCAGGGCACATTTTTTTGTTGTTCTTTTTATTTAAAAATAAATAAAACACTCCTTGACATATACAACAAAAATAACAAATAACATTCTACAAGTTGACAGTTTTATGGAGCCATTTCCTATGATATTATTATAACTCAGTCCCATTACTGCAACCTATATTGCTGAAAAACTTAATTTAATCAAACACAGTTCCACCTTCGAGCAAAAATGTCCATCCTCATTGTCCATCATTGGAGTCAATCATTCCATTTTGCATACCTGTTTAAGTCTCTGCATCCATTGGTATTATTGGTGTTTTTATATTCTTCCAGTTACGGTTACAGTTCTAATTTTTCAATAACAGCATCCGCAGTAGGTACCTTTTTACTTTTAAAAATGTTTCAATTTCTTCTTTACAGTTTTCTGGAAGGGCAGAAAAAGAGATATGTGAATATAACTCCGAGGTATCTAAATCCCTGTCTGGACAAATGGAAAGAGACATCTTGATTTTATTGTTTAAGGCCAATTCCCTGATATCATCATTGCTTCTGATTTGTTTTGATTCACTTTCTATCCATAGACCTCTCCATATTTATGTCAACACTGCATTATTGCTGGAATAGAAGTAATTGGGTGTTTTATAAAAAAAAAAAGCAAAATATCATCCACGAACGGAACTGTCTTATGGATTGACCCTCCTTCATCTGCCATTCCTTGGATCTGTGTAAAGCTCTGCTAAAGGTTCAAATTAAGCGCAAGAAGCATGGAGTCGCCCTGAATCACACAAACTTCAGAACATCCATCCATCCATCCATTTTCGTCCGCTTATCCGGGGCCGGGTCGCGGGGGTAGCTGCCTGAGCAGGGACACCCAGAGTTCCCTCTCCCCGGACACGGCCTCCAGCTCTTCCGGGAGGATCCCAAGGCGTTCCCAGGCCAGCTGGGCGACATAGTCACGCCAGCGTGTCCTGGGTCTTCCTCGGGGTCTCCTCCCGGCGGGACATGCCAGGAACACCTCCCGAGGGAGGCGTCCCGGGGGCATCCGAAACAGATGCCCGAGCCACCTCAGCTGGCTCCTCTCGATGTGGAGGAGCAGCGGCTCTACTCTGAGCTCCTCCCGGGTGACAGAGCTCTTCACCCTATCTCTAAGGGAGCGCCCTGCCACCCTGCGGAGGAAACTCATTTCGGCCGCCTGTATCCGGGATCTTATTCTTTCGGTCATGACCCAAAGTTCATGGCCATAGGTGAGGGTCGGAACGTAGATTGACTGGTAAATCGAGAGCTTCGCCTTTCGGCTCAGCTCTCTCTTCACCACGACAGACCGATACAACGACCGCATTACTGCGGCCGCTGCACCGATCCGCCTGTCAATCTCACGCTCCATCCTTCCCTCACTCGTGAATAAGACCCCAAGATACTTAAACTCCTCCACTTGAGGCAGGAACTCTCCTCCCACCTGGAGGGAGCAAGCCACCTTTTTCCGGTCGAGAACCATGGCCTCGGATTTGGAGGTGCTGATTCTCATCCCAGCCGCTTCACACTCGGCTGCAAACCGCCCCAGGACATGCTGGAGGTCCTGGCTCGAAGGAGCCAACAAGACCACATCATCCGCGAAAAGCAGAGATGAGATCCAGTGGCTCCCGAACCAGATCCCCTCCGGCCCGAGGCTGCGCCTAGAAATTCTGTCCATAAAAATAATGAACAGAACCGGTGACAAAGGGCAGCCCTGCCGGAGTCCAACATGCACTGGGAACAGGTCTGACTTTCTGCCGGCGATGCGAACCAAGCTCCTGCTCCGGTCGTACAGGGACCGTACAGCCCTTAACAGAGGGCCTCCGACCCCGTACTCCCGGAGCACCCCCCACAGAATGCCACGAGGGACACGGTCGAATGCCTTCTCCAAGTCCACAAAACACATGTGGACTGGTTGGGCAAACTCCCATGAACCCTCGAGCACCCTGCGGAGGGTGAAAAGCTGGTCCAGTGTTCCACGGCCAGGACGAAAACCGCATTGTTCCTCCTGAATCCGAGGTTCGACTATCGGCCGAATTCTCCTCTCCAGTACCCTGGAATAGACTTTCCCAGGGAGGCTGAGGAGTGTGATCCCCCGATAGTTGGAGCACACCCTCCGGTCCCCCTTTTTGAATAGGGGGACCACCACCCCAGTCTGCCAGTCCAGAGGCACTGTCCCCGACTGCCACGCGATGCTGCAGAGACGTGTCAACCAAGACAGCCCCACAACATCCAGAGACTTGAGATACTCAGGGCGAATCTCATCCACCCCCGGTGCTTTGCCACTGAGGAGCTTCCCAACTACCTCAGTGACTTCGGCTTGGGTGATGAATGAATCCACCTCTGAGACCCCAGTCTCTGCTTCCTCTATGGAAGGCGTGTCAGCGGGATTGAGGAGATCCTCGAAGTATTCCTTCCACCGTCCGACAATGTCCCCAGTCGAGGTCAACAGCTCCCCACCTCCACTGTAAACAGTGTTGGTGGAGGACTGTTTCCCCCTCCTGAGGCGCCGGATGGTTTGCCAGAATTTCTTCGAGGCCGACCGATAGTCCTCCTCCATGGCCTCCCCGAACTTTTCCCAGACCCGAGTTTTTGCTTCTGCAACTGCCCGTGCTGCAGCTCGCTTGGCCTGCCGGTACCCGTCAGCTGCCTCAGGAGACCCCCGGGCCAACCAGGCCCGGTAGGACTCCTTCTTCAGCTTGACAGCATCCCTTACTTCCGGAGTCCACCACCGGGTTCGGGGATTGCCGCCACGACAGGCACCGGAGACCTTACGGCCACAGCTCCGGACAGCCGCGTCAACAATGGAAGTGGAGAACATGGTCCATTCGGACTCAATGTCCCCAGCCTCCCTCGGGATCTGGTTAAAGCTCTCCCGGAGGTGGGAGTTGAAGACCTCCCTGACAGAGGGTTCCGCCAGACTTTCCCAGCAGACCCTCACAATACGTTTGGGTCTGCCAGGTCTGTCCAGCTTCTTCCCCTGCCAGCGGATCCAACTCACCACCAGGTGGTGATCAGTTGACAGCTCAGCCCCTCTCTTCACCCGAGTGTCCAAGACATACGGCCGGAGGTCAGATGACACGACCACAAAGTCGATCATTGACCTCCGGCCTAGGGTGTCCTGGTGCCACGTGCACATATGGACACCCTTATGCTTGAACAAGGTGTTTGTTATGGACAAACTGTGACTAGCACAGAAGTCCAGTAACAAAACACCACTCGGGTTCAGATCAGGGAGGCCGTTCCTCCCAATCACACCCCTCCAGGTAACACTGTCGCTGCCCACGTGAGCGTTGAAGTCCCCCAGTAAAACAACTCCTCCTCGAACCGGCACCTTATCGTGGTGGAGGGGTTTGAGTACCCGAATGATCCTAGGAGCTATGTTGTCCGGGGCTTAATGCCCCTGGTAGGGTCTCCCAAGGCAAACAGGTTCTAGGTGACGGGTCAGACTAAGATCGTTTCAAAAGCCCTAATGAAAGACATAAAATCAAGGCAGTTTACGTCGCCCGGATTGGCGTTACCGGGGCCCCACCCTGGAGCCAGGCCTGGGGTTGGGGCTCGCAGGCGAGCGCCTGGTGGCCGGGTCTTTGCCCACGGGACCCGGCCGGGCCCAGCCCGAAGGAGCGACGTGGGCCCGCCCTCCGGTGAGCTCACCACTCGCTGGAGGGTTCAGAAGGGGCCGGTGCAGAGGGATTTGGGTGGCAGTCGTGGGCGGGGGCCCCGGCGACCCAATCCCCGGACGGTGACTCTAGCCATGGGGACATGGAATGTCACCTCGCTGGGGGGGAAAGAGCCTGAGCTGGTGCGGGAGGTCGAGCGGTACCGGCTAGAAATAGTCGGGCTCACCTCCACGCACAGTCTGGGCTCTGGAACCCAACTCCTTGAGAGAGGCTGGACTCTCTTCTACTCTGGAGTTGCCCGCGGTGAGAGGCGACGAGCTGGTGTGGGCTTGCTTATAGCTCCCCAGCTCAGCCGCCATGTGTTGGAGTTTACCCCAGTGAACGAGAGGGTCGCTTCCCTGCGCCTTCGGGTCGGGGATAGGTCTCTCACTGTTGTCTCGGCTTATGGGCCGAACAGCAGTGCAGAGTACCCGGCCTTCTTGGAGTCCCTGGGAGGGGTACTGGAGAGTGCTCCAACCGGGAACTTCAGAACAATGATGCTTAAATCTTACTTTGGTAAATATTTTCTCCAAAACCTATTTCTTTCATTTTTTTCTTTGTTCATGAAATGGCAAATCACTTCCATCAAATGCTTTCCCAAATGGCTCGACCCTCCCCCCAGCACTCTCCTGTGCAGCATCTCCCCATCTGCTCCCCCTCCTCCTCCTCCTCCTCCTCCTCCACTGAAGACATCGGCATCAACCCCCGCCCAACAGTGACTACAGGCCAGGTAAAGAGGCAACTGGAAAGATTACATCAGTGAAAGGCTGCAGGCCCTGACGGCATCACACCCAGGATCCTGAAGACCTGTGCCAGCCAGCTGTCTACTGTACTGGGACATCTGTACAACCTGAGTCTGAGTCAGGAGAAGGTCCCAATGCTGTGGAAAAAGTCCTGCTTGGTTGCAGTCCCCAAGAAGTCGAGGCCATCCGACCCGGCAGACTAGAGACCAGTCGCTCTCACATCTCATGTGATGAAAGTCCTGGAGAGACTGGTCTTAGCCCAGCTGAGGCCACAGGTGAGGACGTTTCTGGACCCTTTGCAATTTGCCTATCAGCCCCATTTAGGAGTCGATGACGCTGTCATCTACCTGCTGCAACGAGCCCATATGCATCTGGATGGTGGAGGAGGCACTGTGAGGATCACATTCTTTGATTTCTCCAGTTCTTTTAACACCATTCAACCCCTGCTACTGGGTGTGAAGCTGCGGGTGATGGTTGTAGACGACACAATGATCTCCTGGATTACTGACTACTTGACAGGCAGGCCATAGTTTGTCCGTCTGGGCAATGTTCTGTCTGATGTGATGGTCAGTGATATAGGAGCTCCACAGGGAACTGTGCTTTCGCCCTTCCTCTTCACCTTATACACCACTGACTTTCAGCACAACTCTGAGTGGGGCTTCACAATATTGGAAAAAACTTACATTGCGATTTTTTTGAACCCTGCGATATATATTGCCATGTGAAAAAATACAGGAGTTTTCATCAGATGACCTGAATAGCACTTTATGTTATGCTGCACTGCTGCTATCTTGTGGACAATTAACCTGCACTGATCTCACCTCTTATTGTCAATGTTATGAGTATGGCTTCTGTCTGTGTTTTAGAGAGATTCTCATTGCTATCTTTCATTGTTTGCTTTTATTGTGCTGGGACCTGAGTACATGTTTTGTTCTATCATTTGTGAATTGAATGACAATAAACAAAACTTTGAACCTTTTGAGCTCTCCATCTTAAAATGGAACATTCTAGCTTTCATAATTAGATTAAGTAACTAACAATGAGTGATAAACAGGTTATTTGACGACTGAAATCTGTTTTTTGTTTTGGACGACAGGGTCGGACGCCTGGAGATTATTAGCGACACATCTACAAAAATATACCTGCATATCAAAATGATAATCATATGAGCTCATTCATGCGTGCTTGCGCCCTCCCAGAACTCCCATTCACCACGCTAGCTTACTTTCATTTTTAAAACTTGCGTCTGTCCTTCGGGTTCGGGTCGGGCGTCGGTATCAATTTATAGTGGGTCGGCTCAGTGCGGAATGTAATTTGTGCTACTGTCAGAAAATGGGTCGGATGCAGTTTTAAGTATGGCAGATACCGGCGGGTGCGGGTTTGCAAAGACCCGTGCAGGACTCTGCTGTGGGGTTACCGACGTAAATACAAATTAGTTGTGTTACCTCTCGTTGTGGCACAGAACATGTGTTTGATCAATATCATCCTTCTTGTAGCCGAAATAACTCCAGATAACTGACGTTGCTTTTTTCTTTTTGGCACCAAGTCTTCGTTTTCCCGATGTTCTCTTGTTCCTTGCTCATTTTTCAATGTTGTTACCAGCGACTCACTCCATGTGCAGGGGCTGGTCTGCTTCGGCACACTGATTAAGAACTAATGTGATAGGTGGATCGCTGCGCATGCAGAGTCTGCATGCACAGTGTGCGTCAGGTTCCTTTGAAATTAGATGAATTCATTTGCGTCCTACATCGCAGGCTCTGCGATGTGACTATTGCACACACATATATCGCGATGGCGATGCGCAAACGATATATTGCGCAGCTCTATCTCTGAGAAGTTTTCTGACGACTCAGCTGTTGTCGGGTGTATAAGGGAAGGAGAGGAGAGTGAGTACAGGACACTGGTAGACAGCTTTGTAGAGTGGTCCGAACAGAATCATCTGAGGCTGAATGTCGACAAGACCAGAGAGATGGTGATCGACTTCAGGAGGAAGAAGATGCCTTCACTGCCACTACGGATCAGAGGGGAGCTGGTGGAGGAGGTGGAGGACTACAAATACCTGGGAGTGGTGATCGAAAACAGACTGGACTGGAAATCTAATACCGAGGCTGTGAACAAGAAGGGGATTAGCAGACTCTATTTCCTGAGGAAGCTGAGATCCTTCAACGTGTGCAGCAAGATGTTGGAGATCTTTCACCAGTCTGTTGTTGCCAGTGCCATTTTCTTTGCTGCTGTGTGTTGGGGCAGCAGCATCAGAGCCAGCGACACTAACAGTTTTGATAAAATCATCAAGAAGGCTGGCTCTGTACTTGTTCTCAGGTTGGAGTCTTTTGAAACCGTGGTGGAGAGGAGAATGCTGAATAAACTATCCATCACATAGTAGACAGACAGTGGAGCACCTTCTCTAACAGACTGCTGCAGCTCCGCTGTCGAAGGGACAGATACAGGAAATCTTTCCTGCCACATGCCATCACACTGTACAATAACAGCTAAAACTCTGGTCATAACACATAGTGTCTGTGCACTTTGGTTTTACACACTCTGTTCACCGCACCTTATATTTTATCTTGCACTACAGTCACTCTGCTTATTTATACATTTGTAAATACATTTTGTACATTTTCTTACATTCTGTACATTTTTTACATTTTGTAAATTTTTTTGTATATATTACTTTTTTCTATTGCTATTTAATATGTCTAGGTTGTTCCTCTTATCTCATTGTGTTGTTAATGTCTCTGTGTAATGCTGCTGCTACACCATAATGTCCCAGCTTGGGATCAATAAAGTCTATCTATCTATCTATCTATCTATCTATCAACTATCTATCTATCTATCTTTCTGGGTGTCTAGGCTGAGAAGCACTGAAGGTTGGTTGTCCCTCGCCACTACTGACAGTAGGTTTGAAGCTCTCCTCACATTATTTATTCCTTGACGATCTGAAACAAATCCTGTTTGAGTATATTCATTTTGCATTCTGGTTTTCTAGAATCAAAGTTAATATTTTATACTCTACAGATAAAAGACTTATGGGGTGATAACTAGTACACTATAGAGGGTATTTTCCCTCCTTATGTAGGACAGTGATGATAGCATCCCATCTCGATTTTGGGGGTTGTCCTGAATGTAATACATAATTATAAACTCTACATAAAATAGAGAAAAGATAATTCACAAAAACTTTGTCATATCATCCTGCGAAGCCATCTATTACCAGCGGTTGGTTGTTTTTCAGTTTAGTAATAGTTTCTTAAATGCATCTTCTCAAATGTGCTCAACCAGTTTAGTTGCTTCATCATTTGTCATTTTAGTCATTTTGAAAGGTCTCAAAAACTCATCAATTTGTTCTTTATTATGTTCTTGATCTTGATCTCTATGTAACTGTACATAATATTTTGCAAAAGCATCTGATATTTTCTTAGGGTGGGTCTCAGTCTGTTTAGTTTTTAGGTGTTTAATTTGAGGGACTACGGGATTAGATTGGTCTTTCTAAAGTTGTAAAGCCAACAGCCTAGTAACTTTATTTCCCATTTCATAATATTTTCTATTAATGAACCTGAAAGCCAAGTATTTGGATAGAGCAAGTATTTCCTGTTTCATATGGGTGTCTGTTAGCAGTGAGACATTGAGCCTCCAGGACTTAAAATGATTATCTGACCCTAGATTAATTTTCACAATGACATGACTGTGGTCTGAAATTGTTATTGGCTGAATTGTGCTATCCTTTATTTGATATGTGTTTTTTCTATATATAGAAAAATAAAAATAATAATCCTCGAATAGCCTCTATGTACTTGGGGCATGAATGTAAAGTCTCTAGCCCTTGGATGGTGCCAGATCATTACTAAACCCAACTCTTTCATAATGCCATTTTTGGACATTTTAGATTAGATTGTTATGGGTAGTCTGTCTAATTTGTTGTTTAATGAACAGTTTAAGTCCCCCTCTATGAGTATAGTGCTCTCTTTATTATCTGACCCCAGAGCTGCAATCTTTCTAAATAAATGTGGGCAGTCTTCATTTGCCATGTCATGTCATCGTCAGTAACCGCTTATCCCTTTCCATGGGGTCGCGGGGTGTTGCTGCTGGAGCCAATCCCAGCCTCGTCTCAGGGCGAGGGCAGGGTACTCCCTGGACAAGTCGCCAGCTCATCGCAGGGCCCTGAGTGATGAGCAACGTGGGGTTCAGTATCTCGCTCAAGGACACTTCTACATGAAGCTCAGGCCAGCCCGGAGCCGGGATTTGAACCAGTGACCTTCCGATCATTTGTCGATCTGCTCTACCCGCTGAGCTACAGCCGCCCCCAGTCTACATTTGGAACATTTAAAATAGTTATTTTTTATACAGATAAATCCCTGCTTGTATTGACGCAAAGAGGTGTAACCTACCCTCTCAGGGGTAGGTTACACCTCAGGGGGAGAACGCGCACATAGTGCAAGAATGACCAATATTACACTAATATGTAAAAAAGGTCTAGGTAAGTGCAATCCACTCATACAGAGCCTTAACACCAGCATCCATCAGGACATTATAGTATCTATTTCAGAATGACCTGTGACAACAACGTATATAAAACTAATAAAATATGTAAAGCATTAGTATGTCCTTTGCTCATTTGTTACTGTTACTGTATATAAAACAGATTTCAGCTCTTACAGCTACTTCAGTCAAAGTGGGCTTTTCAGCTACCTTGGTAGAGATGTTTAAATTTTCCTTTTGCAGAAAAGCCTTGAGATCCAGTGCTGGTAACACCATGTCTCTCTTCTTTTGCATGGTGCTCCTCCATCCTTTAGCTCTTCACCAATGCACTCCCGATGACCACAGCGCACCTTGACTTCCAGCACCTTCAGTAACATTGAGGCACTCGCTAGTGTTGTGAAGGTCTTCTGTTCAGTTTAACCATTATTTGTGCCAGATAAAGGCATTTGGCCTGTATATCTTTCTTTTTAAGCTGCTTGATGACTTTGTGGACTTTGGTTGCTTCTTTTGCAACTCAGGAGAATAGTCCTGGTCAAAGAAGATTTGCTTGTATTGGAACAAGACCTGTTCCTTCAGGAACCTCACTATGATTAATTGAGTAGGGGATGTTGAATCCTTAGGTTTAGAAAAAAGTGAGCGGTGTGCTCTTTTGAACTTTATTCCCATTTCTGGTGGCAGTTTCAGTAACTTGTGTAGAAGACCTTTCACAAATCCAGCCATATCACCTCCTACACTTCCTTCTGGGAATTGGAAAATTCTTATGTTGTTTCATCTCAGTCTGTTTTGTAGGTCATCATAAGTTGATGAGAGGTCAATATCCCAGTGAAGCAGGTATCTTAGCAACCTCTTCTGTTGTACCACCAGGGTTTCCCCCATTGTATTATAAGCCTGGCGGCCCGCCAGGCTAAAATTTCCCACCGCCAGGCTAAGCATCGTTTTTTTATTTAAATAAAAAACGCGAACACATGGCAGGTCTGAGGTCAGGTGTCTTTTCATCACCTGAAGCCCACAAACCACTGCCACTGTCACTACACGCTAACTAGGCTACTTTTGATTGAACATAAAGGGATGTCACACAGAAAAAGCCAAAAATGCTGGACTTTTTCTTCTGAAGACGGACGAACAAAGGCGGAGACGTTGAACCCGCTGGTTCACCTGCTGACCAGGTGTGCAGCGGCGCGACGTTGGCTGGGCCACGGGTCGATAAGGCAGCTAGCATGGATGTAGCATAGATGTTAGCTCGTCCGCTGCAGTGACAGAGCAGCCTTCTCTGTGCCATGATGGGAAACACAGAACCAGCTGATTTAATCCAAATTAGGTTGTACAGCGTGTGACAGTACCTGGCAAATTATGGTAAGTTTTATGTTGTTTGTTTTGCAATACGTGAAAATATGAACAATAATAAGTGCGCTAATTTCACAGTGGTTTAGTAGTAAAACGCCGCTATTAAATTCAGCGTTAGATAAGCTCTGACGGTAGCTTTTTCAATAAGTCATCTTCTTCTTCTTCTTCTTCTTCTTCTTCTTCTTCTTCTTCTTCGGGGTTTTATGGCAGACGGCATGCAAAAGTTGCATTGCTGCCATCTATGGGACTAGCACCTTAGTGCACTATATCCTGCTATATAGACTGGTGTCTTTAAATAATTTCAAAAAACAGCATTTTCCCCTCCTGCTTGACCCTACTTCTAAAATACTTTTCAGATTTCATTTTCTTGCAATTCTCTGAGTAGATCTCGTCATAGTTTACACAAGATATCAAAGCATGTTGTGCTGTCTCAGGTTCCTGACATGATCACAAGCCATGGAGCTTTTATTGAAGCTCCTTCCACTACTTATAGGCAAGTATGGAACCACCCTAAACTCTACTACGTCATGAATCTGTTACCTACTGCCATCAGTCAGTTGCTGGCCTGTGTCAGGCCCCTGTCACAATAAAAACATGCTTCGCCGCTGGTGGGCCGCCCTTCCAACCTACCACCGGGCTAAGCAAGTTTTCTGGGGGAAACCCTGACCACTGTTTATTCAGCCATGCCAATTCCTTCTTTGAATTGGCATGGCCAACTTGATTTTCTTTGTAGAGTATCCTCAACTCTTCCAGCAACACTGTTACTTGGTCTGACTGACACTTGTTGCTAGCAGTACTTAAGCTAGTGTTGCCTTGGCTATATGTTTTCCACTGTTTTTCGTTGTTATCTTTCAAAGTGTCTTGCCTGATTGAGTCCTTTGTCTCATAGACAAACTCATTTTGTAGTACTCTTTATTGCATTAAAAAGTCTGGTAACTATAGCTGTCACTGTTTTTGTGTTTTGTCTGATGGAGCTCTGTTCTTATGCTGCCATTCCTTTCATTACATCACCAGAAGTCCTAATAGTTATTTATGTTGACATACTGACAGTGTTTCCCACACATTGACACATTTGTGGCAGTGTGCCACAGAATTAACAAAGACCACCACATATTGCGTTGAGGGTTTTTTTGTTACGCGGCATATTCATTCAGCTGCGTATTTGCAGCGTATTTGTTTGCTTTCCCTCCGTCTCTCTGTCACTCATGCGTCTCTCTCTCTCTCTCTCTCTCTCTCTCACACACACACACACACACACACACACACACACACACAATAACACATTAAAAAGTGACAAAAAATATTCTATGTACTCTTACACTGAATGTTTGCTGATTCATTCCAGATGAGTATTGAAAAGTATTTTCTACAACGGAAAAAGGCACGTGTTGAGGATGCGGACCAGCCTGAACCGGAGGTATCAGTCTGAAACAGAGCTCAACAGTCCAACCAGTGTGATTAGTTTTATTATTAATTTGTTTTTTGAATATTTTCAGGCTTCAACCAGTGCTGCTCAAGCAGAAAGACAGGGTCAGGAAGAGAAATAGATAGATCTAACATTAGGCATTGTTCTGTTCTGTTCAGTTCTGAATTTTGTACAGGGTGCAGATTTTGTCAAGGAGTGAATTATTATTGTATAATATTTAACATAATAAAGTTCCGTGTTCCGATTATTTTTGTCTTTGGATGCTATGCTACCGATACTGCCCTGGTAACAGCGAAAAAGCATTCCTGCAGCAGGCAGATAAACCAGCCTGATGTGTATTTTGTCTGAAAAAGACAACTGGCTGACACTGCCACTTCAGCTCACTACTGTTAATCTGACATTTAAAATGCACATGAAATCAAACACATCATACACATCTTAGAATCAACTCTTGTACCAGAACACTGATTTGTCCAGGGTTTCCTCTAGGAAAAATTGGCACCGGACAATGTGACTGGCAGGTTTTCAATTTACCGGACAAATGTTTGAAATTCCGGTCAAATACCTATCTGAATTTATTGAGCTTAAAATGATAAATGATATGCAGGATATATAAGAATGATATAAAAGCAAGTCAATTTATAATCCTTTTTTATTGAAAAGTAGAGGCTGGCTATAACAAATCAAATGAGTGCCGTCAATCGACTCACGTGCGTGTAACTCCTAAAATAAATATTGCACAATGCGCTCTTTTAACGTGAACATAAAGGCACTGAAGGCCTGTTCTCAGACGAAACAATCTGCAAACAAAAAAAAACATCTGGACTGGCTCACAACATTTTAATAACGCGGTGTGCTGCCAACTTGAAATAAAAAAAAGTCTGTTCGCTATATGCCTTTAAAATAAATATGCACTAATAACTATATAAACAAAATCCTTTGACATGTTTCAGGGTTTTTACTTTTTTTGCGTTTTCGCTGCAGCGAAGTGTGCAGCAGCTGAATTGAAATCAAAAGTGTGCAGTGTCTCTCCCCAAGGCTGTTAGGCTGTTAAGAAGGTCAAGCCTCCATAACCGCGGAGCGCTGTCATCACAGCGAAGGCATCTCGTTGCGCACAAGTTGCATCGATGAGCGGGGCTGTAGCTGCTGCCGACTCGTCCTCACTTGTAATTTCATTGTCAAAATGACCAATTGTTTGAATGGCTGATTCAGCATACTCCCTAAGTTCTAAACAGACAAGGTGATATTTAATCAGTGATTTTCTTTTTTTTACTGAAACATCAGTAAACAGCTTTTGAAAAATAAATAGGCTTACGGTATATAGGCTATGGTACTTTATTTTTTATCAGAGAGCCCTTTTGTCATGCACCCTATAGATTATGATTATTTTTGTTATGATGATGATGATGATAAGACCGTATATTTCGTTATACAGCCATTTTAGTTTATCAAATTTGCTTCAACTTACCACTCGTTCCCTGTGGGTATCGGAAGGGGTTCAGAAGGACATCAAAGCAGTTCAGTAGATCCAGTGAATCCTCAGGGAATCGGTCATGTAACGCATCTATTAGATGTTGGATGTAGTGTGATCTGGCTTTCTTGAAAGCCTGCACGGCCCGGTCACCTGCGTGTCACTTGGACACCCCTGTAGACGCTGTCTTCGCACTTCGCCTGAAACAGCTCCTCTTCTGGGCCTGGCGCATCTCGTAAATGTGTTAGTGTCGCAACTGATGCTTAAACCATTGGTCTGATTGTGGCCAGATTTACATCGTCTTTCTGGAAACCAAATTCAGTTTGGTCATCACAGATAACACATCAGACAGTGTGTGCGTCAAGGCGATGAAGCTGTATGGCTGGATTTGACCCAGGATACCTTGGGCTTGGGCATTTCCTCCTACAGCCTCTTCATTTAGCTCCATCACTAGAGCAGGCCAGTTACTTTTCATGCTTTTCACTGCTTTGTGCAATGATAACCAGCGGACAGCGCACGGCTGCTTCAGACTTGTCATGTCTTCATCACTGAGTGCTAGGGCTGAACGATATATCGTTATCGTATCTATATGTAGATATGAACATTCAAGATATTCATATCGAAAAAGCAACGATATAAGCAATATAGATTTCCCCCCGTTTGCCCTGCATGCACAGCTCTGGCAGTCACAACAAACATCATTTTTACAATTGCCCTTGAATGCACCGCTACGGCCAGCCAACCACAAACCTTATACCTCATGCTTGCTGTGGATCGACAGCTGAAGCCAACAACGTATGACAAACATACGAAGGAGTGACGGAGACTGAGACGCACACACACAGTGTTGCCAACTGGGCGACTTTCTCGCTACATTTAGCGACTTTTCAGACCCTCTTAGCGACTTCATTTCTAAAAAGCGACTAGCGACAAATTTAGCGACTTATTCAGATCATCAGGGGAAAGAGAAATATATTATATTGTAATTCTCATGCAGCTCAGAGTCATCGCAGTCCACGGCTCCCTGGCAGCAGCACCGGGCTCTCTCCCCTCTCACGCGGCTGTGCAGGCGGCAGGCCGGTGTGTGTGGGCTGGCTGGGGCAGCAGGAGCGGACGCCACGGCCACTCGCTCTGTAGATTTCAGCCCGGATAGCAGCCGTTTACTCTGTTTTGATCCGTTAATTCTCTGACTTCTTAGTCTTTCTAGATTCCACTGGTACTTTACCGGCGATAACCTGAAGCTGCTGAGTCTTGATCTTCACTCTCACTCTCTCTCCAGATTAGGTTGTCAACGTTCATCTTGTAAAAATGCACATAGTTTGTTTGATCTTCTCCCTCCCTTTACTGTTGTTACTTCAAATATATTTGTCTCTGTAGTGAGTTTATGATTATTTGGTAAAGATTTCTCTATCAACCATTTGTATATGGCTTAAAATATGGCTTTGGGGCGGCTGTGGGTCAGTGGGTAGAGCAGGTCGTCTAGTGATCGGAAGGTCACCAGTTTGAATCCCTGCTCCCCATAGTTGCATGTCGAAGTGTCCTTGAGCAAGGTACTGAATCCCAAATTGCTCCTGATGAGCAGTTGGCGCCTTGCATGGCAGCCTCCGTCATCAGTGTATGAATGTGTGTGTGAATGGGTGCATGTGGCATGTATTGTACAGCACTTTGAGCTGTAGTTAGACTGGAAAAGCGCTATAAAAATGCAAACCATTTAAAATAATCTCTTTATTTTTCTGAAAAATGCTTGGTTTTCACAAAACCCGTAGTCATATCGTATCATATCGATATCGAGATATCTGGCATGAATATCGAGATATGAAATTTTGTCCATATCGTTCAGCCCTACTGAGCACTGCTGTCAGTTGACAGAGACAATTGGTCCTGCTGGCTGAGTGCTTGTAAAATGAGTACACAGAGGCCACTGTGTGCTTGTAGGCCCCTATCTGGTCCATAGATTTTGCAGCATCTTGCGCAGCCAGTGCCACTCGGTGTGCAACACAGTGCACCTGAATGGAAAATGGACTCTTTCTCCTCAGAAGAGCACCAACTCCAGCACGTTTCTCCATCATTACACTAGCTCCTTCTGAGCCCAGGCTGATGATGTGGGACAACTCCACATCCCTCTCGCGGAGCACTTCAACCAGTTCAGGGGTCGACAATATAAATGGCCCGGTGGCCCGGATGTACTTTTAAAACTGTCCGGGCCACCAGAACGCTGCAAGCACTGGCCCGGTGGGGCCAGTGAAAAATAATTCCCTGTGGTTTGAAATGATTTCTGTGAAATCGTCTCGGTAGCTAATTACCGCTAATAGTGTTACGAGATCCCGACCCGATCAAAGACAGAGACATCTACTTTCTGTGCGCAGCGAGCGCTGTGCCCTGGGACGACAGCACACCACCTACAAGCAACTGCAGTGTGCACAGCTCGCTCACTCCTGCGGGACGCGTGCCGCTCGCTCACTGCTGCTGATTGAAGGCTGTCACTAGAACCGATAAGAACGTTTTTTTTTTCGGTACCGTTAAACTTTGCCCTCAGCGCGCGTCGTGTAGAGTCCTGTTGGGACCGATGCGGACCTTACACGCGGGCCAGAGCACGCGCTGGGTCTCGGTGCCGCTACAGTCGAGCTCGCGGTCCATTTATGTGAACGTGGCCGATCCTCGAGGCGCTCCAGCTGCTCGGTGTGTGCCACAGCGGTGGTGCGCGTTTACACCATAATACATCCATGGTTTGGAGCAGAGAAAAAACAAACGTGTGTAAACACAAAATAGAGCTGAGAAATGAAACAATGACCTAATTTTGCATCAGTCTGTGGAAGCAGCCTAAAAGTGAATGAATGAGAACAACAGTTCTATCATTGAACTACTGGAAGATAAAAGTAATGACTACATGACTTTACGTTTGTGTTGAGGCATATTTACCATTTTAACTCTGTTTTTACTGTGGAGCTTAAATACAAGCTTGATGTGAAACAGTTATTTACCCTAACCCTTTATTAAATAAAGTAGCCTAATAATTTTTTTTTTCTTAAATCGTGGTATCGAATAAGTATCGAGAATCATGGAAATTTTACTAGTTTTGGTATCGTAGAAAGTTCCAGCCTTGATGGCTAGACCACAGGAATTGGCTGGGATACGTTCGTTTTCGTTTATATGGGGATCGATATATGACATTGTCCTGGGCCAGTGGTTAGAATTGTGGGGCCAGTGATCTTCAAAAACAGTGGCAAATTTCCCTTATTGTCTACCCCTGCAGTTTGTTGAATATGCACTGTGCGGTCCCAGAGTGCACATCATAATTTCCCCGCAAACGTGTTTCAACTCTTCCTTTTACTTTCATTCTGACGTATATACCGTACTTTCCGGACTATAAGCCGCTACTTTTTCCCCATGCTTTGAACCCTGCGGCCTATACAACGGTGCGGCTAATTTATGGATTTTTACAGCTAACGGCCACTAGGGGACCTGCTCAATCTATGGATTGTACAGGTTACGTCCCTCACCTTTAACGCCTGGTTTATTATTACGCTTCTGCGTCGCGGCGACAGCGTAGCTACGTCGTCGACCCTACACCGTCATTGAGCATTCGGAGTTCTGCGTCGAGGGAACGCGTTGTTCTGTCGGTGGACGTCATCAACGTCAGTGATTCAGGTTTGTTATGCTAACAACACATAGTCAGACAGGTGGCGGTGCTAATGGAGCTAACAGCTGTCTGTCAGTCTGACCGAGAAGTTTCTCACTTTACTTCGCTGTTAGTTGTATTAAATGACATTCATGTTGTCTTTAACTGTCCGTGCGAACCAGTCGGCAGCTTTGTGCGTCTGTTTGTGCGTCTCTGACTCTTGCGTATTGACGTTTGCGTGGTCATAGGTTATGCAAATATGCAACTTGTTTGTTGAAATGTTAATAAAATGAAAGCTTCCCCAAACAGCAGTCTCTTTCCCGACAATCTCCTCTGTGCACGAGCCTTTACATATGGTAATTAAACGCTAAAACACCTGCGGCTTATAATCGGGTGCAGCTTGTATATGTACACATTTGTGTTTTTCCCTAAAATTGGCTGGTGCGGCTTATATTCAGGTGCGCCTTATAGTCCGGAAATTACGGTAATCAGTTTCTTGTCCACAGTGATATTTACAGTCTCATCAATAACAACTCCAATGAAGTCGCTCCCCTTTAGTTTTTCATCCAGCTGCTTCATCACAATGCTTTCTAGCGCCTTTTCCACGTCATCAACGGAGTGGCTGTGCCGGTAAATGCCTTCAAGCGTGACAAAATCTGGAGCCCTAACTGCTCCAAGTAGCTCAGTCAATTGCTCATACTGGTGACATGCAATGTCATTTTTGGTCACATGGAATACAACTTGTAGCTGAGAGCAAAACATCTTGTTTAATGTTTCGGTAGCCTTCTCACAGTGGCCTTTCATTGCAGTTTGCTGTGAAAATAAACTGACCGCCATGACGTGATCATTGCACTGACTGTGCTCAATTAGAGATGAGCTTCTCATATTTGTTGATCCTCTGGTAAATCCATTCTTCTTGCCCGACTTCTCACATTGTGAGCAAAACATTTTTTCTGTGTCATCAATAACTTCGCATCCCAGCCAGGGATATCTATCTTTCCAATCGGCCCGGAACGACCGACATTTCTTTTTCTTTTTGGCGGGAGGCACGGCATCATCTGCTGCAGCATCATCTGCTGCAGTCTCCGTGATTTCAGCCTCATCATCACCATCCTTCTCCTTTGAATTCTTCTGTTTCAGAAAATAGTTTTTGATTTTAGCTTGTTTCGACATTTTTCTCCCGCTCCTCGGGGGAGGAGTCGGGGGGGTCAATAAGAATAATGACCTATCCGACCTCATAGATCACGTTACCAAACTATCCTCTAACATTACTCCTGGGGGTGGGGGGGGGGGGGGGGCACATTTCAACCAGCTAAACAAACCCGCGTCGAAAACAAAAGAGGTAAAATCTGTCCATACCACAAAGACCTGCCTTGGGGGAGGGTTTCATACAAAACAACCTCAACCCTTAAATAAAAAACATTAAAACCCCCCCCCCCAACCATCCCACATTCACAAAAAACCAGATGCCCAACCCCCAATATCAATGCGTCTTTCCTCTTCCCCTAAAACCTCCATTGCCCCAGAAATCCGTCTTGCCTTTACTCACCCAACCCCCGGTTCCATACCGGCCAAAAATAACCAGACCCACAACCCCCTACCGGAAAAGACCCGGAAACACCCTCCCCTAGTTCAGGGTTCACATTTCCACCACAAATCACACGCCATAAAAAACCACGGGAACCCCCCACGATAACCGCAAAAACCACCTCAAAACAAACTTGCACAAGCCCCACACTACATCAAACACGACTCCCACCAACACCCTCCAAATGTGTCAAACACAAAACAATTCAACATCAAACCCCCCCCCAAACCCACATCCCAAGTAACCCCAATCCTCACACCCACCCCAATCCCCCCAAACACCCCCCCTATCAACCCCGCTCATGATAACCCTAAATGATACAACATAAATATTGAACCCAACCCAGTAACCATTTCATATAGCTATCACTTAAATAAAACAGTGAGATTCCATATTGGTATTGATAAAGTGTTAACATTACTTTAATGAAATATTTTATTTTGTAAAATCTGCCTTTGTTTACAAAAAGTTTTTTATATCCCTGAAGATATGTAAACAAAATTAAACATCTGCATGCTGCATAGTAAACATGACATGTTGGTAGATGTACAGGACATAAGGTGTGTGTTTGCTGTCTGTTTTACACATTTTTGGCCAGGAAAACAAGCCTGTCTGCTTCCTCTGGCTTGAGACATCATGCCCCGTTGTGGCTCCGTAACACAAACTTGGGGTCGAACATTTTCAGCATGTAGATGAACCTCCGGCTCCACTGTATATACGAGCAGCATGTCTGAAGTGGTATTCAACGTGGCTACGTCCGTAAAAGCTTTCCATCGGGCCGCTTTCTTCTCATACGGGACACAATGATTAAATGATTCCGCTAATGTCAGCTGCTTTACAGCGGGTGTTTGTGGGCTGCCGCGGTTTTCTCGTAGTCAACAACAACACTGTGATACATGCGTCTGTTTGAGATGCTGAAATAAATGTGTCGGTCCGCTGCCTTTAGTTGCAACAGCTTTTAAACAAACTTTGCAGTGGACCGTGGTTTGTTCAAGGTCCGACGCCACAAAACCAAGCTACTAATGACACTGTGCCTTTTTTTTAGGAACGAGCTCTTTGCTCACTGCATGTTGTTTGTTTCTCTGTGGAAAGTAAATGCAGGGGGCGGAGCTCACTATGAACTACGGGAGCCAATGAGGAGCGGCGGCGGAGCGAGTTAAATAAAAAATCGATTTACATTTTTTAAAATCGTCCTAAACCAAAAACTCGAATTAATCGATTTTGCCGATTTATCGCCCAGCCCTAACGGAAACCCAGGATTTGTCTTCCAGTCAGTGATACTTTGTCACTCAAGACAATTACCTTAAACACAGATATGTTTTATGTTTTGTCTCTCACACTTCGAGCCAATAAACAGCATCTGGCCCAGACAGTGAGTCAGGCAGCTCCCGTTATTCACGACAATTCAAAATAAAATCACCAAATTTAATTTGGGAAAGTCACTAAGACAATCAGCCCTCCCGAGTCTTTGGTGGACTTCCTCCGGAAAAAAAACATCCCTCTCCTGGAATGAGAGCGTGAAAGGGTCTGCTTCTTAGTGAGGGTGATTATGTGATGTCATTTAGAGCAAAAACTCTTTCCACGATGCATGTTGGATCACGATCTAAATCACAACACTTTATAACAGCATCCATATCAGTTTTTTGAGACATTTTCAGATTTACAGGGTGAAACCAGATTAAAAAATGCTAAAGATAGCACACATACGATGTGTACTGTCACGGCTCTTTCGGTTCTGCACACTTGTTCAGTGTAAGAAAACAAAGGCAGTGTAGAAGCAAGCCTTTGTTGAAGCCTATTGCAGAATCTCTGTCCGAAAGGGGCTATAGTGTCCAAGAGGGACATCTGATTATGTGACTGGTGATCATGAAATTCCACCTGGATGAGGACAAGCCAGAGGTCACTAAGGAGTGGATGCATCCCAATTAGGAGTGAATAAAAAAATTAAATGTTTTATGTCGTTGTATGTAGATTTAGTAGAATGTAGCAAACTTCAGTCTAATTAACAGTAGTTTACAGTTATGTTTGGTGGGGAATGTCCATCCATCCATCCATTGTCTGTATCCATTTTATCCCTTTTATGGGGTTGTGGGGGTTTTTGCTGGAGCCAGTCCCAGCTGTCTCTGGGCGAGGGCAGGGTACACCCTAGACAAGTCGCCAGCTCATTGCAGGGCCCTCACTGATAGCAGAGGCTGCCATGCAAGGTGCCAACTGCACATCAGGAGCAATTTGGGAGTGGGGAATGTGAATTTCACTATTTTTACAGTTATATATAAACATGTGCCAAATGTAGGGATGTAATAGGTTATCTGTGTCACGGTAAACCATGGTAAAATTCCCGACAGTGAAGGTTACCGTTTAAGTTTTAATTACCATGGTAACCGCTGCAGTAGATAACCACGGTGTAAAAAACTCACGAGATACTTTATCCAAGTCTCACTCCGCAGGCACAGCGTATAACGTGCGATTGTTATGTAGTGAAGAAGACATGGCAGAGGGAGGACGTGATAGTAGCGGCCCTCAAGGCATTTTTCCGCCTTTAAAGAGAACCAAATCTGCAGTCTGGGCGTATTCTGGTTATTATAAGAATGCTCAGGGACAGCTGGTCGAGGATGGCAGCTCTATCTGCAGGAGCTGCAAGAAGAAAGTTGTTGCGAGGGGCGGCAACACATCCAATTTACTTACTCATTCAGGCGACCATCACCCTCAACTGTTCAACGAATGCAAGGTAAGCTAACCTTAAGCTCGGGTGCATGATGTACGTGTATGTCGAGTTTTCTCTGTCTAATCTGCTGGTGTCACTGACGTAAACTGACCAGATAGTGGTATAACTGAACGAAGTTGATCCGTGATTTGGCACGTTATCTGAACCGCTTATTAACTGTAGATTTCACTTTTTAAAGTCGACCTAATAATTCCCCAAATATTGATGCAGAACTGCAGTGAGGAGGATTTGAGACAAACATGTACTGGGTGGACTGAGTTAGTGAACGCAAACTGACTGAGATGACTGACTTTCATCTCAGTTCTGTTCACCTGAGCAGCGTCTACCTGTGGCTCAGCAGACATCTGACCAATCAGATTGACCGAGTCCACTGACAACAGACGAGCAGGCAGACAGAGAGACAGACAGCCAATATATATTAGTAATATCAGAAATATATAATACTTGTGGATTATTTGTAGAACAGATAAATAATAATATAAAATGGTAAATATAACAAGTGTCTGGATAGTAGGGCTGTAATCAACCCAAAAAAATCCTTGGTCTACTGTGAAATTTCGACTAAAAATCAACTAATGGGGGGGGGCCTCTTGGTAGCCTTGGTAGCCTTCCGCTTAATCAATTAAAAAATAAACATAAAGACTAGTAGTCTATTTGCTTGAGATTAAATTGTTTTTGACCCTATTGTTTTGCACTGAAATTAATTAATAAAAATGAATTAATTAATAAACACAGTCGAGTCTGTCTCTGACAGCGTTTTGCATCACGTGCATCTGCACAATATCATAGCCCATGATTTCCGAAAATATACTATGTCAACTAGTGATATCAGTACAAGAACTGTTGAGAAATATTTAGACAATTGTGTTTGTCATGTTATAATAATTGACAGACACTATCATTTCGCTCTGTGCGTGTCCACGCACATTGAAATATGCCAATTCTGATATGTTCATATACTTAAAACGGACGGAGTAACCTAACGCAGACAAGTCAGCTTACCGTTTTTAGGTGATATGCCATGTTTGTAGTCGAGCTGTTTGCAAACTTTGCATTAGACTTTTTTTCCATTATCTATTTTTATAGAATGCTGCCACACTGCTGAAGTCTTTGACATGGTAGAATGGGAATGACTGTAAATGAAACGCTTAAAAATAAATAAATATTTAACAAACCACCGGACCTAGGCCTTCTAGTACGTTCTTCAATCTGTCTGTAGTTGGTTGGGCTAATCCAAAGTAGTGAAGACAAGGGGGGTGTTCTGAAGACACACTGTTACCTGTGAAACTGGGGTGCGCTGAAAACACCCCCATTAGCACTTGGTACTTTTCCTCCTGATGAAGTCGCACTGCCATAGCAGCATGTAATTAATGCCAAAAATCAACCAGAACAATCAGAATTTTGGTCGAGCCAGAACGTATCGACCAATAAATCGACTAGTCGACTAGGAGATTACAGCTCTATTGGATTTGGACCATTTTAAAATGAATCTATTTAAATATAAATCTTGATGAAATTATTTCAGTTTATCAGTGTATCAGTGTTTTTTCAACATTTTGAAGACCATCCATCCATCCATCCATCCATCCATCTTCTTCCGCTTATCCGGGGCCGGGTCGCGGTGACAGCTGCCTGAGCAGGGACACCCAGACTTCCCTCTCCCCGGACACTGCCTCCAGCTCCTCCGGGAGGATCCCGAGGCATTCCCAGGCCAGCCGAGCAACATAGTCACTCCAGCATGTCCTGGGTCTTCCTCGGGGTCTCCTCCCGGCGGGACATGCCAGGAACACCTCCCGAGGAAGGCGTCCCGGGGGCATCCGAAACAGATGCCCGAGCCACCTCAGCTGGCTCCTCTCGATGTGGAGGAGCAGCGGCTCTACTTCGAGCTCCTCCCGGGTGACAGAGCTTCTCACCCTATCTCTAAGAGAGCGCCCTGCCACCCTGCGTCATACTGAGGTGGCAGCTTGAAAAGAAAGAAGGGTCCCAAAAGAAGTTTCTGAAGCATAGGCAATGCACACACACACACACACACACACAGGTGCGTACACACACACACTCACGCACACACTACTTCTAAGTCCTCCTGTTTTGTTCTGCTTGGAGAAAACTAACAGCCCCCCCCCTTTACATCTTATCAGACCCCATCTTAGTAGAGCCCTCTGTGTGGGTGTGGGTGTGTGAGGGGTTGCAAGGAAGGAAAAGATTTTCTTCACACCTCCCCAGTTGGGACAAGAAAAATGTGCGTGATGAGTTCAGGGAGCATATTTATACGGACCGTGTGTGGGTGTGTGTGTGTGTGTGTGAGGAGACCCCAGAGAAATCAAGGTAGACCGCCACAGACTTCCTTTGTTTCTCCCAACTTTGCTTCTCTCCTTTTTCTCACTCCCTTCTCCTTTCATTCTGTGTCCTCCCCACTTTTTTCCTTGACCTCTTTTCTCATTTCTCTCTCTTCTCTCGCCGATTTTTCTCTCATCACTGTCTTTTTACTCTCTTTCCTACATTTTTCCTCTCTTCCTATCTACCCATCATCAGGCGTGTATGGAATCCAAAGACCACAGAACCTCCTTGCGTTTCACACCAGAGCAACACAAACAGGAAAAGATATCAATCTCTTCCTTCCATTCCTCCTCAGCACTGTCACCAAATCTCTTCTCCTGACCTGAAGCCCCTCACATTTCCCTTCTGGCCAACTATTTTACCTTCCCTGCAACCAGGGGCCTACCAACTAATTCAATGGCTTTCATCAGACCTCAATATCATTTTTAGATACTAAACAATCAGATATTTCCAAATTCAGTCACAATTTCCAAAATGTTAAACTATCAGGAGAAAAGTATCAGGAGTTGTTGTTGTGTTCTCTGTGAGCCTTAGCTCTTGCCCTGTTTTGTCGAGTGTCGATTGTGCCTCCAGCCAAAAAAACAATGGGCTTGGAGAAAGACAAGCTTTCATTTTCAAAGTCATATACCAATTAAACTATTGTTAAGGTATTATTAGCAAAACTCAGGCTCTAGTTTTGACACTATTAAAATGATCACCAGCTCTACAAAATAAAGGCATTCAGGTGACTTTATGTTGCCTTCTGGCAGGACCAGATCGAGGCACAGTCAACCATCTTTTTGTACCAGGTGATGTCATATTGTCTCGCTCTTTGGTAACCTAGCAGCAACCTGTTGAGTGACGTGCACAGTAGCACTTTCATGTTTCGTCATCGTGCCTCATAACTGCTTTAACAAAAAGAGCAGCGTGGAGTGAAAGGAGAAATGAGTGCGACAGTGCAAGAGGAAATTGTGGATAAAAGAGGAAAGGTCACGTCACCAGTTTGGCAGTATTTCGGATATTTTAAGTCCGACAAGAGTCAGACCGATGTTGTCTGCAAACTATGCAAGGTCGTAGGGCTGGGCGATATGGCCTAAAAATTGAATCTCCAATTTTTTCACACCAAACTCGATTTACGATTTTAATCGATTTTTTTTCTTCTCAAGAACAAACTTCAAAATTACAAAGAAATAATTAAAAGCATTGCTTTCATTTTAATGCTATGATTTACAACACATTTACCATTGTAAACATTGCAGCTTCAAACTCACTTGAAAAAATATATAAAAGTGCATCCAAAGAATGTGTCCCTTTTTGATAAAATGCTTTTGTAAACATACATTTAACATGTCAGATTGCTTGCTATTATAAAAACAGATGAGTTTCCATATTGGTATTGATAAAGTGTTAACAACAAAACGTTTTTTATATCCCTGAAGATATGTAAACAAAATTAAACATCTGCATGCTGCATAGTAAACATGACATGTTGGTAGATGTACAGGACATGAGGTGTGTGTTTGCTGTCTGTTTTACACATTTTTGGCCAGGAAAACAAGCCTGTCTGCTTCCTCTGGCTTGAGACATCATGCCCCGTTGTGGCTCCGTAACACAAACCTGGGGTCGAACATTTTCAGCATGTAGATGAACCTCCGGCTCCACTGTATATACGAGCAGCATGTCTGAAGCGATATTCAACGTGGCTACGTCCGTAAAAGCTTTCCATCGGGCCGCTTTCTTCTCATACGGGGCACAATGATTAAATGATTCCGCTAATGTCAGCTGTTTTACAGCGGGTGTCTGTGGGCTGCCGCGGTTTTCTCGTAGTCAACAACAACACTGTGATACATGCGTCTGTTTGAGATGCTGAAATAAATGTGTCGGTCCGCTGCCTTTAGTTGCAACAGCTTTTAAACAAACTTTGCAGTGGACCGTGGTTTGTTCGAGGTCCGACGCCACAAAACCAAGCTACTAATGACACTGTGCCTTTTTTTTAGGAACGAGCTCTTTGCTCACTGCATGTTGTTTGTTTCTCTGTGGAAAGTAAATGCAGGGGGCGGAGCTCACTATGAACTACGGGAGCCCATGAGGAGCGGCGGCAGAGCGAGTTAAATAAAAAATCTGATAGTGAATTTTTAGAGCACCCTCTGCTGGATCGCAAGGTAAACTACTTTAAATGGTCCGTTGCGCTTATAGATCGTAGTTTTTGATTTTGAACATTACCACATTACCAGTCATTTTCCTCCTACTTTCAAATTAATTTTCGAATTTCCAAAAGAAAAGGTGATAGCGCTACCCCTTACATCTGGCTTTGGTGTGCTTTTGTGTGATTTACTCCCAAGTCAAATAACTCAGTAACTGCAGTAGTCACAGGTATTTATCGCCTCTGCCACGACTTTGATGTAACATCAGGGAGAACACACTGATATTGTTCTCCTTTTTAAGACACAATGCTATGATACGAGTTGAAGTTAAAATCGTAGTCTGTAACAATTTTTTGTTATATTTGCTAAAATTGTCATTATAAATCTTGCAGTAGTGTACAGATACAGATCAACTGTGTAAAAGTCCACTGTCTGTGGCTCCACTCCGAGCGAGGGGAGTGTCTGAGAAGTGTCAATCAGGCTCGTGCATATGCTGCTCACACAGTGCGTACTCGGCAGTGTCCCTCCCCCGCGCAGCGTCTGCTCTCACCTGGTCAAGCTCAATCACAAACTGCGAGCACTGACGGAGAGGCAACAGAGCAGAAAAATGCCCCACGTTTGCCCGTGTCAAAGAGAAGAAATAAAAAAACTGACAAAGAAAAGCAGTGTGAAAAGAAAGAATTGGACCGAGCCAAAAAGAGAACTAGGATAAATATCGGAGCACTCAAGCAGTGTTTCAAAATTGTTCAGTTCGTTTCAGAGTTTGAAAGTTAAAGATATGAAATAGATAACTATTGTTATAGGGCTGGTGCAACGTGTCGACATAATCAACTATGTAAATACGTCGATTTGTGTAATAGAGGTGTGTTTCTTCACTGGCCTCAATTCGTTAACGATTCAGCTGTCAGCGATTCGAATGCAAAACGATTTTAAAATACTGAAATATAAGTGACAAGTTTTAAAATGTTAACTTGGGTAAATTTGTTGATAATTCAGGTTGGATTTGAGGCTGCTCCTGGGTAATGTCTCTTCATAGGAAAATGAGATGGACAATTCTGTGCTTTTTATTATGGGACCTAATTAACAAACTAACAAAGTACATGAAATTGGATAAAGTTTTAACAGATTTTTCACCCTAAATCATCGAAATTTGCATGCTGAAGGGCATGTGTAACATGAAATGAAATTACATACTGTAAATACACAGCTTATAGGCTATAATGGTTTGGATTTGTATGGCGCTTTTCAAGACACTCAAAGCGCTCTTCCAGGTTCCATTCATTTACACACAGTCATACTGGTGGTGGTAAACTACGACAGTAGCCACAGCTACCCTGGGGCAGACTGACAGAAACGTGGCTGCCATTCAGCGCCTACGGCCCCTCGGACCACCACCTCAAACATACAGCAGTCAGACACATTCACAAGGTAAGGTGGGCAAGGTGGGTGAAGTGTCTTGCCCAAGGACACAACGACCATGACACAAGTGGCAAGGGCGGGGATTGAACCACCGACCCTCCGAACATTTGCCAACCTGCTCTACCACCTAAGCCTACAGATCCATTATGAGATCACTTCCTGAACAGTTTACAGTCATCAGTTGGATTAATTAGTAATTTAGCTTCGGAACTGCCTGGCGAAAAAAAAGTCACCTCGGTTTAACTAAGAAAATAGGTCAGAGCCTACCATTGGATAATTACTGCAGTAATTAATAGGTTTCAGTTGGCAACAAGTTATTTAACTCTAACTGATGCAGTGAGTAGCTTCTCATTTCTTAAACCACCATGCAGGAATATCCTGTGGATATGTAACTGTATTTCAGAAGGGTGAAATTCTTGGCCTGCATCAAGCAAAGAAAACATCTAGGGAGCTTGCTGAAACTACTACAATTGAGTTTAGAACTGTCCAACGCATCATTTAAACTAGAGGGATAGTGGTGAAATATGGTCAGAAAAAATTATGATTGAATGATTGTGATCATGGTGATAGGCTGTTCCACTTTTTTTCTAATCATTACTCATTTTAAATGCCAATACAGCCAATGACACAGCACAACTGTTATTATCAACCTGTATTTATCTGGAATTTTGTAGACAATGAAAAACACTTCCATTTATTGAGTGATCTCAGAGTCTATAACACAGAGACACAAACACAGAAAACTGTGATGTTTGCCTGGCAGTGTGCTGACACTACTTTGGTGATTTTGGCTAGTAGGTGTGAAGTGTGTGTACATGTGGTCACCTTAGTGCCAAACTTAGGATATCATTAATCTTCTCTCAGGACCAAAAAGAGCCAGTCACACCTGTCTAACCCTCTCCATGATGATCAGTGGTAGTCAACTAGATCATCCCATCTAGGTGCTAATCTGTACCCACTGCTATCAGACTGTACAACAACCATTTAAACTGTAGACTGGCATTACTCTCACACAAAGGTACAAAATTTCCAGTGACTCTCGTACTCCTTCCCCTCTCCATTGACTGTTGGACTGTTGGCTGATGTACGTACCTTTATATATGTTGTTATATACACGATACGATACGATACGATATACTTTATTGTCCCGTTCAGGGAAATTTGTCTTGGACTCAACAGCTGTGCCATAAATGCCTTGACAGCCACAATGACAACAAACAATACATCAGCCATACCATCACTGACAAACACGTATTGCACTTATCCCATAACATAACACATACATACACTATACATAAATAGTACATGCTAAAAGATCACCATAATAAATTACACGATAATATACCATATTATTAGATAATATACTATAGTTTGATATAATATAATATATTACATTACTGAATTATACTATATTGTTTTAATAATGCAAATGGAGAAATTCATAGTTTTAGCTGTGTCTAGTCTACTGGGCATTTCAAAATTAAGAAAAGACAAGATTTAGATCATGGATTACATAGATAATTAAATACTTTTTCCCACATCACCCCTAAACTAAGTCTTGCTACCTAATCTTTAATATTATTGTGGTCCAAAGTGTTTATATACTTGTCATGCTGACTCTGCTGCTATTAATCACATCACTGCCTATAAACTATATACCTATATAAACCTTTACGTTTTCTAAGAATCATAAGGGACATGGTATAATATAGGTAAATGTTATGTTGGGTAAACAGGATCTAACTCGATGGCAAAATTCCTTTGAATTATTGGCAACTGCTTTTGTGGAACATTTTGACAAAAATGCATGCATTTATTTTTTATTGGTGTTAAACATTCTGTAAGATCATGGTAATAGAAAAACAGTTGTTATTAATGAGGCACTGGTGATATTGAAAAACTCTTGTCTTCACTTTTTCCATCAGGCTCTTGCCCTTTGGTTCTTTTTAATACAATAGAGGCAGAAGAGTGTAATGTGCACACAAAAATTGCATAAACTGAAATTGCATTTTTTTGTGCCATATTTTGTCCCATCTTGGTATAATATTCTAATCCCTATGAACACTTTGTCTACCAGCTTTGTCTCAATGAAAATCCAGTGAAAACCCAACTAAAGTATAGATAGATAGATAGATAGATAGATAGATAGATAGATAGATAGATAGATAGATAGATACTCAACCCCATAGTCAAGCTTTTTTCTATCATTTAACATCATTTCTCACTTTTAATCATTCCAGTCATCAGATTACTTATTACTAAAATCTTTTCTATAAACTATATCAAGAGTGGACAGGGCAGGTCTGTGGAGGATAAATTCAATGTTCCCCATCCTTTTCCTAGGATGTGTGCACCACTTAGATAACTAGTGTCTGACTGATACTGAAAGCAACATTAGGAAATAGCTTGTAAAGGTCAAAGCAAAGCAAAGATTGTCTTTTATGAAAATTTTAGGCTTCTCAACAGCAGATCTGAATTTGACATTAATGGACCACTGAGAGAGTTAGTTGTAGATGTCGTGTGCAGTGAGTTATAGCTACATGGGTTATTGGACTATAAAATATGAAGCTTTAATTTCAACATGCGAGGAGACAAAAACAGGCTGGCCATAAGACCTGGTGTAAGTTAATGCCTTACATCCATATGGGAGAAAGCTAAGCTCCGCCTCTGACTGGGCAGCTTCACATGAAATAGTAAGACCGCAAATCAGCCAGCGGAGAAAGTATGGCTTTCAAAGGCATTGATCCTGACTGAGAGCAAAATCTTAAACGTGACTAGCAGCGTTCCCTTTCCCACATACAGATCCCGGCTTCTTTTTCACCAAGAAAGCATAAAGTCTGCTTGACACCCGACACCGAGCAGGAATGGCTGGAGCTGCCGAGGCCCGAGAAAATAGCCCAGGCTGCCATCAAACTTCATTCCAGCTCCGACACAAACTCCTAAACTACACCGGCTGAGCAAAACATGGGGAGCTTAGTTACACTGGCTTTACCTCCCACTGTGTCGCACGTACCAATGCAAAGTTTCGACACTTTCATTCCAACAGTAGTGTCGTTGTGCCCTTGAGACATGAAAACCCAAACTTTAAGACAAGGAATCACAGCTAGCATTCTAGTTCGTCTGAATGTGGGTGAGTGAGGTGCTCAGACACCCCTGGACCACAGAATGTTAACTACCACCTTATTATCATTTCGCGTTTCGGACGCTCCTAACTCCTTGTTCCCTAAGGATCCAGGTTGTGAACAAAAAGTCAACGTACCGTCAACCGCCGACAGCAGGCAACTCCGCAGCAGAAAAAGCAGCAGCAGACGGCCCATTTCAAGTCTTCTACGCTTTAAATCCATAATTCCAACTCCATTTTCGGGTATTTACTCCTTAATGTAGTTATAAATATGTCCACCTCTCCGAGTATACATGTACACAACTGGGCCTGTGTTCCGTTCAGCTGCCCAAAATGTATATGCACGAGTGTGTGTGTTCCTCTCTTTGGACTATACTTCCCCCCCAGATAAGGCGCTCGCGCTACTTTATACTTTGGACTGTCGAGCTCGCGCACGGAAAGAAAGGGTAGGCGGACGTGGAGTGACGACATACGACACGAGGCAGCATTTTTTATATGAGTCGTTTGCGTAAATATTCTGATGTAGTCTCAAAGAGAGCAGACTTAAGGATGGCCTGTTGTTTTCTGTCGTTAACAGCGTAATTCTGAGGCAAGTTTTCAAAAGGCTACTTCCTATTAAAATGAACCTGCACGCAATTCGGGAAAGTGAATCGCCAATTAACATACTTGAGTTATTGGTTGTTTAGCGCATAGATTCGGTCGCAGAAATCAAGAGACACAATGGAGTCAGATTCTTTAGAAAGCCGAAATATATACTGGAAAACTAGCTTACATTTTAAATCACTAGCAAACAATTCACGAAGAAACTGATAATTGCGCCTCTATTATAAGGCCACTTCACAAAAAGAATCAGAAATCCTGTTTCCAATAACTTGCTGCTTTTTGTGAATGCACTAAACCTAAAACAACTAATGCATCAATTCAGTCTGAACCGTACACAACTAAAGGCTGCAGTTGGCTATACAAAGCCCCTGCCAGACAGAATAAACAATTAGAACACTTACGCTAAGTAAAATTGTCTTTTTATGTAATCCATCACCAGAGTTAGACATGTATATTTACACAGAGAAAACATTAGTAGCATTTGACTTACTTAATTACTTGTGCTGGTATGGGCATGTTTTTAACATGTAGGCCCAGAAAATAGACTTTGTTAAAGGAGTTGTTGGAGCCGTTCCATGAATAGAGACATCATGGTGCAGTGACTTCATGCAGTAGGCTATCTCTAAAATCCTGTCCGCATAGTGAAGATGCCTTTATAGCTGACATAGCCTGAAGACATCAATGATGACTTGTGTATAGGTCTATATTATGTCTATATAAGCATCAGTTGACAACCAGAGTTGCTGAAAGAGAAACAATTATTTGTCTGATGTCTTCTCCACTTAGTGATGTATCTAAATGTATCTATGATGTTTATAAACTTTAGTAACACAATATGCGATTATTTAATACAGGCTACATAATAAGTAGGTTGATATAAATGCCAAAAGCTTACAAACACTTCATTGCAACTGAAATTTAAAATTAAACTGAAGTGAGGGATTAAAATCCCTGATTTAATCCTTAATGGATTATGTGTCACGTCTGTGTTTTGCCTTTCCCCCCTCCTTTCTCCCTCACCTGCTCCTTCCCTGTGTGTGTATCTATGGGTGTGGCAGCAGCAGCAGCAGAGCACCTGAATCAGATCAACCCATCACTCGCCTGCCTGCCCTGTTACCTGCTAACCAGGTGTTCTCCTCCATTGTACCCTCCTGAGATCACTGTTGGTACAATAAATCATTTGCTTACTACTTCCTGTCTCTGGTCTCTGCATTTGGGTCCTAGAAATACACTCACACCGTAACATTATGAGCATTTCAATTTTCAGTTGGTTTACATTTTCCAAGTTTATCATTTGCATAAGTGAAAGTTGCTGATGCTGTCTATTATCTTGTATTCTTTGCAATTAGGATTGCCAATAAATAGCTGTTAATACTTCAAAATACAATAAGTTTTTGCAAAATGTTATTAACAGTAAATTTTAGTTTTTTACACTTTAATTATAAATGAAATAAAAACTGTCAGAGCAGAAGCAACATTTTTTTTTATTAAAACCAATAGAGGAACTTGAAAATTACACAATAGTCAAACTGCGTCATATATTCCCTGATTCCCTGTCAGCCACTTACTGAGGATTGTCCAAGTCTAATTAGTGTCCTAAGATTAATGATGGATGAAGGTCAAGCCAAATCATTTTGCTAGTTCTTTAAAGTAAAGCGTTTTCAAGGGGTCGTTTTCTTGACAATGTTAACTAACCACACTCTTTGCTGAATATTGTTTGATAAGTAACATAATTGGGTGCTCAAAGTTAAAAACTGTTGCTAAAATGGAACGAATGACGAATGTAGAATATAAGGGTCACAAGTAATCCTGCAAGCTTTTCTATGGGTTAAAACAATTGTGTAGCTCCTTTATGGTATACAGCAGTAGGTACTGGTGTGTCTGTGTGGTTGAAAGAGCGAGGGAGCAACAGTGGGCTCAGAGAAGATGAGTGTTAGCTAACAGATCAGAGGGAAAGGTTAGCTGTGAAGTTGTCTAGTGTAGTAAACATACAGTGCAGGTTACATTTTGACCATAAATAAACTCTGCTGCTCCTCAATAGGCAAGAAAAAAATATGTTTGACCTTGCTAAAACTGCAGTCTGGTTACAGTGGTAATGGATTGCATATGACTTTTAACCACACCCCCATTCTCTGTTTGAGAGAACATTTACAGCAAGAAACACTGGCTGGAGTGGGACTTTAAGTTAAAACACATTAGAAGATAAATGAGAATGACAGAATTACCTTTGAATGAATTCCAGCATGCAAAATGCTTGCTGCTTGTACACCAGATTAAAGTAGTAATAGGTTTAAAATTATGCTGCAATTACCACATGACCCTTCCACACAGACATAATCCATATGTTAAACTAACCTAATGCTCTACATGTGTATATTATTTAAAATCTAATGTAAAGCAAAACCGAGAGCATGTGATGGATACAATACCTGAGACAATTATACTTACTTTAGCTTATTTAACTTCACAGAAGGCCTTTTACTGTTAAGTATCAGCCAAAGTGAATTTTGTTTTTCTTTTTGAGTCATCAAAATACATATGTTCAGATTCATGTTATGTTTCTGTAACATTATCTGTTAAAATTTGGAAAAGCAGTTGGGTTGGAAGTCACTAAACTCTGACTCTCAAGTTTGGATTATCAAAAGAGAGACCCAAGGAGCAGTGGGCTTTTGTTTTTGAAATAACGTGCCGCCCAATATGTACTTTTGTTCCAACAGGTCTTAATAATGGGCTTTTGGACAATGCTGTTCTCCAGGCCATATGGCTGTACATTTAGCAATTAGCTGTCTTAAGTTAGCTAATGCTTTCTAAATAATTGTGTAAACTGAGGTCATGCAGAAATTCAAATATATCGTATTCAAAACACGGCTAAAATAATTAAGTATAGTAAGTTAATCACTCAAATAGGCCAAAAACCTGACTTCATGGCCTGACTTTGTCGATGGTGGTACACTGAGATGGTCTGCAGTCTGCTTTATGCCTAACCTTACAACAGTGAACCTTAGATTCAGTACATTAAATTCAAGTCTAAGGATACTAAGCCCAGCTGCAACAGTGCAATTGCATATGGCTAGCATTACTGTTAAAGCTAACCAGGAAAACTGCCTGGCATTGCTTGGAATTATCATCATTATTTGGGGGGATACAAACTGATACAGGAAGGTCAACTTAGGTCAACACATTTTTACTTTTGTGAGCCATTATGTTCAACTTACCTATTATGGAGTGGAAGGACACAGATGTTCCTCCTCTGCTTCAAGCACCTTTTCCCAACTGCCATGTGTCATGTGATCCAATGACAGATGAAAGTATATAACCGTAATTCACATTATCTACACTCAGAACACAACTTGCCTGTAATTTATGTTACTGCAGAAAAATGCCGTCAGCTACAGCTGTAATTATTTTGTACCCATGATGCATTGCGATATACAGTCAAACTTTGTAAAATTAAGGCACAAGAAGTTACTGTACAGTGTTAATGTAGAAAGTACAACAATTTGTTGAAGTTGGCAAAGAGAACTGTGTGAAGCGTTTTAAAAAGACGAAGAAAACTCATCATAGAAAATTGTGTGTTATTAACGGAAATTGCAATTGCATTATATCACTTCAGCTTTACTTCAGCTCGAGTTGTCAAAAAATAAAAGAGCTAAAGAACAAAATACAGTTGTGTAGTTTTAAAGAGGTAGTATGCTTACATCCGTGCTAGAATGTGGCATACTAAGACCAACTCCAAAATAGATAGCTAATAATAGTTTGTAAATATTCTTCTAATGTGTTACAAATATAACCCAAATAAAAAAATAACTCAGCTCACTCTTTGCTATAGCTTTCTTTAGCTGCTGTTTGCAAGTAACTCATTTAGCCATGGAGCTAAGTGGCCCCCTCCAGTCTGTCTGGACTACAACCTCAGCTGATGGCAAATGGGGCTTAGGTCAAAATGGCTTAGTCATCTCCAAGTGAGCACAGCTGGATACCAGAGTGGGAATGAACACAGCGTCTGAGACCATTGGAGGACAGTTTGTAGACAGGGGATACAGTATGGAGGTGATTTACAGCAGCCCTGAACAGGACTATGACTCCGGTGACACGAAGACACAGCAGGTGTGGACAGGAGAGGCATTAATTGGCAGAGGAGAGACAGAGTTGGACATCAGCAGTGGGTGAAAATGGCATGTAGAGCATACATCTCCCAGCTGAAACTACAGGGGCTATCTATTGACTATTGAGGTACGAAATTGTATTACTAGACAGGAAAGGTCAGGGGTATCTGGTTAGAACGCTTTTACTTCGAGGAGCTGTACTGTTGGCCGAACATGACTGCCAGGTTGAAGACTTTCACATGACTTCAAAACTGTCAACATGGGTGGTTGTAGCTCAGGAGAGAGAGCGGGTCACCTAGTAATCGTAAGGTCGCTGGTTTGATTCCCTGGCTCCCCCAGCTACACACCAAAGCATTCTTGAGCAAGATACTGAACCCTAAGTTGCTCCTGATGAGCAGGTGGATATTCACCTCTTATATGGCAGCCACTGTCATCATCATCTCCATAAAGGAGCATCCAGGTATAAAGTCTGCTGAGGTGAGACAGTCTAAAGGCACTGACAGTATCCATGACAATACATTTATGACAATAGTGGACATTTATTACAAAGTAAATACACGGATCTGTATGTTCATAGCACCCTAATTGTTTTAATTTACTTTTCTTGTTTGACATAAAACCACATATGATGTGGGATATTGAGTGGTGCAGAATACATCACTACATCTTCCCTGAAACATCCAGATAATGGAATAGGTACCCAGTAGTTAAAAAATAACTATCGTGTTAATTTTCTGTAAATCATTCCTAAACGTCCAGATTAGTTCTCAGTAGACAGGTACCCAGTAGTTAAAAAACAACTACAGTCTAAGTTCTACATAAAACCCTTATTTTCACATCTTGTTCCCTAGTATCTACATATATTGGTATGTACAGTACAGGTACGCCTTTAGTACAAAAGATTACACTGTAACTATTTACACTGTAAATTGCGAGATGTAATATAAAGTGTTGTTTTTTTTCATCAGTTAAATAAAGCAGAATAAATGCTCCTTGCTGAGATGTATGACACTATTGGACCACAACTATCAAAACAAGGAGAGACAGTCTCCAAATGCCATACAGACATTCTCACAATGTACCATCATACTGCAACTTCAGCTCGCATAACTGTTGCCAAAACTACTGTTGCTCCTCAGTGGAAACAGCCGCCCTTCCTACATGTGATGCGTTATATTTCAAATTTTTGGACATATTTATTTTAGAGAGTTCAGATGTTATAACGCACACTGCCAAACAGTATCAGTGTCAGTCTGTCAGATTATTCCAGAGAAAAGATCAAGGCTTTGATTCTCCAGCTCGTCTTTATTTGAACCACCTGTAGGTATTGGAACTTTGTCTTGTTTTGTATGCATTTAATATTAACTGGCACAACATATCAACCAGCTCAAATTATGTGGTCACTTTTCTTTTTGGGTAAAGTTGGTGAAAATCAAACCAGCTTTGCAAATCTGTTTATATTTTGTCCTCTTTATAAATTACCAGATAAAAGAGTTTAACATGCTATGGTGTCTTTTGCAAATCTGTGGCCTTGTTGAAATTGCTGTAACGTTCAATATACTGTAGTTGTTTTTGCAAGAAACATCCTTGTCCCAGTATTACATTCAGTATCAATGTTTATCCAGTGATGGAGGCACAAAAGTCTGAGGAAGGTGGTCAGGCTAGATGGTGTTCAACACTTACTATTAAGGTTAAGAAAAGACTGTGATTTTAAATACTACTAGTAATAAAATGAAATATTAGTTAAGCAAGAAGGCTGCCAAGTGTGTCACAGCCATATTTGTAAGTTTGACAGCACTTAATATTTTCAAGAAGACCTCGGTACAATTTCCAGTCATTCTTGGGAAGAGTAAAAAAAAAAATCTTTTTGATGGGAAGTTGGGACAACTCCAGCCATGTTTATGGTTACTAAAACAAGTATTTTAAGCCAAACACGATCTTTTCCAAATCCCAACCAAATGTTTTTTGGTGCCTAAATCCAAATAGAGCATTAGCACATTGTCACAACATAACATTTAAAATTTAACCTAAAGAAACGCAAACTTACACATAAAGAAAATTAAAGTTTTGACATATCTGTGGTTTGCAAAAAAACAGAATACAACCAACATTTATCCTGGCAGTTGGGTTGTTGTAAGAGAGGATATTTTCTTGAAAAAGTGAACAATTAATTAAAAGCTTTTCATCATTATGTCAATTAAAAACAAATAAACACTATGTCCCTTTAAAATGCATTTGCAAATTCAATAATTTATGAATGGGGCTGTCTTTCATGCCTCTGGCTTTGGCCCTAAGTTCCAATTAAAGGAATAGTTCCGCGGAGTTAAGGTGCTGAACCTTTGTTGTATGTCATTCCCTTCCACTTAGTAATGCTTAGTACTGAGTGATATTTTAGACATAGTGTTCTTCCAACTTTGTGTTGTTCCAGTTTGTGTTGGAGATGACAATCCCCCATGCAGTGTCCAACATCTGGTGGAAATCCTGAAACCTGAAGAGTGGAGGCAGTTACATCAGCACAATAATGGCTATTAATTGAGATACTGTTAAGGTGTCCTCATACTTTTGGTCATGTAGTGTATATTCAGTTTGGGTTATGTGTAAACAGATATAAGAGATATATACAACCTTTTGACATATACTCAATTGAAAACAGTACAAAGACCTCATCACCTTCATAGATTTTTGTAAATATGTGTTTAATGTAAATTTGATGGCAGCAACACATTTCAAACCACTCGGGAAAGGAACAACAAAAGACTGAAAGTTGTGAAATACTCCAAAATCTCCAGTTTGGAACATTCCATGGGTAAACAGGTTCATTCGTAACAAGTGATGATGTTATGACTGGGTATGAAAGGAACATCCTTAAAAGGCTCAGGCGAGCACAAGCAAGGATGGGGTGAGTTTCAACACTTTGTCAAACACCTGATTGTATAAAGAAGGTTACTACATGGGCTCAGGAACACTTCATTAAACTGTTGTCACTAAATTGAATTTTCAGGCAACAGCTTCAGCTGCTAATGTTTCATCTTGTTACTGTGTGTGTGCGTGTCTCATCATGACAAAATGTGGTCACAGACACACATACTGTGGTGTGAATTATCACAGAAGCAATTTTAAGTAAGGGGTGGCTTGTTGCGTGTGGCCATGACTCACTCACTCACTCAGACATTCAATCACCGTGCTGTGCCTAAAAACCCCATGTCTTCCCTTCCTCACTCAGGCTGATAGACCTGCAGCAGATCCAAATCGCTACTGCCGAATTAGCAGCCTGCTATAAGCCAGCATGTTCAGTTGCTCGAGAGGCTCAGACGCAACAACACCTTAGTCCCACATTATGGTTTGTTAAATACCTTTTTCTTTCAGTAATCTTTGACTTAGTTGTTATTTTACTTTGGCCTGCAGATGGCCAGCAGTTCTACCATTTCGTTTAGTTTTTAGTTTATAATTTAGTTTTGTCTCCTACTTGGACCGGCACCTTATCGTGGTGGAGGGGTTTGAGCACCCGAATGATCCTAGGAGCTATGTTGTCCGGGGCTTAATGCCCCTGGTAGGGTCTTCCAAGGCAAACAGGTCCTAGGTGATGGGTCAGACTAAGATCGGTTCACTCGCCCCCAATGACAATGAAAACAACAAGGACGTGCACGTCGCCCGGATCGGCGTCACCGGGGCCCCACCCTGGAGCCAGGCCTGGGGCTCGCAGGCGAGCGCCTGGTGGCCGGGTCTTTGCCCACGGACCCGGCCGGGTGCAGCCCGAACGAGCAACGTGGGCCCGCCCTCCCGTGGGCTCACCACTCACGGGAGGGTTCAGAAGGGGCCAGTGCAGTGGGATATGGGTGGCAGTTGTGGGCGGGGGCCCCGGCGGCCCGATCCCTGGATGGTGACTCTAGCCATGGGGACATGGAATGTCACCTCGAAAGAGCCTGAGCTGGTGCGGGAGGTCGAGCGGTACCAGCTAGAAATAGTTGGGCTCACCTCCACGCACAGTCTGGGCTCTGGAACCTAACTCCTTGAGAGAGGCTGGACTCTCTTCTACTCTGGAGTTGCCCGCGGTGAGAGGCGGCAAGCTGGTGTGGCCTTGCTTATAGACCCCCAGCCCAGCCGCCATGTGTTGGAGTTCTCCCCGGTGAGCGAGAGGGTCGTTTCCCTGCGCCTTCGGGTCAGGGATAGGACTCTCACCGTTGTCTCGACTTATGGGCCGAACAGTGGTGCAGAGTACACGGCCTTCTTGGAGTCCCTGGGAGGGGTACTGGAGAGTGCTCCAACCGCGGACTCCGTCATTCTCCTGGGGGACTTCAACGCCCACGTGGGCGACGACAGTGCTACCTGGAGGGGTGTGATTGGGAGGAACGGCCTCCCCGATCTGAACCCGAGTGGTGTTTTGTTACTGGACTTCTGTGCTAGTCACAGTTTGTCCATAGCAAACACCTTGTTCAAGCATAAGGGTGTCCATATGTGCACGTGGCACCAGGACACCCTAGGCCGGAGATCAATGATCGACTTTGTGGTCGTGTCATTTGACCTCCGGCCATATGTCTTGGACACTCGGGTGAAGAGAGAGGCTGAGCTGTCAACTGATCACCACCTGGTGGTGAGTTGGATCCGCTGGCGGGGGAGGAAGCTGGACAGACCTGGCAGACCCAAACGTATCGTGAGGGTCTGCTGGGAACGTCTGGCAGAATCCTCTGCCAGGGAGATCTTTAACTCCCACCTCCGGGAGAGCTTTGACCAGATCCCGAGGGAGGCTGGGGACATTGAGTCCGAATGGACCATGTTCTCCACTTCCATTGTTGAAGCGGCTGTCCGGAGCTGTGGCCGTAAGGTCTCCGGTGCCTGTCATGGCGGCAATCCCCTAACCCGGTGGTGGACCCCGGAAGTAAGGGTTGCTGTCAAGCTGAACAAGGAGACCTACCGAGCCTGGCTGGCCCGGGGGACTCCTGAGGCAGCTGACGGGTACCGGCAGGCCAAGCGTGCGGCAGCACGGGCAGTCTCGGAAGCAAAAACTCGGGTCTGGGAAGAGTTTGGGGAGGCCATGGAGGAGGACTACCGGTCGGCCTCGAAGAAATTCTGGCAAACCATCCGGCGCCTCAGGAGGGGGAAGCAGTCCTCCACCAACATTGTTTACAGTGGAGGTGGGGAGCTGTTGACATCGACTGGGGATATTGTCGGGCGGTGGAAGGAATACTTCGAGGATCTCCTCAATCCCACTGACACGCCTTCCACAGAGGAAGCAGAGACTGGGGTCTCAGAGGTGGATTCATTCATTACCCAAGCCGAAGTCACTGAGGTAGTTGGGAAACTCCTCAGTGGCAAAGCACCGGGGGTGGATGAGATTCGCCCTGAGTACCTCAAGTCTCTGGATGTTGTGGGGCTGTCTTGGCTGACATGTCTCTGCAGCATCGCGTGGCAGTCGGGAACAGTGCCCCTGGACTGGCAGACCAGGGTGGTGGTCCCCCTATTTAAAAAGGGGGACCGGAGGGTGTGTTCCAACTATCGGGGGATCACACTCCTCAGCCTCCCTGGGAAAGTCTACTCCAGGGTACTGGAGAGAAGAATTCAGCCGATTGTCGAACCTCGGATTCAGGAGGAACAATGCGGTTTTCGTCCTGGCCGTGGAACACTGGACCAGCTTTATACCCTCCGCAGGGTGCTCGAGGGTTCATGGGAGTTTGCCCAACCAGTCCACATGTGTTTTGTGGACTTGGAGAAGGCATTCGACCGTGTCCCTCGTGGCATTCTGTGGGGAGTGCTCCGGGAGTACGGGGTTGGAGGCCCTCTGTTAAGGGCTGTACGGTCCCTGTACGACCGGAGCAGGAGCTTGGTTCGCATTGCCGGCAGAAAGTCAGACCTGTTCCCAGTGCATGTTGGACTCCGGCAGGGCTGCCCTTTGTCACCGGTTCTGTTCATTATTTTTATGGACAGAATTTCTAGGCGCATCCTCGGGCTGGAGGGGATCTGGTTCGGGAGCCACTGGATCTCATCTCTGCTTTTCGCGGATGATGTGGTCTTGTTGGCTCCTTCGAGGACCAAGCGGCTGGGATGAGAATCAGCACCTCCAAATCCGAGGCCATGGTTCTTGACCTGAAAAAGGTGGCTTGCTCCCTCCAGGTGGGAGGAGAGTTCTTGCCTCAAGTGGAGGAGTTTAAGTATCTTGGGGTCTTATTCACGAGTGAGGGAAGGATGGAATGTGAGATTGACAGGCGGATCGGTGCAGCGGCCGCAGTAATGCGGTCGTTGTATCGGTCTGTCGTTGTGAAGAGAGAGCTGAGCCGAAAGGCGAAGCTCTCGATTTACCAGTCAATCTACGTTCCGACCTCACCTATGGTCATGAACTTTGTGTCATGACCGAAAGAATAAGATCCCGGATACAAGCGGCCGAAATGAGTTTCCTCCGCAGGTTGGCAGGGCGCTCCCTTAGAGATAGGGTGAGGAGCTCTGTCACCCGGGAGGAGCTCAGAGTAGAGCCGCTGCTCCTCCACATCGAGAGGAGCCAGCTGAGGTGGCTCGGGCATCTGTTTCGGATGCCTCCGGGACGCCTCCCTCGGGAGGTGTTCCTGACATGTCCCGCCGGGAGGAGACCCCGAGGAAGACCCAGGACACGCTGGTGTGACTATTTTCGCCCAGCTGGCCTGGGAACGCCTTGGGATCCTCCCGGAAGAGCTGGAGGCCGTGTCCGGGGAGAGGGAAGTCTGGGTGTCCCTGCTCAGGGACCCGGCCCGGGATAAGCGGATGAAAATGGATGGATGGATGGATTTGGTTTTGTCAGGTAGGAAAGGGGTTGTCCCTATAGGGGGTGGCCTGGTCCCCCCTCCATTTTGCTGAGTTTGGCCGGCATCTCCAGGTCCCTTTTGGTTTGTTGACTTCTTCTTTCGGTAAATTATTTATATTGTTTTTTTAGTATGGTTTCATTAAAGAATGTTTATTTGTGGAAAAGGTTGATTAATAAAACCAGTTAAAACGACCTATTTTCTGGTGTCCTTCTTTTATGTTGTATGGTAGAGCTGGTGGACATATAGAGCAGGGCTAGAGTCACGGCAGTGAGGATCTCGTTCTGCAGCTCCCTTGGACTTCCGGTAACACTTCCGTGTTCTGTGATTGTGTTTACTCCCGTGTGCTGAGTGTGTAAACCTTGGATTTATCTGATTTTAAGTTTTAAGTTTCTCTGACAAACAGCGACACACAAAAGTCTAAGTCGGGATAAGAATACTCCTGACCCCCGACATCATTTTCACTAACGTAAGCGACCTAGCTAACCAGTTAGCTACAGGTAGCTACTTACCGGACGCTGAATCTCCTCGCCGGCTGCAGGTATGCTGGCGGTATGCGAATCGTGCCTCCCCACCCTCTCAAAACTGAGGGACAGCGTCTCGGGTCTGAAGGCTGACATCTCTGGTCTGAAGGCTGACCTCAAACAGAAGGACAAAATCCTCATGGATTCCTCCATGGTCGCCATGACCCAGGCGAAGCTAATCTCCCACCTGAGGACATCCGGCGCTGGTGACCCGAGCATGACGACCATGGACAACACCACCTTGCCATGGACCGGCTCGATCACCACCGAAACTCCGGCACCAGCACTAGCCGAGTCCCGTTGGCACCGCCAGGGAGCCAAGCCCAAGTCATCGGCACCCTCCACCGCCTGCCTACGAACCGCGGACCCGCTGTGCTTCATACAGGAGAATGGAGCAGAGGCACCGGTGAGCTCAACTCCACTCAGGCTGGGGGAACACTGGTCAGTGGTGCACAGGGGCGCTCGGGCTCGTCGATCTCCTCCGCCGCCGCCTCCGGATCTGCCACTGGACAACAGGTTTAACATCTTAAGCCTCCAGGATTTCCCTCCCGTGGGTGCCATGTCCGGCTCGCCCACGGAACCTGCACATCCTGCTGGTCGTGGCTCTCACCAGCCCAGGATCCGGGGTCCAGCCGTCCAGTCCGATCCCTCCCCTCCATCTCGGCCAGGAGAAACCGCGGCCCGGCGTCAAAAAACCGAACCTCAAGCTCCATCCATCCAGGGCGAAAGGAGCGTCGCCCCATCCCGCCTCCAACGCACCTCCGGGCAGCAAGTGGAGCGGTGCACCCCCTCTGTGCTGGTTGTCGGGACTTCCATGGTCAGGCACGTGGCAGCACACAGTGGCAGGACCTTCTGCCACCCTGGAGCCAGCGTCAAGGAGGTCGCCTCCTCTGCCCTCAAGCTGAGTGAACAGCACAGCGCGGTCTCCACGCTGGTCCTGGAGGCCGGCATCAATGACCTCAAAAACCAGAAGTCAGAGGTACTCAAACGGGATTACGTCTCCCTCTTGGATCGCCTGCTGGACACGGGGAAGCGGCTAATTATCGCCGGCCCCCTTCCCCCACCTCGGTTTGGTGATGTCACCACCAACCGCCTTCGTCAGCTGCACCTGTGGCTGAAGGGGTACTGCCTGACAAAAAGTATCCCGTACGTTGACAATTTTGCAGCGTTTTTAAACAGGCCTAGCCTTTTTAAACGGGACGGCCTCCACCCAAACCAGGAGGGATCACGGCTTTTATCTGTCAACATTGACCTGACTGTCCGTTCATGCACCACACCCACCTCCTGACTCCACCTACATACACATGCACACATACCGTCTGCCACTCACTCACCTTCACCCGCCCCTACCTACACTATACACGCCCCCCGTTCAGTCGCCCCAGAGCCACAGGACAATATCCACACAATTGAAACCAGACTCTCACGCAGACAAATCAGACCCAGGACTGTTTTTAGACCAAACTGTGTTTTTAACATTCCTTTGAAAAGACATGATGAGCGCACGTTCGGCACAGTCATTAAAATGGCTGTGCTGAACGTGTGCTCTCTTTTAAATAAATCTTTTATCATAAATGATGTAATTTTAGACCACAGCTTAGACAGCATTCTCCTTACAGAGACATGGCTTGGCACTGATGCACCTGTTGTTCTCACTGAGGCTTCCCCACCAAATTTTAACTTTTTATTCTCTACAAGAGGGGGACAAAAAGGAGGTGGAACTGCATCTATCACTAAAGACACCATGTTGTCAAATGAAGTCTTTTTAAACAAATATTTATCATTTGAATACCATGCCTTTGTTTTTGGCAGCCCACCCATCCTCTGTATGACAGTCTACAGACCACCCCGCTATTCCACCTCTTTTAACAGTGAATTCTCAGAGCTACTGTCAATAACCCATACCAATTATAACAGAATATTAATAACTGGTGATTTTAATTTACACATAGATAATTCCTCAGATTCTATGTCGAGAGAATTTTTAAACATTTTACATTGCCTTGATTTTAATCAACATGTCACACAGCCGACCCACAGCAGGGGGCGCACCCTGGACCTGGTCATAACCTATGGCCTGTCCATTGGTGCGCCCTCTGTTGTGGACCTGGCTGTGTCTGACCACTTTTGTCACTTCCCCGCCACCTTTAAAACAGCGGTGGTGAAGCCCCTTCTGAAGAAGAGCAACTTAGATCCCAACATCTTTAATAATTATCGCCCTGTATCCAACTTACCGTTTTTAAGTAAAATTTTAGAAAAACTTGTTTTTAATCAAGTAAATGATTTTTTAATCGCAAACAGCATTTTAGAGAAGTATCAGTCTGGTTTTAGGACGAACCACAGTACCGAGACAGCCCTTTTAAAGATTTTAAACAACATCAGGTGCAACTTAGATAACCATAAACTCACAGTCTTGGTACTACTGGATCTAACCGCCGCCTTCGATACAGTAGACCATCACATTTTATTAAATAGACTGAACAACCTGGTCGGCCTCTCTGGTACTGTTCTTAACTGGTTCGTCTCTTACCTCACAGATCGACACTTCTTTGTATGTATGGATACATGTTCCTCAGAAACCCACAAAATAAAGTGTGGGGTTCCCCAAGGGTCAATTTTAGGTCCAACTCTTTTTAATCTGTACATGCTCCCCCTTGGGGACGTCATCAGGAGGCACGGCATCAGCTGTCATAGTTATGCTGATGATACGCAACTGTACATCGCTGTGTCTCCTGATGACACAGGGCCTATTGATGTCCTTTTAAACTGTATTTTAGATATAAAGTCATGGATGGCAGCAAATTTCCTACAGCTCAACCAGGACAAAACAGAGGTTTTACTCATTGGTCCTGAAGGCCAGAAAGACAAACTTTTACTAAAGTTAAAGGATTTTAAACCATCAAAATCTGTAAAAAATCTGGGTTTGATTTTTGAGTCTGAGCTCAGTTTTATTCCACACATCAAAAATATAACAAAGATAGGTTTTTACCATCTTAAGAATATAGCCAGAGTCCGCCCGTTTCTCTCTCAGGCCAGCACGGAGGTGCTGATGCATGCTTTTATCTCTTTTCGCTTAGACTATTGTAATGCCGTGCTCTCTGGCCTCCCCAAAAAGAGCATCTCAAATTTACAATTATTACAAAACTCAGCCGCACGAGTGCTGACAAGGACCAGAGGGCGGGAGCACATTACACCGGTTTTAAAGTCACTGCATTGGCTCCCCGTGCGTTTCAGGATTGATTTTAAGGTTCTTTTACTAGTTTTTAAGTGTCTTAACGGTCTTGGGCCTTCTTACCTGTCTGACCTGTTTTTACTCTATCAGCCCCCGCGGACCCTGAGGTCCTCCGGCACCGGCCTTTTGACCATACCGCAGGTTAGTTCAAAATAACATGGGGAGGCGGCTTTCAGTTTTTATGGGCCCCGACTGTGGAACAGCCTGCCGGAGAACCTCAGGGTCGCGGAGACTGTTGAGGTTTTTTAAAAGAGGCTCAGGACCCACCTTTTTAACCAGGCTTTTACTTAATTTTCAATTTTTTCTTTTTAAATTCTTTTTCCTTTTTACTGTTTTAATCTCTCATGTTTTTAGCCTCTTTGCTTTTATGTTTTAGTCTCTTGTGTTTTTAGCCATTATGCTTTTATGTTTTAGTCTCTTGGGTTTTTAGCTGCTATGTTTTTAGGTTTTTAGTCCTCAGTATTTTGAGCCTTTATGCTTCTTGCTATTTTACTGTTTTTAGACTGTCAGTTTTTAATCTCCTGTGTTTCCTCACGGGGGCCTGCCAGACTGGGAGTTCTCTCTGGTCTGGCCGTTGGGGGTGCTGTCTCTTGGGCCGTTTGGACCCGGGGGGCTAGAGGGCTCCGCACCATGGTGTGGGGCCTCCTGTCTGCCCGGGTTGGGGTGGTCCCTGTGGCGGCGCTCCCTGCAGCCTTGGACCAGGATCGCTCTCAGTGTGGTTGGCCCCCCCCCAAAGGTAGCTTCCTCCACGCCTCAGGTCTCACTGCCCAGCCATGTCTCTCCAGTGACAGCCAGTGTATGTGTGAGTGTGAGTGTGAGTGTGCGTGTCTGTGTGTCTGTGTGTCTGCGTGCGTATGTGTGAGTGTGTGTTTGTGTGTGTATGTATTTGTGCATCTCTCTGTGCATGTCTGTGGGGGTGGGAGGGTTGGGTTCTTTTAATTTTCTTCTCTTGATTTTATTTGCTGGTTCTTTTTTCTGTTGTTTTTAATTTCTGTAAGGCACTTTGAGTTCCTCCTCTGTATGAAAAGCGCCATACAAATAAAGATTGATTGATTGATTGATTGATTGTGATTGGAAGGTTGCAGGTTCGAATCCTGGCTCCCCTGGGGAGGGACAGAGCTACATGTCGAAGTATCCTTGAGCAAGATACTGAACCCCAAAATTGCTCCTGATGTGCAGTTGGCACCTTGTGTGGCAGCCACTGCCATCAGTAAGTGTCCTGCGATGAGCTGGCGACTCATCCAGGGTGTACCCTGGCCTTCGCCCATCGATTAAACTGGATTTGGCCCCAGTGAACTCCGCAACCCTTTAGTGGGAAAAAAAAAAGCGGCAACATCCTGCGACCCTCACGGATAAGCGGAAAGAAAACGGAACGGAACAGAATTCTGTCTATCTGTCTGTGGACAGATTTTATAAACTTGATGTACAACCCTGTAAGATACAGTCACAAAACTTTACAGGCATGTAGTTGAGATCAAAATGAAGGTGGAGTTTGAAGGGTGTGGTCCAAGCAGGAAATTTGTGGTCGTGGACATATATTGTGGTAAACAAAATCACAAAGCAGTTGATAGTGCTTTGCCAGATGTTTGAAAATGGCTTTGGGTCAGAACATTAACATGTTGATGGGTGTTGCAGATGATGTGATCCCATTGCGAGATGGTCTCTAGTTGCATTCTATTTCATTTACATTAACACAACATCCCAACTGTTTGTGTGTGCCCCGTTTGTGAAGGAAACAGTTTTGAATTATGTTTTGTAACAGAAAGAGCCTGAGCTTCATGTAATGTTTTGTCATCTGTTCACATTGGCCATAAAAACATCTTGATTGCTTGACTGCACATGTGGGTTGCAATGTTCTTTCCAGCAGTACATAAAAATAGCAACAAGAAGTATACATCTTCCATGAATTGACAATGCCACAGCAGAACGTCTTGAATAATGAGGATTCATTATTTGATCTATGTTTTACACTGGACTCTGCAGTGGTTAGATGATTGGAAGGACTTTATGTCTTGAAGACAAAAGATGGACACACACACTGCTGCCAGCACACGGATTGAAACAGAGATGAAACGTCCCAGATCTCTGCCTTCACACACACCTAAATGCAAGCCAATCTTGGCATTACTCCTCTCCTTTCTGAATGCCTTCTTTCTTTGCTCCAACTGGCTTCCACTCTAAAGGCTCTGTAAACTCAAAGCACATGTTCACCTCCTCTGCCTCTCCATCTACATGTGAGAAATGCAGTACAGCAATTCCAAACCATAGAATATGTAGTACAGACCTGGTATTGGAGGTCACTGTTTGGCAGCAGTGGTAGTAGTAGCAGCAGCAGCACTTTTCATTGTTGGAAGTATTCAGTAGAAAAACCACAGTGTAAAAACTTCTATGGAGTCCTCCTAGAATTAAGTCCCGCCTCTAATATTTAGATGTATTATCAGTAGCATGTGCACATATTAAAAGTAAAAGTACACGTCGTGAAGAGATGCCTCCTGACATTTATTATGTTTACACCATCACAGATGGATCAAAATTGTTAAAGTCTCCCTTACTAACAATAGTCAGGTTCCCATACTGAATATTCTTCTACATATGTACACAAAAGCAGATGCTTGCAAATATCGTTTCTCCTGTTCATACTGGTCATTAAGAAACCCTTCGTAAGAGATTGACGTCAAAATCCACAGTCAATGTTCTACACACATATCATTCTCTTGCTTTTACAATCTTGTGTCAAGGATCTGACAGAGGTCTTCTGACAGACTGTGTGTAACACAACAGTTATTAAAATAGCATTCAGTAGAGCACATACCTTGGCCAAAGCCCAACTGTACCTTTATATTCACTCAAGCTTAATCAAATATCAAATAAAATCTGCTGGATCTAGATATTAATAGGATCAAAGTTTTTTTCATTGTCTTCATCAAGATCCATGCATTATTACCAAGAAATAAACATAAAATGTTGAAAAAGGCTCTATCTTGCAATATAAAAAGTAAGCCAAAAAAAAAAAAAAAAAAAACCTGGATCAGACCCTTTGTCTTGATCAAGACCAAAAGTTAATTGGGTCTATTATTGGCCAAGACCCTTTCTCCATCCAAGCTTAATGGAAACATGTTCAGTAGCTTTTGTGTAAACCTGCTGACAAACCAGCCAACCAACTAACACACAAACAGACATCGGTGAAAACATTACCTCCTAGGCGGAGGTAACAATCAAACTGCACAGAAATACAATAATAAAATAGGATATTTGTAGTAACAAAAAAAAGATCCATATTGTTTTTTGGATACAAATGACGGCACATTTAACAGATTTTTTTTTTGGACATGAAGTGTATATATTTAAAGCACAGAGTTTTGGTATCATATTGTTTGAGATTATTTTCATATCAATATTGAATGTTAATGTATTTCCATTTTCTTGGAAAGAGTAACCATGTCTGCAACAAACCAATGTAGTTTGGGCTCAGTTTCTTTAGTTGACAGATGTTTATTAAGTAAATCACTGTTTTGATCAAGGTTTCACTGACTTCAGTGTGAAAAATCATATAGTCAACACAGCTAAAGGATAGGTAAAGGATATGTATTTTTCTGTAAATTAATATTAATTATCTTATTTAAGTTTTCACCACATATTGTGTAATCGATACACATGTATGTTTATGTCTATCATTATGTTTGCAATTGAATCAATATTATAATGTTCTTCCTATTTAGTTCATAATTTTCAGTTATTTCTTTATGATATGCTCTGCTGACGCTACATTCCCATTTGATTTTATCACTGAATTTATGTTTCAGTTGGATTACTTTTTTGATCTACCTTAACAGGCCATACCATATCCCTTCTTTTCATTTTGCTTCTATGCTCCCAGCCTGGCTCTGGAATGCTGTAATGAAACATATTTTCTCTCCTTAGTCACCTGCAGCCCACAGCCTAGCTTTGATCCACACACTGCTCTCGACAAATATCAAAATGGTCTGTGCATTGGTCTTGCATTCTTCACTCGATAAAGACTGAGGATTAGGGATAATAAAGCTGTGTGTAACAAATACCTCTCTCTTTCCCCATGCGTAACAAGGAACAGGTGAGGCTCCCAAGTGTCAGAGGCCAAAGTGAGGCCACTGTTTCATGTGGGAGGTTTTAATCAGACATACTTGGCACTGAATATGATATTTGGGAATGTGGATTTCAGTCCAATTGTCATCTTTTTAAGAACTGTTGAATAAAAGACTACAAATTTTCTTTTCCTCTGTAAGCACAACTCAGAGTGCAGTACAGTAGGTGCCGTCATTGCCATGGTCTGTTGTGTATATCGCATGTGTGTGTTTTTGTTCATCTAAGAACATAGAGGGCTGGCATGCATAATTTGTAGCCTGGCAGACTGAGTGTTTTTCATTGTATAAGCTAAGGTTCTCAAGTTCTTTAACCATTAATCAGACATTTTGCAAATTAAAACCAGAGACCATCTTGCGATGGGATCACACACGCTGCGATTACAGGAGACGACACCCATCTTGAGACTTGGCCTTCATTTTGATCGCAGCTACACACTGTATCTTGCACTGTTGTGACGTTGACTGTGCTGACAAAAAACTGTCCACAGACCCTCACATACACACTGACTCATGCATAAGATAGGATGACAACGCTAAAGCTGTCGAAACAGAATATTAAATTATAACAGAAAATAACAAAAAAGTATAATAATAATAATAATAATAATAATAATAACAATAATAATAATACAATAAAATAATAATAATAATAATAATAATAATACATTATTAGTGGAAAAAGCTGAACACACAACATTGGCAAACAATCCTGATTTCAAAAATGTTAGGATGATGTTCCGTTCCATTCCATTTTCTTCCACTTTTCAGTGAGGGTCGTGGGGATGTTTTTATCCCCCTTTTTCATAATTGGTATGAAAGGAGCATCATCAATGGAAGCAAAGATTGGGCTAGGTTCAACACTTTGTGGAACACATGATTGTATAAAGGATGCAGGACTGCATGGCTCAGGAAGACGTTGTGAAACTGCTGTCAATAAAAACACAGATAGTTTGAAAAATATTGTATTCTGTTTTAAAACATTTTTCTCAGTACCTCATCTTCTTTGGGTTGTGTTAAAAATTTATACTGAAATATGATGAACATGTTTGCAAATATTTGCATATTCACACATCGAACAGCAGCAGAAGCCTCATTTTGAGTTTTGTCCACAAGATAAATGTTAGTCCAATGTTCACTCTCTTTTTGACTCTGTATTGGTCACCACCAACTCCTGAAAGAAATCTTTTGACTATGTTCAGCAGCTGTGCTAAATGTGTTTGGTGCTGGACACAGGCAATGTACAATGTTTTTATTTAGCTACAAGCTTTCGCTGGAAATGAGATTCATGAGAGCTGCGTTTGCAAGCCGGAGAGCAAGCCAAGGAGCAGAAAAAGGCTAAAAGCCGAGGGGAACTGCAGAGCTGATGATCATTCTCTGCGGGATACACACCGTCATTTGATCTGTAAAGAACGTAAAAATATTGATCACGTCCAGCTGTATAATTTGCAGAGCAGCACTGTACCACTTGAGAATGAAAAGAGGATTTTCTGTTAAGGTGGGTTAAAATAAAGTTGCAACAATAGCTGCTGCTTATGACGGAGTTAAGCCATAGTCCGGGCAAAAACAAACACAGCAACAGACAGATGTGAATCATTGCCTGCTCATTAATATGAGTCATACATTTGGACTTAACTGAGCAATCCATTCTTTCAGTTCATAAACAAGTCTTACAGGGACACAGGGACACAAATAAACACCTGTGTTTTCACAAATAAACACCTGTGTTTTCTCTAAAGTTAGCTGAAAGTCAAGCAATAATTCAGGTAAACCCATCAAATATAAGACTTAACCTTTTACCAGCCAGGATTCCTAACCTGACATTGGGTGCTAACATAATGGAGAACCTTCAAGTACTTGTACTTTTGTAGCAAATTCATTTATGGATAGATATATTAAAGGGGCTTTATGTAACAATTTGTAGCAATTTATGCGTATTTGTCACTTTTTCATAACATGACGTGAAAAATGAGACTGTCCCTATCTTGCTCAGTTGTCTGTATAAGCCTGTGGACAATTTGTTGAAGTTGTTTAATGCTGCTGGACTGTGGATCTCCAAGGACTTGTGTCAAACAGTCCAAAGGATGTGACTTTTTGGACTCTCTTCAGTGCTCATCTCTCCGCTCAGCAAAAAGAGAACAACAGTAGCATAAGTTAGTTTACAACTGGAATCTGCTACCATAAACTAATGACTGGCTTCCACCACAACAAAGAAATTCCACAGAGTGTCTTTAATATATGGATAGAATTACTTGTTTTAATCAACCTGGTCATTTTCACAGTGAACACTGACAGGTTTTTTTCTATATACAAAGCAGTCTGAAGTCAGTAAAGTGAATGTAAGAAAAAAAGAAAAATCATCAGTCAAATGGCGGGCCGAAGGGAGTCAGGTGTTCAAGGAAAATTAATAATATGGTGTCATGTGCATACAAAATGAACTTCCTGTTAAACAGACCCTTTGTATAGCATAAGAAATCAGTCCGAGAGTGTAATTTGATATTAAAGGGCTGAAAAGTATTATGTCTGTCAGGTCCGGGGACCAGGTACTCAAATGCAGACAAGGAACTAGTGAGTTCAAGGGAATTTATTGAAGTAACAGCACAAGTCGGGTTAAGGCAATGTAGCAGTGGCGTCTGAGAGAGCAGGTGGGTTTCAGGCTCCAGGCTTGAGGTTGGAATTGCTGGCAGGCAGGCAGGCAGGGTTCAGGCTTAGGGCTGGTGTTGGAGTAGATTCAACGATCCGGCAGGGTCTGGAAGGCTGATCTGTGTTTAAGTAGGTGGGTTGATTGCCGGTGATGAGCTGCAGGTGCGTCAGCCGTCTCCTCTGTAACCACGCCCACCAGCAGCTTCCAGAGGAGAGGGAGGAGAAGAGCACACGGAGACAGACACAAAACAAAACCCATAGAATAGAATAGAATAGAATAGAATAGAATAGAATAGAATAGAAAGCCTTTATTGTCATTGTACATCGAGTATACAACAAAATTTAGGAGTGCTTCTCCTACCAGTGTATCGATAAAAGGATAAAAAAGATACAAATAAATAGCAATAAATAAGACACTGTACAGTAGGGGTGGTGAAAAAAATCGATTATTGATTAATCGCGATTATAATATTGATGATTATGAGTCGATTATTAAATTTCCAAAAATCGATTTAAAAAAAAAAAAAATATTATTATTATTTTTCTTTTTTAAATTGTAGTACAAATTGGAGTCCTCCTCTTACTGGCTTCCACTACATGGTCCACAGTCTGGAGCCAAGATATGTTATTCCATCTGAGATCTTTTTCATGCTTAAATTGATTCCAAATCTTTACAAGGAGACAAAGCTTTCCGTGCAAGTGTCCCTCAACTCTGCTCACAGGTTAGCAATAACGTGCGATGCCTGGACATCCAGAGCTACAGTCTCATACATGACCGTTACAGCTCATTATGTCAGCAGTTAATGGAAGCTAATGTCCTACGTACTTCAGACAAAAGCTATGGATGATAGCCACACAAGCACAAATATGTGTGAGTTTCTTAAAGCAATGGCAGACGAGTTGGGAATAGAGAAACACGACCTGGTTCTCGTCACCAACAATGCTTCTAACATGAGTCTGGCTGCTGAGCTTGGCAACTTTCTTTTAACAGTGAAAGACTACATTTAAACAAAGAAAAAAATAATAATTTTAATAATAATAATAATAATAATTACACTATACAATATTGAAGTAAAGTGAGGTGTTACTCAAAAGAGAAGTAAGATAATTCAGCAGATGACTGATGAAAATCGAATCGATAATAGTTAATAATCGAAAATCGATTTGTAATCGAATCGAGACTTCAATAATCGGAATCGAATCGAATCGGGAAATTGGGCTGATTAACCACCCCTACTGTACAGGCATACATTCAGTCAATTCAGTCATCCAGTCATACGTGTCAAGTGATAATGTTATGTGTTAGGAGTTAAAAAGTATTTGTTAGAGTTGTTATTAATGCCACCTTGTGGGGCATGAGGTCACCATAAAAGGTGCATGTTACTCGGAACAAGTCTGCGGGTTTACCTAACCTTTACCGAAGCCTTTAATGACCCTGTTGTCTGCTCCAAGAGAAGATAATATCTCAATCCTCAGAGTGTTGTTCACTCTGTCTAACACTTCTATCTCCTTGTGGGATATGATGTACAACGCAGCCACACAGGCCCACTAACAGAACATCAAAATCTTAAATCTTGTGTGGTTGTCCCCTTGTGTTTCTGTCAACAGCTTGGTTGGATCATGGTTATGATAGAATAGGGATAAGAAAAACAAGCACATTTGGTACTAGGCCACTCTCACAGGGTGCTGGCAGGGTTACATGTTGTTCTCTAATCTAAATTTAGAACCAATAATCAATCAGCCTGAACCATCTAGGCTAGTCAACTTTTGAGAGAACCTACTAATGAGTACTTGGATGAAGTCTGCGGTTTTCTAGTTCTAAGGCTATGAGAATCTTCCTGAGCACTGGGTCAATGTGTCATCTGTCAGCTGGTCTCAAATAAGCACTGTTCTCTGTACAGAGGTCGTACAGGCCACAGCCATGAGTCTGCATGTGGCTAAATGTTGTTCTGACAGTGTGCCCCAATTCCAAAATGTCCCAATTTTGTCAATTTTGTCTTTACAAGTAATTAATGTCCTTTATGATTTCAGGAAATTGATTTTGAACTGATGTTTACTAAACTGTGATTTCAGAAAAACACAGGGCAAGGTTTAAATCTAACACTTCAAAGTATTTTAAAAGCATGTATTATTTCATTGCATGTTTTGTTTCCTTTGTCAGTTTTCTGCAGGACAATCAGCCAAAACTTTTCCAGCAGCATCTCCTACATTTATGTCCTGTGTTGCACTGGAGACTGTTTACCTCAGCTCCGCATTCAATAAGGCCTAAAAAAAATGTTTGTTTGGTTCCGGTTTCCGACCGACCCTGTCAATTTATGTGCGACCCAAATTATTTTATGAGCTTGAGACGGTTATGAGACGGTTCAACACCCACACTTTTTCTGCAGTTTTTCCGCGGTTTTGCACAAACCGCTCACTACAGTCACTCAGTTTCTCTGGCTGCTCTGTGTCTGCTCTCGCTGCGGCTGCCTCCTCTCCCCCTCCCTCTCCTGTTGCTGCTTCAAACATGACACCGGCTTTGGATCTGACCGGCTGATGATTGGCTGTTCTGCCTTAAGTCCCGCCTCTCTTTCTGTGTTAGATTTATTGTTCAGTTCTGTTGATGAGGCGGGAACTAGCTAGCTCACATTTCCGTACAATAGAGTTACACATATATGACAGCATAACGAGAGTTAACCAAAAGAGAGAACAATCAAATTAACAATAAAAAATACATAAATTTCTTGGTGACAGACCTCCTAATCCTATGCGAATCGTAATTATAATTGTTGTGACAGATTATTGGTTGAAAATTTCTGAGTGTGACGACGTACTTTGGTGACGACGTGTGTTTCAGGCGTATTTTTTGTAAGTAATTCTAACACACGCCGTCGTCACGTCGCCATTGATACACGTTCTTTCAATGCACTCGCCGTGAAGTCGCCGCCGGTGTCTCATCTGCTGTCCCATTCACTCCCATTCAAAAATCCACACAGTCAGGCGGTGACGGATAGGGGAGGTTGCTCCTTCTCCTTCTCCTGGTAATCCTTGCATTGGCACTATCCACCCGCCATACATAGACACCGGCACAGATCCACATAGACAACGACGGCAGCTCTGCCCCGTGAACTGATAAGAGTCAATGGAGTGAACTTTATTAAGCTCCTTCTACAAAGTGCTATAAGTTAATGTCTGTTATATGTCAGTTAAATATTGAATCTGTGTATAATAACTACAGTGCATACGGAAAGTATTCACAGCACTTCACTTTTTTCACATTTTTTTATGTTACAGCCTTATTTCAAAATGGATTCAGTTCATTTTTTTCCTCAAAATTCTACACATAATACTCTATAATGACAACTTTAAAAACGTTTTTTTGAGATTTTTGCAAATTTATTAAAAATAAAAAACGAAGAAATCACTTGTAATAAGTATTCACAGCCTTTGTGATCAAGCTCAGAATTGAGCTCAGTTGCATTCTGTTTCTACTAATCATCCTTGGGATGTTTCCACAGCTTAATTGGAGTCCACCTGTGGTAAATTCGGTTGATTGGACATGATTTGGAAAGGCACACACCTGTCTATATAAGGTCCCACAGTTAACAGTGCATGTCAGACCACAAAACAAGCATGAAGTCCAAGGAACTGTCTGTAGACCTCCGAGACAGGATTGTCTCGAGGCACAGATCTGGGGAAGGATACAGAAAAATTTCTGCTGCTTTAAAGGTCCCGATGAGCACAGTGGCCTCCATCATTCGTAAATGGAAGAAGTTTGGAACCACCAGGACTCTTCCCTGGTGAGTCCTGGTGACGCTGGCCGTCCCTCTAAACTGATTGATTGGGGGGGAAGGGCTTTAGTCAGGTAGGTGACCAATAACCCAATGGTCACTCTGACAGAGCTCCAGGGTTCCTCTGTGGAGAGAGGAGAACCTTCCAGCAGGACGACCATCGCTGCAGCACTCCACCAATCAGGCCTGTATGGTAGAGTGGCCAGACAGAAGCCACTCCTTAGTAAAAGGCACATGGCAGCCCGCCTGGAGTTGCCAAGAGGCACCTTAAAGACTCTCAGACCATGAGAAACAAAATTCTCTGGTCTGATGAGACAAAAATTTAACTCTTTGGCATGAATGCTAAGCGTTATGTTTGGAGGAAACCAGGCACCGCTCATCACATGGCCAATACCATCCCCACAGTGAAGCATGGTGGTGAAAGCATCATGCTGTGGGGATGTTATTCAGCGGCAGGAACTGGGAGACTAGTCAGGATTGAGGGAAAGATGAATGCGGCAATGTACAGAGACATCCTGGAAGAAAACCTGCTCCAGAGTGCTCTTGACCTCAGACTGGGGCGACGGTTCATCTTTCAACAGGACAACGACCCAAAGCACACAGCCAAGATATTGAAGAAGTGACTTCAGGACAACTCTGTGAATGTCCTAGAGTGGCCCAGCCAGAGCCCAGACTTGAATCCCATTGAACATCTCTGGAGGGATCTGAAAATGGCTGTGCACCGACGCTTCCCATCCAACCTGATGATTGGCCCTGATTGGCTGGTGAAACGTGTCCGTCCGCCTCAGGTAGTCCCGTCTACCTTAAATAGCGCATGTGGACGGGAGCACGTCATTCAAACACCTCTTCTCACTCGGAGCATATCTCACGTCCAGGGCTAGCTAGCTAAACTGTCCACAGACAGATCTTAATTAGCTTCTGTCGCCGGGCGCTACTAGTGATGGAGATGAGAGTAGCACACCAGCTTCTCCTCTCCCCAGCTCGGACATGTTCGATGTGTGCAAACGCGCCGCTGCCCGGCTGGCCATCCCCTGGCCCCCTGTTGTAGCTGAGACCACCAGATCCCGCTACGAGGGGAAGAAATTGCCCTTGGCCAAGAGTGCGACGAAGCAACTTCTCCCCGTCTCCCCAGAGCTGCTTGATGAGGTAGCGCGCTCATGGTGAGACCGCCCTTACAGCAGCAGGAGCCCGATTCCCGGAGCCTCGTCCCTCGACTGTGAGGCGATGGAGAGCCTGGGTCTGCTCCGCATGTCTCCGATGGAGCCACTCGTTGCAGCGCACCTTCACCCGCGGCTCTCAGCGGTGTCCTCCCAGAGCCCCAGCCTGCCATCCAAGTCCGACCGTTTTCAGTCAGCCCTGACTGAAAAGGCGTACAAGGCGGCGGCACTTTCAACCAGAGCGCTCAATGTCCACTCCCTGCTCAGGGCTTATCAGGCAGAGTTATACAAGGATTTTGGGCAAACTCAGGACCCAGTCACGTGGGAGGAGATACCGGTCATCACCGACCTGTGTCTCCGTGTCCAATGTTGCGCGGGGTGCCCATGGGCTCCGTCCTGTCCAGGAAGGTGGTCACTACGGATGCCAGTCTGATGGGCTGGGGCAGAATTCACGAGGGCCGATCTGTGAGGGGCTACTGGAGTGTGGACCTCACGCGGTCTCACATAAATTTTCTGGAACTGTCAGCGGTGTTCCTCTCCCTGAAACATTTCCTCCCGTCTCTCATGGGCCATCATGTCCTGGTGAGAATGGACAACACAACGACGGTGGCGTATGTCAACCATCAAGGGGGGTTACGCTCCCGTCAGTTGTACATGCTGGCACGCAAGCTGATCCTGTGGAGCTGCAGTCGTCTGCTCTCCCTGAGAGCAACGCACGTCCCAGGAGCCCTGAACACAGGCGCGGATCTGTTGTCCAGGGGGGCGCCAGTATACGGGGAGTGGACTCTACACCCGGAGATCGTGGAACAGATATAGGCCCGTTACGGTCGGGCGGCGGTGGATCTGTTCGCGTCGAGAGAAAACGCGCAGTGCGCGCTGTTAGTTACTCTGTTAGTTACTCTCTGCACAGCATGGATGCTCCCCTCGGCATAGACGCACTAGCGCACGCCTGGCCGCACAAGCTTTTATACGCGTTCCCTCCCCTGGCCCTGATACCCCCAACTCTGTCTAGAGTGAGGGAACACGGCCACGCATTGATTTTGATAGCTCTGCATTGGCTCGCTATGCACTGGCTGGCGGAGATATATCGGCTCCTGTGCGTTCAGCCCTGGCAGCTCCCACTGTGGCGGGACCTGCTATCACAGGGGTGAGGGACGCTTTTCTACCCGCACCCAGAACGCATGGCGTTGTGGGCTTGGCCCCTGAGTGGCTCAACCTGTCAGCTGTGGGACTCTCACAGAGTATAATTTCCACCATACAAAGTGCTCGAGCCTCCTCCACTAGGTCTCTGTATGACTGTAAGTAGAGAGTGTTTAAGGGGTGGTGTCACAGAAACGGCCACATTCCCTTTTAGTGTCCAGTAGGAGTGATATTGTCATTCTTGCAGGATCTGATCTGACAAACGTAAAGCCTTCTCCACGGTTAAAGTGTACTTGGCAGCAATCGCTGCCTGTCACGTGGCTTTCGGTTCATCCGTCATGCGCTCAGCTCTTCCCAGGGGATGTAAGGATGATTTCGAAGCCCAACCCGGCTTTTGTGCCTAAGGTAGTGGGCTCATGTTCTCCTATTGATCTTGTGGCTTTTGCTGCTTCACCAGGAGAGCAGCGGTCGCATGCGTTGTGTCCAGTACGTGCGGTGTGCACTTACATGGACAGGACGAATGGTTTCAGGAGGAGCGATCAGCTGTTCGTCTCCTGGGCTAATCCTCATCAGGGGATCACAAAGCAGCGCTTATCCCACTGGGTGGTGGAGGCAAATGCTTTGGCCTATACGAGTCAGGGTTTGCAGCCACCTGTGGGCCTGCGAGCGCACGCGACTCAGGGTTTGACCGCATCCTGGGCCTTATTCAGGGGAGTCTCTGTTCAGGACATCTGTGCTGCAGCGAGTTGGTCCTCGCCTCTCACTTTTGTCCGTTTCTATTTGCTGGACGTCTCCGCTCCGTGCGTGGCATGTGCGGTTTTTCTGTCCTGATTAAAACAGAGTGTTTTTCCCTGTAGGTTGGTGGACGCGAGATAAGCTTGTCTGGCAATACGGGAGCTACCACATTCCATAGTGAAACATCGAGCGAAATATTATGAAAGAGAACTTAAGGTTATTTACATAACCCCAGTTCTCTGAGTAATATGAGTGAGGTGTCTCACTAGACAACCCTTCTTGCTTGGGCGAATGAGAAGAGGCGCTTATCTTGAAATGACGTGCTCCCGTCCGCATGTGCTATTTAAGGTAGACGGGACTACCTGAGGCGGACGGACACGTTTCACCAGCCAATCAGGATTGGCGTAATGAGATCAATGCTTCTGAGGGCTGCAGCGAGGCGTGCATCCCATAGTGAGACATCTCACTCATATTACTCAGAGAACCGGGGTTATGTAAATAACCTTTAGTTTCTGATTCATATATTATGCAGTCAGTTGTCCATTTTTAGAATCAAATTAAATGAACCAAGACAGATGTCACATTTACATGTTAGGGTGTTGTTATTATAGACACAGATTCAATATTTAAGTGTTATTTATCATCACAGTAACAGCGTTACATACCCCCCCGTCCGCATTTTTTTTTTTTTTAAAACATCACCACCACATCCATCCCCCGTACTTTTGAAAAGCTTGCTACACCCCTGCCGTAGATCTACCCTGGCTCTGAACGCTTCGGAAATGCTACAACGCTAACCTATGGGGACAATCGTTTTAACCACTTTTTGAGAATCATTTCAAGACCTATCGAACACGAGTTGGTTCCTAAACAAGACACCACAGTGCATGTTTAACTCAAATAATGTGAAAAAGCCGTATAAAGTTTATATTCCCGCAGGCAGCCACTCACCTCTGTTTATTTCTGGAAAATCCTTTAGGCTAAGATCCCACTATAGCCACAGAAGCGAACACTTTTTGCTTGTTGCTTTGTTTTGTTTACCAAAAGCAACGATCGAGCAGTGCAGACGTAATGTCGATATTATCTCCATGTGTAGATGTCATGTCCATATTTATGACTATGTAACAACATAGCAATGGTTGCTTGCATAGCAGCTAGCAGGTTTTTACATATCACTCGCTGCCACTGGAAAAATAAAATTAAAAAAATAAAATAAAACAAATTCCCTACCTACCCATGACCTCAACTGACAACCAACAGGAACCAAACTTTTTTTTTTTAAATGAAACTGATTGGAAAACTTTATACCCACACTCTGCAACTGGATATTGGACTTGCTCACAAACAGACCCCAGACATTACCAATCAGCAGTCACCCTTGCATCCAGAGAAATCAGATGGTTACCGGGCCACAGTGCTATTCCAGCGGGTCAGAGAGAGTGAAAAATTGAGGGAAGACATCAAAAATCCACAGTTCCTGGAGCACATTGGGCTAGCAGTTAACAAAACTGTCATTGCAAACTGAGCAGTATTTATTTACAGTTATTATCAGAGCATTTCCAATAATCACGCAAAATTAACTTTAACTGCAGACATCCATCTTCATCCATCTAAATATCAGTCAGAATAACGTGTTGACCTACATTCTATGGTCATTTTTACAAATGAAAAAAGGCTGCCAGGAGTGCAATGTGGGATGTTGATCCAGGAACATATCTTACTAAAAACAAAATCACGTTGCATTGGATGAAAAGTCTGACAAGAGTCAAAGTCACTCAAAATTAATCAAATTAATCCATAAAGGAGTTTTGTCTAAAATATTATCCAATACTCAGGACCATTGGTGGATCGACCGATCAAGCAACCAACATTGTAGTCCTTAATAGTCTAGGTCAGGGGTACTCAAATACAAATCTTAAAGGGCCACAAAAAAATGTTTCAATGACTCAAAGGTCCATGTATTGAGGTTGGTCAGGCCATATGCAATAATACTGTATCATATATATAATTTGCAATTAATGTGCAATTTGAAGTCCAGGTACTGTTGGGTGTCCTTCGCTGGTTGGTTAAGCACTTTTCTGTCAGACTTGTATTGGATCCAGGAGTTTGTGATGGCAACATCAAAGAAGTGGGTAATCACCCGGGACGTCCATTTCTTCGTCCTGCTTGACATGCGATAAAAGCTTAGCATGCGGTCACATAGGTCCACGCCACCCATGTTGTCATTGTACTGTCTGACCACTGCTGGTCTTCTCACCTGGACCTGGACTTTTTCTTTGTTTGACCATCTGGTGCAGATGTCTTCAGGATCTTTCCCATGTACTGTGGAAGCCATCAGCACTGGTTTGTTGTCAAACCATTTTGTGATTGCAAGTTCAGGACTCCTTCTGACCACAGACACTGATGCTCCTCTCCCCTCTTTTTTCATCTGCTTGTCTCCTGGCAGCTGGCATTGCTTTGGGACTCGGTTCTTCATTATGGTTCCAGTTGCTGGAAGACCCTTTGCCAGCAATGCATCCATGAGATCAATTGTTGTAAAGTATCGGTCAAAGAAGAGGTGACTTCCTTTGGGAACAGATTCAACCATGCGTAGGACTGCTGCTGCTCCAACACCCAATCTTTGGCCCTTGAATGTATTCTTCCCTTGGTATACTTCAAAATCCAGCATCAGACCATTTGGAGAAGCAAGGACAAAGACCTTTAGGCCAGTAGGGTTTGGCTTGCCTGGAACATATTGCCTGACTGGACAGCGACCTGTGAAAGGAATGATTTGCTCATCAATGCAGACCCTCTCAGACCTTGGAAGGCTGAGACAGCCTTGCCTCACACGATCAAGTAATGGCCTGACTCTCCAAAGAATGTCTGCCTTCCTTGTTTCCTCCGTTACATCCAGGTCATCAACAATCTTCATTGAGCTTCTCAGCTTGAAGAACCTGTCCCCTTGTCATGTTGCTGCTTATAACTGGCACTTTTGTTTTTTTTGCCCAAAACATTTTAATTCTGGGATAGCCCAGGCAGGCCATGTGGACTGATATGCCAAAGAAGATCTTTATTTCTTGTGGTGTAGTATTCAGAATCACCCCTCTGGTTTGCAGTTCTCTTTGATTTGTGAAAGCTGCTAAGCTAAACCTTCAAAGACTTTGTCGTCAATGTACTGGGAAAAGTGCTGAATTGGACTCCAATCTGCACGGGTTGTAGGGTCATCTTGACATTCAGGAAGCCCAGGTAGCACAGGTGTGAATCTATTATAATGGGAAAACACAAGAAAATTGAGAAAGTCCAAATCATTTTAAAATAGTCCAAATTCTCTGATTTCAGCTTCTTAACTATGAATATTTTCTGGTTCCCTTGCATCTATGACAGTTAACTGAATATGTTTGGGTTGTAGTCAAAACAAGACATTTGAGGACGTCATTTTGTGGTTTGGGAAACACTGATCAACATTATGTAGTAGTGTATCATTGGGAACTAATTAAAACATACATGCTACTCCTGGCCCACAGAGGGCAGCGTCTTTCCTGCTTGTCCCTGTCTGTCTCTGAGTCTGTATCTGTCTGCTCATCTGAGCCTCCTGCATCTTCTTCCTCTTCTTCTTCCTCTTCCTCATCACCACCACCATCTTCTACGTCAGCTTCAAACTCATCCTCATCATCTGATAGCTCCAAATCTGACTGTCCCTCAACTATCCTGTAGAGAATCCTCTCTGCTTCAGTTCTGTCTCCTACAACAATGTTGAGTCATTAAGTACATTAAGATGGTCTTGGTGTCCACTATAATTGACATTCCTAAAAGGGCTGTTATTTCAAAACACAAATAATTTAACTGCTTTCAGAACTAAATATATTATCCATGACATGTTAATAAACAAGAACATATATGATTATCATAGTAAAAATGGGAATAGATAAACAATATTTGACTTACCTTCCCTCTTTCCATAAAATGTGCTTGTCGCTATGCCGGCCATTTTGGATGAAAAGGAAGAGGAAGTTCCCAGAATCCTAACTCAGCAAATGAGATATCACTGGAAAGCCCAGGATGTCCTCTGTGCAATACAGCAGGGATTGAAAGAGTAGCTCAAAAAAGTAAAAGGAGATGCATGTGAACAAAATGTCCACTACAGAGGACACAAGTCAATGGGCTGGGTCTCAGGAGGTATATATATATATATATATATATATATATATATATATATATATATATATATATATATATTTGAATATATATATATTCAAAATAAAATGTCATCTCCATTTTGACAAATTAAAATACTGCTTGCAGCTTGATATGATGATTTCAGTGCATTTATTTTTGTTGTTCTTACCTCTGAATTTTGAGAAAATGTCTCTTCAAAATTCCTATGCTTCGTCTCATAATGCCTTTCCAAATTGGAAATCTTCATCACTGCTATAGTCTCCTGGCATATTAAGCACATGGGTCTGTGCTGGTTGGAGGGAGAATGAATGCAAATTTTTCAGTCCATTCTTCATCGAATTGCCGATTTTCACTGTCCACTTTTCTTTTAGCAGTGAACTTGGAACACGCCATTTTCGTGCAATCTAGATTCCTACAGCCGGCAAAATGTCAATATGCGAACTGCTCCAAAAACGAAAGTGAAAGTTAAAAATTGCACTCGCAGCAGTGAGTGACCCAGCTGTCTGTGTATCGTTGGCATGGAGACAAGTCCCGGTATACACGTGCTGACCCAACCAAAACACACAGTGAAGGAATAATAGTTCGGGGGCAGCCTATTGAGGACCACTGGGCTAGGTCATACTTCAAAAGAACTTGTTCATATAACGTGTTGTCCAACCATGTCACAAATCAAAGGTGATTATAGCGTTGTTGGGTATGTTCCTCATTTTCAGTTTCTGCTGGTAGCTATTTATAGTATTGCACTTGTTCCCGTGAAGAATGACAGTAGAATTTGTGTAAAAAATCCAAAAAGATAGCATACCTCACCTCTCCACGGCTGATCAATAACTACATAAAGTAGGTGTGAATGTTGGACTGATGCTTTTGCAAACTTACAGAAAGCGTCTGCCACCTGGAGACAGGGAGGCTGGACCACCCTTAGCATCCCTTCCCAGAGAATGTCCTAGGTTTCAAAACTAGGGTACAGAGATGCAGATGGTGCAGTGTAGTGCTTGTTTGAAGAGACGTTTTCAAACTAAAGAGGTAAGACAAGATCATTTTGGCACCTGCTCTGGTGAAAAATTGTTGATAGGATACTTATACTTGCTGTGACCAAACTGTTGAAAACAACTGAAAATCCCACCCAGTACTTTGCAAATGATTTCTAAGTGCATTAATCATTACTCAGTGTTACCTGTTTCACAAGCTGGGCCGGGAGGAGGCAACCTGAAACAGGCCTTTGAAACCAGAAAGTTTTCACACTTAATGGCTCCCATGTTTCCCTCTTAAAACTTTTGTTTTCCCTAAACCTGAAAAGCCCTCCTGCTGTGTAAATGTTTGTATGTGGTTTAACTGTCAGCGTGGGTGTACTGGTCATGTGTTTGACTGTGTGTGGGTGTGCGTGCAGTGAGTTATTCATGTGTAGTGTACATACCAGCCCATTGGCCAAATGGCAACTGCTTTGATCTGGTTTTCAATCTGTTTTCGACTTTATGCACTTCATTTTGATACAAACAAACAAGATATTGGTGTATTCCCGACCTATTGCTTTTAAACCCATGCTTTTACAAAAATTATTACCAGAATGGTTGCATTCCAGTTATTTTTTAAGGGTAAATACATATGGCATAGTGTTGATAAAGTGATGATCGGATTTCTCCACAGGGTGATTTATTCTGAATACTGACCAGAGTCACTATGCTGTTTATGTGACTGACTCAAGATACCAAATGATCTTTTGAGTCTCTGTTATTTAGCAGAAATCAACACTTTCTTTATACCCATGCCCAGTTTCCTGGTGCTGTAGACCAGTGGTTCTCAAACTTGGGTCCCCGGACCCCTGGGAAATAATTTGCAATAAATTATTAAAGTTATGCCTGTATTATTCCTGTGTTATTGACAGCTAATTGTCTAAATAAACAGAACAGTTTAGGTTGGTCTCACTGGGGCGAACGTGTGTCTCCATCCGTATTGTCTGTCTTACGACTCCAACACCCTGGCACATCTCGCTTACATCATCACAATGCCGTATCATTAAAAATTGTGTAAGTATATATGGGAACCACTGCGCCAATAAAACAAAAATACTGATCCAATAACTCGCGCTTGCGTTAGCTTTGGGCCAATCAAAACTCTCATATGATTGTATCACGTAAATATGACACACATCACTCGCTCGCATCACTTTGCTCAGGACGCACTTAGCGAACAGCTCCTGCTGATGATTAGCTAGCTAGTGGCCTATTTAAGACTGTCCACTTCATAAGTGATGCTAAGTCCAAACCAGCTAAACTGAGAAGATATGACGACAGTTATCTCGAGCTTGGTTTTATTGAGAACAGCGACGGAAGACCAAAATGTGTCATGTGTCTTCAGGTGCTAGCTAAGGTAGCCATGAAGACCACCAAGCTAAAGCGGCATCTGATGACGAAGTATCCGGGGCTTAAGGACAAAACAAAAGATTTTTTCCGCCAAAAGAGTGAGGAATACATGCTTCAGAAAACACGACTGGTGAACCTGGCCACAACTTCAGAAAAAGCACAGAGGGCTTCGTATTTGGTGGCTCAACAGATCGCAAAAAGTAAGAAGCCACACTCAATTGGACAAGAACTTCTTCTTCCAGCAGTTGAAATGTGTGAAGCTGTGCTTGGGACAGAGGCAGCTAATAGACTGAAAGTTGTACTACTTTCAAATGACACCGTGAGGAGAATTGAATAACTATCGGCTGACATTCGGTCACAGCTCATGTGAGCAATTTTCTCTTCAGTTGGACGAATCAACAGACATTTCCAGTGCAGCTCAATTAATTGTTTTGGTGCGCTATCCCTGGGAAGGAGACATTTTGGAGGACTTTCTGTTCTGCAAGGAAGTGCCAGGCAGGACAACTGGTGAGGAAATATTCAGACTACTGGATGCTTTCCTGGCTGAAGCGAGACTGAGTTGGGAAAAATGTGAGGCCGTAGGGATGGCGAAGCGGCGATGACCGGTGTTTCGGATTAACACGGGACTATGTTAACTGGCGACCGTCAGCCAAATGCGTCTGTGGTCGCTGTAGCTACAACAAATGTTGAAAACGGGAAGAGAAGACGTAGCTGTCCTCTGATATGCCTCTTTGTTCAGGTTTTCTCTGTGCAGAACATACCTGATACGTGTTCGGGCTCCTGTTTGAGTAAACCCTCAGTTGCTGTATTGTTGCTGGTATATGTTGCTAGTTGTTACGGAAGATGTTGAGGAAAAAAGGAGAGTTGCTCTTCCTGTGAATGTTTATCTCTAATAAACCTTTGTTAAAGACACTTACCCATCTTTGCTTCCTGTTTGAGTAAACGTGCATCACATAGAGGAACAATGCAACCTTTTTAAACAAAAAAAAGAAAAAAGAATTACGGTACTTGAACTCACATTCATTGAGGGGAAAAAATGGCAGCACGCTAATCATCTGATCACGGCAATTAAGTCACACAGGGTGTTTGCGGTATAACCTATTACACTCCTAACAGCAGACACACAGCCATCTTTTGGACGCAGGAGGCCGGATCAACTTGTGACCGCAGTGTCTGTTCACCGTGTCTGTACTGTGATGGTTTTGTAACACAAATAAGCATAACCTTTATGAAATGCACAAAGTACGGGACTCAAACTCATACTCATTAAGGGGAAAAAAACTTTAATGCAGCAATTAGCTCATTATACCAATGCAACCACAATATGCTAGGACAGTATAGCCTATTTCACTCTTCACAACATACACACAGCCAAAAAATTCCAGTAGTGCCAGAAGAGGGTGAGTTTGCCATTAAACTCAATGACATTGTTACATGCCCAGCAGGGGCATCAGGTTTGTTGTTTTCTTGCCCTCTTCTCTGTCTCTCCCTCCCCTAGTTTTCCACCAGGTGCTGATTTGGATGAGCTGCACCTGAGAGGACATGAAGCCACCGCCTCCTTTGGTCTTAATTTCTGCCATGGCCAATCACCTGACTGGAAGCCCAATCAAAGGGAGCCTGCTGGGGAGCTCTTGCTCTCTCTCTCTCATCCTTGTATTTTGCTGACACATGATAGAATCTCTAGCAGACTTGGTGTTCGTGTTGGATAAAAAAGGTGGTGGGGAAGGGAGTTAGGTAAGTTTGGGGTGCCCTATACATATCATCACCTAGTCAACTCCTGTCTAAATACACTAGGTTAGCAGTAGAGCATTGCCACCCGTGTACCCTTTGGCAGTTGTTTTGAACTCCTTTTTTTAGAGAAGACAGGGTTTTTGTTTGGTGATTAAGCATTAGTATAGGCTGTGTTTTGTTTTATTGATTTTTTTATTGACCTCCCTCCCTTCCTCCACCGCACTTTGTAAACTGCTGTGAGTTTGAGTTCAGCGTCATTAAACATTTTTCTTTACCCATCAACTTTGCCTTGTTTAAATCCTTGGTTTGTCATGTTGCTGTTCCTGTTCCCCTGGACACTAACAAAGGAACGTAACAGACATGCTGACAATTCCTGGTGACAAACTGAAAGACATTGTCCATTGGGTGTATGAAGACATGCTGGCCAACATTTCCAGTCCAACATGGCTATGTGAACGTGTCATTTTATGCCCAACTAACTCTGAAGTCGACATAGTGAGTACATGACCAAGATCTTTCCAGGACAAGAACAGGTTTGCTACAGCATTGACACTGCAGATTCAGAAGGTCACCATATGTACCCAACTGAGTTTTAAACACACTCTGCCCATCCGGAATGCCTCCTCATCGCATAACTTTAAAGGTGGGAATGGTGGTCATGCTTCTGCGAAACTTTGACCAACAAAATGGACATTGCAATGGCTCAAGATACATCATAGAATAAATACTGCCACACCTCTTAGTTGCAAAATTCTGTAATTGGTGTCAATGCCGGACGCACTCTCTTAATTCCACGAATCACCATCTTACCATCTGACAACATCTTTCCATTCACCTTGCGACGGAAACAATTTCCAGTGAGACCCTGCTTTGCCATGACTATGAATAAGTCACAGGGTCAGTCTTTACAATGCGTTGGTGTTTTCTGCACAAGAAATTTCTTCAGCCATGGACAATTCTACGTTGCCACTAGCACAGTTGGCAGATCAGACAGACGTTGCATACTTGCTCTAGACGAAGAAACAAAGAAAAAGCGTCACTTTCTGAGCAATGTTGTTTTTACAGAAGTGCTGACACAGTAAACACACTTTGACAACAAACCATTTAACACAGTTCTCTGGAAGTTCATGTTTCAGCCCATAAAAATGAACCTACCAGACTAAGTATGAGAAAATAACCTGTTTGGACTACACTGTAAGCCATACAAATGATTCTGAATTGGGTACTACTCAACGTAAAGCAGTGTGTGTATGTGTCTGTGAATATGTGTGTGTGTGTGTGTGTGTCTATGTGGGTATGTACACGTGTGCCAACCTGTGATGTGACATGCATGATGATTGAATTACTTCATTTTGTTACATGCATGAATATTAGATATATTTAATCATTTACCAATTATGATTTAACCCACTGCATGACCCTCACTAACACTAACACTCACCATAACTGAACAGACAATTTCTCTTTCTAATAAAAGCATCACTGTGCTACAACAGCCGTCCTTCTCTATCTACCTTCCCACTTTCTGTCTTACAATGAATTATTCAAAACTTAACATGTTTGTTTAAACATACTTAGGATTTGTGTTTAACAAAAATGCAACAGCATAACCATGATGGATAAGAAATCCATACTTATTACAATATTCCACCATACTTTACCTCAAAACAGAAATCTAACCAGATTTATTCTTCAAAACACTTTCAAATATCATGCTGTTGCATTAATGTTTTTGCTTTTTCCCACTGGCTAAAAAAGCAAAAGGAACCGGTAGTGGTACTTTCACATTAGTGGAATGGGGTTCAACTCCCTACAGTGAGGACACTGTAGGGAGTTGAACCCCATTCCACTAATGTGAAAGGATGCTAAAAGCCAAAATATATGAAAACACAAGAGTTATCAATCTACACATTTCACAACAAACCTAAATGTCCCTAACGTCCCACCTTCAAACACAGCCTCATTTGGCCATCCATGAAAAAGCTACTTAACCTCCCACTTTTCTATAGCAATACATACTTCCTACGGGCACTGCACTAGTCATTCAAGTTTTTTTTTTGTTGTCTTCAATATAAAAATAATAATACATCTAAATGATATAGCACCTTTCAGGGTACCCAAGGATGCTTAACAAATATAATATAGAATATAGAATAATATATATATACACAATATAGAAGATTACTACCAAGAAAGCCCATACATAAGGAGACCTAGCTCAAGGTGACTCATAAAAAAACTACAAATGTTTAACAAAGGAAGAGGATATAAAATCTTTATTTGTAAAACAAGTTTAAAAATGATCAGTTGGACGCGATGGAGTAGACAGATGTGTAGACTCGCAGCTCCACTAGACCTGTTAATAATTAGCCGATAAAGCAAAGAAAAACGATAAATGAGTACCAGACTGCAGGAAAAGGCCTCTAAGAGAATGAGTTCCAGCCAGAAAACAGGCAAGAAAGACATGAAAGTCGGTAAAAATTACGACGTTATAACAGGTTCCAAGCAGCTAATGTTGGCCGAAGCTACACCGTTGAAAGCCGCCGTGAGGAAACTTCGACAGGAGAACAGTGACTCTTTTCGGGATTTGAAAACCTCTCTCCAACGAGTCGAGTCATCCATGGAGGAACTAAAACAACGAACTGAGAGGTTAGACAGAAGACTGACCGACGCAGAGAACAGAGTAAGTGCAATGGAGGACCGAGGCCTACGGCATGAGAGGGCACTGGGCTACCTGCTGCAGAGAGAGGCTCATCGCACTGCCAAGTGTGATGACATGGAAAACAGACTCCGCCGCAACAACATCAGGCTGTACGGAGTTCCAGAAGGTGCGGAGAAGGATGACATGATATCTTTCCTAACAGACTTTCTGAGCACTTCACTACAGTTTCAAGAAGAAGTCGACATTAAACTAGAGAGAGCACACAGAGCGTTCGGTCCAAAGCCCAAAGCCGCAGATGCTCCACCGAGATCCATTATCGCTCGGTTTTTGGACTTTAATGTGAAACAAAAGGTACTGTTGCAGGCTTGGAAGCAAAGAAAAATTCAGTTTTGGGAGCATACAATCTATTTTGACCATGACTACTCGCCTGACCTGCAGAGGAAGAGGAAAAAAGTCCGAGAGGTAATAAGAAAGTTAAAAGAAAAGAACATCAGGGCTCAGTCACCATACCCAGCACAGCTAAGACTCTTCCTGGATGGTGGCATAAAACTATTCCCCTCACTTTTGGAGGCACACTCAACATTGAAAGAACTTGGCATCGATACTGCTGTGGAGGACCGAGAAATATTGGAAAGGGAGCTGACACGAGAGGGCTGGACATTACAGCAGGACCGGAGGAAGAACCAACAGCTGAAGCCAGCGGAGATCAGAGCCATCATTCACGGTGACACCAGGGAGGCCAGAGTTGCTGGTCGTGAGTAAAGATGAAACCAATGTTTATTTATTTATTTATTTATTTATTCATTTATTCATTCATTCATTCATTCATTCATTCATTCATTCATTCATTTATTTATTTATTTCGGGCATGTCAATTCATCATCATCACATTTCATCATTGTTCAAATAATACAATACACATGGCCGAAAGGGAAAAGCGGGAGAAACCAAAGCTTATCTAGTCCCGCCCCCATTACCCACAGGATAAAATCTTCATCCTAATCTTTTCTTATCTTTTGCATTTTACATTTTTACCTAACAATTTCTTTTACTATGACATTTGACAAAACATATTACAGCAGTAGCATACAGAGCTGAAGTCAAGCTCTAGACAGTACATACAGATTACGTATGTGTCTGCACATGTGTCCATATTAGTCCGTCCTGAGTGAACAACAGTCTCATCTTATAGCCTCATCTTTTAGCCAGGCATGTCACAAGGTCAGAATGATGGTCCAATCGACAGAGAGAAAAAGTCCAGTGTATTTATTATTTGTTGCCCTGTAGTAGCACCCTATAATGTAATAATTTCCTGAAAATGTAATAACGCCTGAAAATGTAATACAATTTGCACATAACTCAATCGAAAATGTAATAAAACCCAATAATGTAATAACTTCACCAAAAATGTAATAAAATATCCTGATTGATATTGTAATACCATTTTTACCGGTAATGTAATACCTTATTACATTATTGGGAATTTATTACATTTTCAGGAGGGTCTTTTTTTTTCAACACTGATAATGTAATACTAGGCAGATAGTGTAATATATATATGTTAATTTTCAGTTTTAAGAATTCACATTTTGTGTTTTAAGAATTTGAGAATGTCATATTTACTGGATTTGAAACAACAGAATGACTATTGGGTTAAATTGCAGACCTTGAGTACCATACAACCATATGCACATGTGCAGATACTCAGGGACATGCAACTATATCGCCGTCCTACTGAGTGGGTGATGGACTTACCTCCTTGGGAGACCAGAATTCCAGCTCAGATATAAGCTTCTGAGCTGCACTGGAGACCCCAGGTAACTCTTCCCTAAACGTACCTCTTCACTTCACAGATTTCCAACAAATCACTAACCCATGAAAACAACCACAAACCAACAAAACAACTTTCAGTAACACTTCATTTGAAGAGAGTGTACATAGGCATTCATAACACCTACATACACATTTACATGACACCTGACATAAATATAGGCCTACATATCCACTCATAAATGGTTATTATATCACTTTCAATGTCAAATTGACATCTTACCCTATGTCAAGTGACATAGTGGTCAGTTTACATACTGTCATACTAGCCGGTTTTAGACAGAGCACCAAGCCGCCAATTTGCCCGTCCTTTTGGCGGCTCGGTCCGTGGTTTTAGACAGAGGCCGGCAAATTGGGGGTCTGTTCTGGTCTGCCGATTTTTCGCCTCGGAGGGTACACTTATTTCTGCCTCGACTGCTATCTAAAACCGAGGCAGAAATGTGCCGGCCGTGGGTGAGGTGGGCAGAGGTGTCAATGACCTGCACTGTTGTGCGACCCACAACCGAGGAGTTTTAAATCCAGGAAACAGCTGATCACAGCAGTCAGTCCATCATTTCATCCGCCGACATTAAGATGAGCAACTGGACAGCCGCTGAGATCCAGGAGATGCAGCGTCTCCTCGGTCTCTGTAGCTGTTTGGTCGTGTTAGCTTGTTGTTGTGTCGGGAAGCAAGGACGGTCGCTACTTTCAAATTAAAAGCCCCCCGCTAAGAACCCAGTTCTAGACTCCAATGGGGTGCAATGTAAAGCTCTTATTTTGAAGAGAAATTCTATGTCACTGTTCGCAGCCCAACTTCGAGCTTCACATCACGTCACATGTTTACACCTACCTCAGAGGCGGCTTTTGGAAAAGGAGGAATATTATGCCTCGGTTTTAGAAAGACAGGCCGGCACATTGCTGCCCTTACCTTGGAGCAAATGTGCCGCCTTTTCTATCTAAAAAGGGCTAGTGATAGTATATTATGAGACCTAAAAAAAACCTAAAAAAAATAGCTTTTAATAAACATTCTCCATATTTATCCTTTGATTAACTTCTAATCAGCATGTAACATGTGGTCAATAACAAAAATCTAGCCTGTAGCCTACCATTTTATCGTCATATTCTTCTGATAGACATCTTAAGCTATTTAAAGAAGTAGCCAAGCCTTGGCTAAAGTGTCGAAAAAGTTAGCATCAGTAAAAACTAGCATGTAGCCACATGGTCAATAAAAACTAGTCTAAAGCCTACCACTGTCCTACCATTATCAAGCTTTTTCTGGTATCCTACAGAAATCTGAAGGTATTGATGCTGAGACATTGCATACTCACAAGTGATCATATAAAGGGAGAAAGCTTCAATGCTGCTGGACATATTTTCAGCTAGCCACCACTGAAAGAGACCCTGATTGTGTTAACATGTCAAAAGCATCATTTTTATAACGAAACTAGTGACTGTATAATGGAAAATCCGATATAAACATGTTACTGACATTACCAACAGATAGCATTGCAGAAATGATGTCATGTCAATAAAACAGGATTTAAATGGACATAAGACCTTTAGACAATTACTTTCACCACTAAAAAATTGTACTATCATAGAAACAACATACAACTTCAGAAACCCTGTATAAACCCCAAAAAAGAGTTTGAAAAATAACCATGTCAGTTGTCATCAAGTTTTGTCATTTTGATGCAGACATTTTTGTTTAACCTTTATTTATACAGCTAAATTTCATAATATACTGACCACTATGTCACTTGACATAGAGTAAGATGTCAATTTCACATTGAAAGTGGTATAATAACCATTTATGAGTGGATATGTAGGCCTATATGTATGTCAGGTGTCATGTAATGTGTTTGTAGGTGTTATGAATGCTCATGCATACTCTCTTCAAATGAAGTGTTACTGAAAGTTGCTTTGTGGTTGTTTTTCATGAGGTAGGCCTAGTGATTTGTTGGAAATCTGTGAAGAGGTATGTTTAGGGAAGAGTTACCTGGGGTCTCAAGTACTGCTCAGAAGCTTATATCTGAGCTGGAATTCTGGTCTCCCAAGGAGGTAAGTCCATCACCCACTCAGTAGGACCAGGATGTAGTTGCATGTCCCTGATTATTTGCAGATGTGCATATGGTTGTATGGTACTCAAGGTCTGCAATTTAACTCAATAGTCATTCTGTTGTTTCAAATCCAGTGTATATAACATTCTTTGATTCTCAAAACATAAAATGTAGAACTCTGGACTGAAAATGAACATATTAAACTATCTGTCAAGTATTACATTATCAGTTTTGAAAAAAAAAGACCCACCTGAAAATGTAATAAATTCCCAATAATGTAATAAGGTATTACAGTCTTGGTAAAAATGTTATTACAATATCAGTCAGGATATTTTATTACATTATTGGTGAAGTTATTACATTATTGGGTTTTATTACAATTTCGATTGAGTTAAGTGCAAATTTTATTACATTTTCAGGCGTCATTACATTTTCAGGAAATAATTACATTATAGGGTGCTACAAGCCCTTTTTATGCCATTTTTATTTTATTAATCCGTCTCTTCTGCAGCTTTCGCCGCTGTTAACTTCGCCATATCCTCCCGATTAGTTGCTACGTCAACTCACATCAGTGCCACGAACTCACGAATTGCAGAGATGTCAGAGCGCATCCGAGTATTGGCGATGTCCGCCCACGCACTAGTCTGCTCAGTAGCGATCTTTCTCATTTTCCGATATTGCATAAAGATTCCAAATCCCAAAACGATCGTTCCAATTGTCATGAACGTGAACATGTACAAGTCCTCGACATCCTCCACATCCAGTGCGGCAAGGCAGATGACTTTCCACTAAATATATAAGTTATATAAGACTAGACCTGTGATGAATAATGACAAAAGTCAATTAGAGACTGGTCTGGTGATGAACAATAAGAGATATTAAAAGATTGGACTTTTGATGAAGGAGGGAAAAAGAAAGAGACACCATCAGACTGGTCTTGCTGGGAACTAGGTCTGGCTCTACAAGACCAGACCAGGAGGGAGTAAAAACGGGAAACTGAAAAGACGAAGCGGGATCACTGTTTATCGTAAATTACTAATTAGAAATAACTGATTCAGGCTATAGTAATATTATGAGAACATAAGGTGACTATAAGGGTCGGTGGAGGGTGGGGGATGAAAGACTTTCATCGAGTACAAGGCGAATTTGGCCTTCGACGCGACGTGAGGATATTCCGGGGATAACCTGGTGGACCGTCGCTATTGCACTTTGTGCACTCTTCCCAGAGGGACTTTTTTCTCTGCCCAGTGAAGATCGGGAGTGAAGACCCCCAGAGTATGTTTGTAAGGTTAAAACTCTGCTCATTTAATTTCAGGGGCAAACCGCTGGAGTATTGGAAGTTCATAGTTGTTTTTCATGTTCAAAGAATCCATTTTATGTCTTAGTTATCAATGTTCTGTGTCTCTCGGCAAATAATATCATCAAGGTAACGACTGCTTGTGATTTTGTTTTGATCGCAGTTACTATGGTACATTTTAAAGGGAAAAATAATACTGTCACAGTATCAAAATCACTCAGTTTTACTTCAGAGAACATGCACAAAGACAAAAAGGGGCGCTATATTTTGGTTGTGGGTACAATCAGAGGTGTTAAGATATCCCTCTTAAACATTTACGCACCAAATGAAGATGACCCCAGCTTCTTCAAAGAAATTACAGTTCTTTTAACCACTCATGCTGAAGGATTTATCATAGTTGGAGGGGATTTTAACTGTGTGTTGAACAAAAATTAGATAAACATCCATTTGACCAGGGACCTAAACTACAGAAAACCAAAGTACTGTGCAATATGATCGAAGAAATGGGGCTGGTTGATATATGGCGTCAAAAACACCCCAGAGAGGGTGGTTACACTTTTTTTTTCTAATGTCCACAAAGGTTACTCCAGAATAGATTTTTTTTGTGTGTTAAAAAGAGATGCCTATAAAGTTATAGACTGCTACATTGAACCCATAACAATATCAGACCATGGTCCAGTAGTTATGTCAATAAATTTAGTGAACGAAAAACAACCAAAACAGTGGAGAATGAATGTTTCGCTTCTGAATCACCCTGAGATAGTTCAAAGTATAAAAAAAGATTGGAACGAATATATGGAACATAATGATAATGGGGAAGTTTCAGTATCAACCTTATGGGAAGCGGGAAAAGTTGTGCTGAGGGGGAAGTTAATTGCTCTGTCATCCAAAATTAAAAAAGATTGTGATAAAGAACAAGGGGAATTAGAAAAATGCATACAGGAGTTAGAAAAGGAGCATGAAAAGACAAACGACGAGAATATTTTGGAATCGCTTACCCAGCATAGGCAAACATTAGATGATTTATTGACACATAAGGCTGAGGGTGCACTACGTTTTGCCAACCAAAAATATTATGAATCAGGAAATAGGGCCAGCAGGCTTTAAGCATTTCAACTGCGCAAGGCACAAGCAGATCGCACGGTGGCAAAGATAGTGAATCCTGTCACTAAAAAAACACTGTCCCACCCTAAAGACATAGCAGAAGTTTTTTCTGTTTATTATGAGACACTTTATGATTCTGAGGAGATAGACAACAAAACAGAGAAGATTAATACCATATTAGAAAAAATTAAGTTACCCAAATTAACTGAAAGGGATTCCAAAGCAATGAGGGATCCAATCACAAAAAAGGAAATTGAGGAAACCATAAAAAATTTAAAGAACAATAAGGCGCCGGGAGTAGATGGATACCCAGGTGAATTTTACAAGCATTTTCAAGATGAGGTTACACCCCTCTTACAAAGTGTATTTAATTATGCTCTTACAAAGAACGACCCCCCAAAATCTTGGTCCGAAGCAATCATCTCTATAATCCCCAAAGAAGGTAAGGATCCTACAAACTGTTCCTCCTACAGACCAATTAGTTTGCTCTGCTTTGACGCGAACATTTTAACCACAATATTGGCAAAACGAATTCAAAAGTGTATACATACATTAATTAAACCAGATCAAATTGGGTTTATACCGGGTCGTCATGGGGTAAACAACATTAGAAGAACTCTAAACGTGATCTCAGTGGCGAAACAAAAAACGGAACCCTCAATGCTTCTCAGCTTGGATGCTAAGAAAGCATTTGATAGGGTGGATTGGCAGTACTTGGAACACACATTGGAAAAAATGGGATTTCATCCAGATTTCATCAAGTGGATCAATGTGTTATATTCAGGACCCATATCAAAAGTGCGGGTAAATGGATATACATCGAAGTACTTTGGTTTGAAAAGAGGGACTAGACAGGGATGTCCCCTTTCACCTTTACTATTCGCTATTAGCATTGAACCCTTGGCAGAAATTATACAAGTAGACCCCAGAATTCAGGGAGTATCAGCAGGTGGGGTTACCTATAAAATCTCGTTATACGCGGATGATGTTATTTTGTACATTACTGACCCCTTGAATTCACTTCCAATGCTTTTGTCCCGTTTAAGGGAATTTGGGGAAATATCAGGTTACAAAGTTAACGAAACAAAATCGGAGGCAATGATGCTAGTGGGCAAGTGGCCAACAGAGTTAGACAAAGAAGTTACATTTAATTGGTCTTATAGGGGATTCAGATATTTAGGCATAATGATTACAACACAAATTTCACAGCTATTTAATGAAAATTATGGCAGATTAATCACACAAATAAAATCCGACTTGACTCGATGGGAGATTCTCCCTCTGTCCCTCCTAGGTAGAATCGAAACAATCAGGATGAATATACTTCCTCGTTTATTATACCTCTTTCAATCTTTGCCTGTTTGAGAACCAGCTTCCAACTTCAAAATGTTGGATAAAATGATTTCTACTTTTATCTGGCAAAAGCGAAAGCATAGAATCAGACAGAAGTTGCTATTAAGCCCAAAGGAAAAAGGTGGTCTGAGTTTGCCTAGCCTGAAATTATACTATTGGGCGGCGCAACTCTGTAGTATGGTCAAATGGCTTGTACAAGACGAGGAAACAAACTGGATTGGATTGGCGAACCATGCATGCCCGTTAGTACCTCTTGAGACAATGCCATTTATGGATCAAAAGAAGTGGAGAGACCTAAAAATTGACAACGAATGTATTATTTGCACCCATAGGGTTTGGTCTCTGGTGAGGAAGAAAATAGGTGCACCTCGAACAATATCACGTGCAGTAAGAATAGCTAAGATTGTTGATTTTTTGCCAAACAAGTTGGATGCTGGGTTCCAGATCTGGGCAAAGAAAGGATTAATAACCATAAACCAGATGTTTGATGGAGAAACACTTAACAACGCTAGCAACGCTTTGAAACTACAGCCATCACCTTTAGAACATTTTCTGGTAAAATGTATAGAGGATAATAGTAAGAAGAAGATGGTTTCCAATATATATAAACATTTACGAACACACTTCTCAGAAAATTCTTTAGATATAAAGGATAAATGGGAGTTAGAAATGAATGTTGTTATTGAAGATGAGGAGTGGGAGGTGTTGTGTGAGCAGGGTCATAAAGTCACTCATAGCCCAGTGTGGAAGGAATTTAATTGGAAAGTAAAAATGAGATACTTCAAGACACCCTCCGTTACATCAAAATATAACAAAAATAATTCAAATTTATGATGGAGGAATTGTAAACAGATCAGGGACCACACTCACATCTTAATAATAATAATAATAAAAATTCATTTATTTGAAGCCGCCTTTCAAAGCACTCAAGGACACCGCACATAACAACAACAGTACAACAAAAGACAGTACAAGTACAGGACAATTTAGTGCAAATAAATAAATCAGTAAGAGGATGCAGTTACATGGTGCCGTCTCAGCATAGATAAGAATAGGGAAGAGTGTGTGCAGGATTCAGATTCCGTAGTCCTCACCATACAGGAAGTCTACCTGGCCGGGTTAGGCAGGGCTGAGCTTCCAGGGTGGGAATAGTGCAATAGAGTCGAAGAGAATAAGAAAGAGTGTGTGCAGGGTTCAGACTCTGCCGTCCTCGCCATATAGGAAGTCAACCGGGCCGGGTTAGGCAGGGCTGAGCTTCTGGGGTGAGAATAGTGCAGTAGAGTGGGATAGAGAATGGGAAAGAGGGTGTGCAGGGTTCAGACTCTGCAGTCCTCACCATATAGAAAGTCAACCGGGCCAGGTTAGGCAGGGTTGAGCTTCCTGGGTGAGAATAGTGCCATAGAGTGGAATGGAGAATAGGTAGGAGTGTGATTATATGATTAGGCTGATACAGAGTAGGCCACGCGGAATAAGTGTGTTTTCAGGCGAGATTTAAAGGTGGAGACATCTTCTGGGATTGCCCGATACTGATCCCATTTTGGCAGGGGATCCAAGCAGAAATTCAAAGCATTTTGAAAATTAAATTACTACTGAACCCATTACATTATATACTGGGTTTGACCCCAGGGGAAGATATAGGGAAAAGGAAAGTCCAGCTATTACAAATTCTTCTACTTGTGGTGAGAAAATTGATAACCCTGTCCTGGCTCAAGCCTCTACCTCCCACCCTTCAACAATGGCGAGAGGGTCTAAAGAAAGTTTATGTAATGGAGAAGATAACTGCAAAACTTCATGTGAAAATGGACTTGTTTTTGGCTCTGTGGGCCCCCATCATCTCCCACTTTGGATGGCCACACAGATGAATTGGTGATGGTTTGTTGTGAGAAGTTATGTTTGTTTCTGTCATTTGGTGAGGGCCGCCTGTCGAATGTACTTTCTCCCCCCTATCTGGGGTTTCGTCTTGTGGAATGTCCAAATGTGTAGTAGAGCTAGACTAGGGTTTGTATGTTTGCGGAAACACTAATTGTTTTTTTGTTTTGTTCTGTTTTTGTATTTTGTCCTAAATGTATTGTTTTATCTGGTTTTTATATGCATAATTTTCAATAAAGAATGTTAAAAAAAAACAAAGTCCATGGTATACTTCCAAAGGGCCTCACAAAGCACCAGAGGTATATGATCAAAAGAAGAGCGTCAACATATGTGCTCAAGGGTAAGTATTGAATATTAATATATTGAATGGATCTACCACCAATTACAATAAGTGCATTTGTTGTGTTGTATTAAGACTAAAATGTTGTAATGATGTTTTTGTCCAGATGGCTGTCTTCACTATATATGTCGGAGAAGACAGGACAAAAATGAGCACCTGGCTAAAGTGGTTACTTAAGCCACAGAGGCAGACCTGATTTTTCAGGAACTGTACTGCAGTCCACTGGGCTCCCACTGTGGAGTTGAAAAAACCCACCATGCCATCATCAGTCACTATTACTGACCTGGAATGGAGGCTGATATTCGCAAGTGGGAAAATAAGTGGCGTCACCCAAATTTGCCCGTGAGTTTTTTGCATGAAGACCTATTTAAGAAAACAGTCTTTCAAGTTGAAGCAATAATACATTGGATTGAATTAAACAGTCAGTTTCTTTTTTAAACCAAAGGCCTATGATCCACATTTACTTCAATATTTTTTTCGCTTCAGGTTGCCCAGTATCCAGACTGCCAGGCCAAGTGGGCCAGTCTGAAAGAAAAGATACAGTACAACCCAATATAAGTGAGGTTACTTATGCAACTGACTCTCACACACAACAAAATGTGCTTACCCACTAACTACTTCTTGTAGAGATGTCTAATTATCCTATGCTGTTTTCAGGTTTCAGAGCCTCTGGAACTTGTTGGCATGGACCTAATGAGGTTGAATTTTACAGAGGATGGTAATCAATACATTTGTGTAATGGTTGATTATTTCACAAAGTGGGCAGAGGCCTACCCTCTTTAGAGCAAGGCTGCAGTGAAGGTTGCCAAGAGAATTATTGATTTTATATACAAATTTGGTGCACCTCAGAGACTGCTTACAGATCAGGGCACAGAGTTCGAAAACCAGGTAAAATATGAGAAACATTTATATCTCACTCAGGTATACCGCAAATGCTGAATTATTTTCAAAATTGAATTTAAGGTCAATCTCAATCTGTGTGAATCCCTGGGGACTCAGTGGAGCTTCTGTGCCCCATATCACCCACAGACGAATGGCTTGGTAGAAAATCTCAATGGCACCATTCAGAGGTAAGATGCACAATGTTATATTGGAAGGTAATCATACACCTATGACATAAATGGTATAGATGATGATAAAATGGCTGCTGTTTCGTTGACCAATATGCACAATTGTTAGGTCCCTAAACAAGCTGGCTCATAAGAGCCCCAAAACATGGGCCCAGAATTTTTGGCCTGAGATCCAAAAAACATCTGACCACTAAGTACAGCCTGTACTTTTTGATGTTTGGTAGGGAGGCCAGGTATCCATCAGAGGTACCACAGAGTATGAGGTAAGTGTGTATTCGTTTTTGTTTCATATTTATAACGTCATGGGATTGTGGTAATAACTTGGATAAATGGCTTGGAATGTAACACCACTTGGCATTTTTATACTTTAGGTGACAACGGAGAAAGTGGATGAACTGGTCCAGAGGGAGGAGGTATGCCAGGGCCTTGGAAACCAGCCTGACACTTATAAACATGCCAGAGAACACATTCTGAAGAGCCAACAAAAAATTCTCCAAACGGAAACTGTCTCAAGGCCATGATGACAATTTCAAGGTTGGAGATGTTGTCCTGAAGATCAATATTTGTGAACATCAGCGGAAAGGTGGTAAAATGCTGGAGCCCTTTACTGTAACAGGGATTAAGGGGAAACATGTAAGTCTGGCCAGTAAAAACACCAAACTTATGGCCAACTTGATGCATTACATCGAGCCAGAGGAGAGAATACCAGCAAAGCTCCTAAAAGGTAGCGGCTCTTCTCTGGCTTTCCTCCCCATAGAACCAGCCCACGCCAGCCCCCACCTGCCTGCCAGCCCCCACCAGCCTTGCCAGTCCCCACCAGCCCTTACCAGCCCCCGCCAGCCCTTGCCAGCCTCGCCAGCCTCACCATAGCCTAGCCAACCTGTGCCCCTCAAGCAGCCAGGTTACCAACCCACCGACCCACCCACAATGGTACACCTTGTTGTGGTATAATAACATGGTATAATAACACTATATATGCTTTGAAATTACTGTATTGTTTTACATTTCCTGCACTCGAGCATATAATGAGGTGCAAGGGGGAGATTCTATGGGCCAAGGTGGGGCCTTATCTGCTTTTCACAGAAGATTTTGTAAGCCTGGCATCTGGGAGGGAATTGGTGTGTGAGGTGACTTGTTTCAGATTTTCCCTTCTTGATATGCAAGTTAATTATTTAAATATTATTTGTGCAGATAATTAATGGTTACCTGCAGCTGGTATCAAAAACCATTCCTTGAAAGACGTGGATGATTGACTCGAAATGACGTGAATCTGGAATGGAACGTCAAGGGGGATGAGAATGGTGAGAATAATGGTTGTTTTCAAAGGTGTTCACTACAATTATACATCTTAAATTTTCACTTGCAGCTTGACGTATTGGAGTGAGATATATTGATTGGGGCCCTCTGCAAGGAATGTCATTGGACATTAGTCGTAAGTTCAGTTTGATGAGTGCCATTTATGCAACTATAGACACAAGTCAATTCTAGTGCAGTGAGGTATCCTATCTGTAAAAGGCCATGTATCCAAAGGAGCGATGTTTCGTCTTTGTGGACCCATTTGGAGCCACTCCAACTCAAATAAAAGAGTGCAGGGATTCAACAAGGTCAGTAAATCAGGATTTATTATGCATTTAATTTAAGTATGATAAATGGTTTCTGATGTGCAAGTTACAAACATAACAGTTGCCTTCCCTTTTTGCTTTAGGGCCTTCATGCAGAAGAAAAAAAATGTTTCTCAGCAGACACGCAACACAGTCCAGCATCCGCGCCAGCAGGATTCCACATCATGTGGAGTAATAATTTGCAAAGTAAGATTATGTACCATATGAAGCATTTTAAATGTGTGAACTGAGTAGCACTGACAGTAACCTGTGCTTAAGAATTTCAGAGCTACTGCTGAAAAAAGAACAGATACTTTCTCCAGTGGACGAGGTGAGAATAGACCACCTAAGAAAGGAATTGGCTCTTGCGCTAATGGACCACTCTGGTAAGCTTCTAGCTATTAATCAGCCTAGCTGAAATCTGCATACACTTCAAACAGTGTGAAATTGAAATATCTGTTAATAGACAACATGGCAGATTTGTGCCGCTTCTGCAGGAAGAGGGACACGGGAGAAGGGGGCCCTTCAGAGACGCTTGTGGACAACTGGGTAGGAAGACTACAGTTCTTTACATAAAGTGTGGATGTGATTTCTCTAAAAATCTAATTGACGTATCTTTCAGGTGGAATGTGACGCGTGTCACCTCTGGTTTCACATGGTTTGTGTGGGGAAACCCAGCCTGAAGCAGGAGTTCCTGTGTCCTGCCTGCAAGTGAAGTTCTGCCAACTGTCCCTCTTTGCTTCACTACATAGGCTGTCTGACTAGTACCAGCATCGCTGAGAGAAAACTACGGTCACTCAGCGACATCACAACTGTTCTGGTGCCTGAATGGTGGAACAAACTCCATCCATGTCAAAATGACAAATGTACTTATTGTAAGTTGCTTTGGAAAACAGTGTCTGCTAAATGTAAATGAGTCTGACACTGTCTCAACTGTTGTGACTTTTTTGAAAATAAACAGTGTTGGGGGTAACGCGTTACAAAGTTTAAGAAAGAAATTAAGAAATTTAAGAATTTCTCCGGATAAGGAAAGGAAAATCCCGACTGCACCCTGTGTGTGTGTGTGTGTGTGTGTGTGTGTGTGTGTGTGTGGTGTGTGTGTGTGTGTGTGTGTGTGTGTGTGTGTGTGTGTGAGTGTTTTCGAATCCCCGGCAAGATGGCAGAGAGGACAGCTTTTGCATCGTGGAAGTACGCACATTATTTTCAAATCGCCATCGAAAAGGACAAGAACAACATAATGGTAACATGCACACTCTGCGTTGGTGAAAAGCTTCTGTCGACCGCAAAAAAATAATAATTAATTAATAAAACGCAATGCGGCATATTGCTGACTGTCTTTCCTGTTATTGTTATCCTGCAGAGTTAATTTGGTTGGATGACTGACGTTATTCATCATTGTCACGACTTCTCGGTGCATTTAAAGGAGGCTGTGTGTGTCAGTTAAGTTGCAGCATGTGCGAGGCGCTGCAAACGGCTTTTCATTTTTGGTAACGCATGAGTACTCTAACGCGTTACTTTTATTCATAGGTAACGATGTAATGTAGCTGATTACTTTTAATTGATGGTAACGTTGTAACCTAATTAACTACTTTCCAAAGTAACTATACCATACACTGAAAATAAATCACAAAAACCCAAAGGCACATTTAATTAACATTCAGTTTTCTTTTTGCCTGCATATATTACAAGCCCATGGTACAACAGTGGCTCTTTGATTTTTATCATGAAGTTTGATTTAGCTTATCCAACAAATGGCCACTACAGACGGATTGTCATACCCTTATAGTTAGACTTTTATCATTTTTAAACTTGTTTTACAAATAAAGATTTTATATTCCCTTATTTTGTTAAACATTTGTAGTTTTTTTATGAGTCATCTTGAACTAGGTCTCCTTATGTATGGGCTTTCTTGGCAATAATCTTCTATATTGTGTATATATATTATTCTATATTCTATATTATATTTGTTAAGCGTCCTTGGGTACCCTGAAAGGTGCTATATCATTTAAATGTATTATTATTTTTATATTGAAGACAAAAAAAAACTTGAATGATGGAAAATAACTAGGGCTATTTTCATTGATTTTGGTATAGTCCAGTTGTTGCATCCTTTGGGCAGCACTTGGCTCACTGATACTGTTGTCATTCTGATACATTTAAAGTGGCCTATAACATTATCTTACAAACACGAACATAAATTGATTAAATTTGGGGGGAAAATGTTTCAACGGCTGCTTATTTGTGTTATGAAACCATCACAGTACAGAAACAATGAACGGACACTGCGGTCACAAGTTGATCTGGCTACCTCTGCGTCCAAAAGGTGGCTGTATGTATGCTGTGAAGAGTGAAATAGGCTATACTGTCCTAGCATATTGTGGTTGCATTGGTCTAACCAGTTAATTGCTGCATTGCAGTTTTTTTTTCCCTCACTGAGTATGAGTTTGAGTCCCGTACTGGCCTCCTGCATCCAAAAGATGGCTGTGTGTATGATGTTAGGAGTGTAATAGGTTATACCGCAAATACCCTGTGTGACTTAATTGCCGTGATCAGATGATTAGCGTGCTGCCATTTTTTTCCCTCAATGTATGTGAGTTCAAGTACCGTAATTCTTTTTTCTTTTTTTTGTTTAAAAAGGTTGCATTGTTCCTCTATGTGATGCACGTTTACTTAAACAGGAAGCAAAGATGGGTAAGTGTCTGTAATAAAGGTTTATTAGAGACAAACATTCACAGGAAATGCAACTCTCCTTTTTCCTCAACGTCTTCCGTAACAACTAGCAACATATACCAGCAACAATACAGCAACTGAGGGTTTACTCAAACAGGAGCCCGAACACGTATCAGGTATGTTCTGCACAGAGAAAACCTGAACAAAGAGGCATATCAGAGGACAGCTACGTCTTCTCTTCCCGTTTTCAACATTTGTTGTAGCTACAGCGACCACAGACGCATTTGGCTGACGGTCGCCAGTTAACGTAGTCCCGTGTTAATCCGAAACACTGGCCGAAAGAGTGGAGTTACTGCACGGATCTGTCAATCTGAGGATCATGGCTACTCACTGTATGCTACACCGGCAAGCACTCGCTTCCAAAGACATGGAACCAGATCTTCACTCTGTTTTGAACATAGCTGTGACTGCAGTTACTTTTGTGAAGTCAAGGGCACTGCTATCACATTTTTTTGGACAACTTTGCCGGGATATGGATGCTGGACATGACGCATTGCTATATCACTGTGAGGTGCGATGGTTCTCTCGTGGTAAAGTTTTATAGGGGGTGTTAGGCAGAGAAATTGCAGAGTTTATGAGAGAGGAAAAATCCAACATTGCACAGTTTTGCAACTGTTGTGATGTTGTTCAGTTTTCTGCAAATAATTTCAATAAGGGGCAATAAGTTCATTACATTGTGGTTAAACCACTTAAGTAAGCTTTTCACTGGTTTTAAAATTAACTGGATTCATTAGGACTTTGCCAGTCTTACACAGTCAAGCTAACACAGGTAGAGAAAACATGTCTGGTAAGAGCACCAGCAGATCTTAGGTAGTCATGAACAGTATCTTTATGTTGACATTCCCTTTTCTGTGTTTTACATTCTCTTGTGATAGATGGACAGAAGCTACCTCATGAACTGTTGATTTTTCATGTTGATGTCAATAGAGACAACCAGTAGTAAAGGTTTGTAATGTCCATATTTGTAGTCATTTGAAAATATATCATCCTTATAAGGCTCGAATGGCCCTACCATGTAAGTATTTGTTTCTTTCCTCGAGAATGTGTTGATTTTTCAATTGTTGGTGTTATATAATCCCTCAAAACACTTTAGCCATGAAATTTGAAAAATGAACAGTGTTCACTGGGCCAGTCTTGTTACTGTTCATTTTCTAAAAGCTTTAAGATCCATCCATCCATCCATCTTCTTCCGCTTATCCGGGGCCGGGTCGCGGGGGCAGCTGTCTGAGCAGGGACACCCAGTCTTCCCTCTCCCCGGATACTTCCTCTAGCTCTTCCAGGAGGATCCGAAGGCATTCCCAGGCCAGCCGAGTGACATAGTTACTCCAGCGTGTCCTGGGTCTTCCTCGGGGTCTCCTCCCGGCGGGACATGCCAGGAACACCTCCAGAGGAAAGCGTCCAGGGGGCATCAGATACAGATGCCTGAGCCACCTCAGCTGGCTCCTCTCAATGTGGAGGAGCAGCGGCTCTACTTCGAGCTCCTCCTGGGTGACAGAGCTCCTCACCGCCTCTCAGGGAGAGCCCCGCCACCCTGTGGAAAAAACTCATTTTGGCCGCTTGTATCCGGGATCTTATTCTTTCGGTCATCACCCAAAGTTCATGGCCATAGGTGAGAGTAGGAACATAGATTGACCGGTAAATCGAGAGCTTTGCCTTTCGGCTCAGCTCTTTCTTTGCCACAACAGACCAATACAACGACAGCATTACTGCAGCCACTGCACCGATCCGCCTGCCAATCTGGCGCTCCATCATTCCCTCACTCGTGAACAAGACCTCAAGATACTTAAACTCCTCCACTTGAGGCAGGAGCTCTCCCCAACCCGGGGGTAGCAAGCCACCTTTTTCCGGTCGAGAACCAAGGCCTGATTCTCATCCCAGCTGCTTCACACTCAGCAGGCATGAAAATAGTCAAAAGATCAGTTAATTCGGCTTTGTAATCAGTGCTCTGTACACAGAATCGAGTGTTTGTTGTTGGTATTCAGTTTGATGTTGCTAGTCTACTTGCTTGACTACTGTAAATCGGACATGCGAAAAGGGACATATCATTGAACAGCCTTTGGTGCCTTTCAGGCAAAGACGTTCGGAGGAAATGCAACAACCTCCGTACGACCTACAATCGGTATAAAAAACGGCTTCTTTGGGAAGCTTAGGGGCACCGAGGAGGGCAAGACAGCAGTGGATCCTCAATTGGATGCAGTTCATTGAGCCACACGTGACGAGGAAGGAGAGCACGTCCAACCTCACTCACAAGGTAGCAGAATTTGTCATCTCTGCCTTTACTAAAATATTGTCTAAAAAAGTATTATTCTTGTCATGAATAGGAAGATACCGTGGTATTAAATCCACCCTTGTTCTTTTGTTCAGGAATTGTGTGATGCTGCACCGCCGTCGACTCCTGGGTCACCTGAGGGGGCAAGCATGGTAGCCACTTCATCTTCGGAGGGCAGCGGCAGCACACAGCCAGAGGAGCCCGAGTTGGACATCCCCCTGACTGACTACCCAACTGCAGAGTCGACTGTCTGGGAGCACACGCTCACAGAGGTTTTGGAGTCCAGTTTGACCTCTGGAGGTACTGAACAAAGCCAGCGTCAGCCAGAGAAGCTCAAAAGGAAGGGTCAGGATGGTTCTGTGGATGAGGAGGTTGTCCTCATGCAGACCATCAGCAAAACCCTGGAAAGGATGGCGTCAGGAGCACAACGGCATGAGGAGCAAAATGACTTCATTTTGTTGTGCTGCAAGTGCATTGAGCACCGGATGTGCATGATCCCCCAGCACCAGCTCACAGAGTTTGAATATGAGATGGACAGCCTACTCTACAGGTTTTCCCAGAGCCAGATCCATGACACAGACTGAAGAGACACAAAAGTCCTCTGTTAGGTTTATATTCCACTTTTTATACTTTAGTACACTTTTTATACACTGCTCTGGTATACATGGTACACCCGCTTTAGCTAAATAAAGACTATTTTGTTAAGCTGTTGTCTTCCTGTCTGACTGTTCTATATTTGAACATAGGCTATATGCAGGGGTGTCGTGGTAACATAAGATGTGGGTAAAACTCTATTTCTGAAATATGGGAGGTGGGTACTCTGTTTACTTGCTTTATGGAGATAGTCTTTTCAGGCAATACTTGGCATCTGAATAAAGCCTCATCTGGATTATCGCAGACGGTGGTGATAATGTGTATACTATATTTGACTATTGCCTACATCTGTCTGCCTTTGCTATGGAACTGCAGCCTCTTTTGTCTCAGATTGAAGGCCAATTGGCTTTGTCTGTGGAATTTGCTACATTTTGATTTCTATGAAGTGAACACTAATGGTTGTCAGGAATGGTTGTCTAGTCATTTATTCACATATAGTCTTTCATACATTGACCTCATAAGTGGCTGAGACACATTCCATTATCCCCTATAACCATGTATATGGAGGTGTAATAAGAGGTTGGTAAACACATTTTGTCCCTAGTATTTTTAGTGCATTTTTTTGCTAAATTATGTTGCTGGTAAGGGTTTGCAGACTGCTAGTGTTGCATTTTGTGTGGAAACTCTTGAGGTGGATAAATGTTAATGGTAGTTGGATATAAACAGCTGCATGTTCACTGCATCTGTGACACTAGTGTGCAGTGGTAGAAAGAAAAATTAAAGACAAAATCATTGACAGTGGAACATAATTTTGACATCTTTATTGCTCATTTGTTTCAAGCACACAGAGATCCTTTCATGTGCGGTCAAAGGACCCTATACTTTGCCCCACTGAAGGGGCACAGCACCACAGTCAGACATGAAATACTGACACAGGTTATCTCTTGTCTGTTTGGCACTTGTAGCCACATTGGTGGCCCGTGGCAGGGAGGCTTGCTGTAGTGCAGGGTCTTCTCGCCATCTTCCAGGTGAAATGGCATTATCTGGTCCTTCCCGATCTGAAATGTCTACCAGATACGCCTCACAGCTCTCAGTCCTCAGAAAGTTGTGCAAAGCACAGCAAGCCAAAACAATCTTCTCTACTTTGGCAGTGTCCTGAGTGTTGATGGTTGTTAGCAAGACTCTGAACCGGCTGGCCAGGGTGCCAAAGGCATTTTCGACTACCCTCCAAGCTCTTGAAAGCCTGTAGTTGAAAACATGCTGTGCTAGAGAGAGCCCACGGTGTGGATAAGGTTTCATGAGGTACTCCTTCAAAGGAAAAGCCTCATCCGCTACGGTGCAGTATGGCGAGAGCTGGTCAGAACCAGGAAGTGGGGCAGGGGCAGGTATGTTGGTGATTCGGTTCTCCAGGGCATCTGCTGAGGTGCACTCAGCAAACACCCCACCGACGAATATCCTTCCTTGGCACCCAACATCTACATACAGGAACCTGTAGTAGCTGTCCACCATTGCCATCAAAACTATGGAAAAGTGGTGCTTGTAGTTGTGATAGATAGATAGGTAGATAGCTTCACATATTTCAAGAACAAATTGACGAATTGTGGATACACCCAATCTGAACTGGTAAGAAAGGCTCCGGAAGCTTTCCCCTACAAAAGAAACAAACATCTCAGTTAGTTTGTGCAATTCTTCATGCACAAGCCACGAAGGCAAACAATGCTGTCAGTGCATTTATTGACATTACAAACTGCGTAAACTGGGGTTTACTCAATTACCTGTTGTGAGGAAGCACAGGGTGACCATCAGACGCTCTCTGGCAGATACTGAATCCCGGTTGTTGGTATTTCTATGCTGAATAATGGGTCTAATTGATTCCTCCAACATCTGGAACTGGACAGGGAACATCCGTGCGAAATTTCGGAAATCAGCAGGTTCGTTCATCACCAGTTCCTGACACAAATTCGGATAAGCTCCTTGTGCCTGCCACTGTTGGATCCACGACTTCACCGACTTGGTACGGTTTCTCCGTTTAACTTTTTCCCTTGTGCGACGTCTTTGTATTATAACGAGCCCGAGAGCAGACAACGCAACCATCAGCTCAGCCATCATGATCTAATGCCAAGTATTGTATTCCACAAACGTCTTCTCAGGTCAAACGAATACTGAGCCAATACTGCGTGCGTTTTGTTTTTCTCTGGTATCTATGGTCTGCACTCCGTTCCGTCATTTCCTGTTTTCATGTTTTGGAGTACTGGCACGAGACTAGCGCCACCTGCTGTTAGGGAGGCTTATTGCATCTCGCGCAAGCGCAGAACGTACAAGCTACTGTGGAGTTGGCAGCACGTTGAAGCAGTACATTCAATGCAACTTTTCTGCCGAACGAGTCAGACGAGAGGCAACGGAGTGGTCGGATAACGGCAGTTGGCTGTTTTGTGTCTGGGCAGTGTGTGGGGGCCTTAAGACTTGCCATTCGTGATGCGCATGGCTCCAACCATTGCAGTCACCAACTCAATCTGCTAGCCTCCCAGCTAGGGACATGTACCCACCGATATCCAGTGAGTTATACATTGTAACCAGCAATAAGTTGGTACAGAAGCCGCTAACATATCATATTCTCTACTAGTCCTGCCTCCCTTAAGTAATATTGCTAATAGGATTTGCTTTGCATTTTCTTGCTAATGTATGATAAGTTGGCTCATGAATGTGGGCTGGCTGTAGTAGCTAGCTACATCCTGGTCACACCACCGCTGTTCTTTGCACCAGGTTATAAATAATATCAGAAGAATGTCTCATATTGATTCGGTCAGTCACAGTAGCCTACATTTGTGACGTGATCAAAATCAGTCGGATGTTGCAACAGCACATTTTCTAGATAAAGGTAGATTTATGTCAACATCTTGATCTTTGGTCATTTTTTTTTGTTTGTTTGTTTTTTGTTTTCTTTTTTTAAATAAGTGCTGGCTATATGAAACTATTATCACCAGATTTCGACGATTATTACATTTCTGAAGCTTCTTAAGGCATGATGACAAAATTTGAACTGAGCTTGGTTAATTTAGGCTTGTGACAGTTTTAATGTAGGCTACACAGGTGTAGTGCTGCCCTTTTTTTTCTCCAAGTGAGGAAATAAAATGTTCACAGTTTGCATAATCCAGTTGAATGTTAAAATATTATAGTTCATAATTGCTAAAACTACTCAGTTGTATGGCATGCTTTCAACAAAGGTTGACACTCATTACTGGGCACGTAAAGTATCGTCCTGTTACTCACTTTGAGGGGATGCATTTTACCTGACCCACACACTAAAAACAAGTAATGATGAGTACAGCACCAGCAACTGCATTTAGGACCTGAGCCAGACTATTAACCTATATTCATTTAAAATGTTGACATGTCAAGGTTTTGCACCCAGAGTCAATTATGAATTTCTGCTTTGACATTTTCAGTGGCAAAAATATTCACAGTGGGAAAAACATTATGACAAAAGTCACAATGCACAGTAACAGCTTTGAAATCAATCAGCCTACCTGCTGCAGTCATGCTACCCATTACCGAGAGGAATGAAATGAAAATCAAGCTTGATGGATAAATGTTGTGGTTAGTCATAATTATGAGAGAAACAGACACATGCAAGGTAGAAATAATAAGATAAAAAGTTATAGTTGTGAGATATAAAAAACAGTTGTGGGTTAAAAAATTCATAAATATGACATCAAAGTCATTATTAGTCCATGATTATACCAAGGGTTTGTCTCGGTTTGTAGTTTTTAACATTACAGACTGAAGCTGAGCAGAAACTGAAAGTTGTTCTTCCTTGGCTCCAAAAACAATTATTTCAGTCTCTTGTCTTTGTTTTACTGAATAGAACTCTGACACGTCCGATCATTGATTTGTTCAACTAATCTTTGCAGAATTTATATGACATTATATATCACTCCTGGTGATATGTTTATGTATTAATAATTTGTATGTCACCTGCATAACTATGGCAACAGATTTTGTTTTCCATCACCTGAGCTAGAGGAAGCATGTAAATGTTGAATCGTAGAGGCCCCAGTAAACTTCCCCTCCCCGGAAAACAGCATACCTCTTCACATCCGCTGACAGGGAACCAGAGACAGGTGTCATTTGAGGCTAGCAGGCTGGTGGCCAGAGTTTGGATCCCCCCTATGGACAGACTGGAAAAACGAAGTTTCAAACTTAGACTCACCATCAGAATCGTTACACAGTCCTTGAATCTCAAATTGTTTGGAGGTAGGACTCCTAGAGCCCAGCATTGGTTTCAAAATCCTCTCTATATTTGAGGCCTCAAGGTTAACATGTATGGAGGTCACGGTGGCTTTGTCCACCATTTTTACAGTCAACAAGGGAGACAATAATAACTGTGATGGACTGCTACAAGATAATAATACACATTGAAATTATTATCGATGAAGGCAATGCTAAGGAAGAAATGCTTGGTTATCTCCCCCTTAACAAATATCTAACAAATCTTCCTTCTGTTCAAGGCAAACGAGAAGTTACAAGGATGTAATTCCTTTTTTTTTTTTTTTTTTTGACAAATGTTTTTATTGTCTTTTTTCAGTTACAATACAAAAACACAAACCAAAAGACAACAATAGGCACAACAATAAGTGTAGAAAGGCACTTGAAAAAAGTATACAGATATTAGTGGTATATTGCTGGTTTGATAACTGTTACATCATATTTTCCTGAGAAAAACAAAGAATAAAAACATTTTACAAGCATCCACATGTCCATGTGGTCATCAGTTGTATCCCACATACAAGTATTGCTTCAATACATATTGTAATGTAATTTCTTAACAAAACAAAAAAGCGATAAAACTAAATAATACAAAAACAACAGTGTACAAAACTGTCATGAATTCATCCCCCTCAAGAAACTCCATAAATGTGCCCCAAATCTTTACAAATGTGTTATATTTTCCTTTAATAGTATATGTAAGCTTTTCTAACGCAAGGCATTGCAGTAGCCCCTCAATCCAAATTCGCTTGCTTGGTCAATGAACAGACTTCCATGATAGTGCAATTTTATGTTTAGCTTCAAGAAGACAGAATATGACCATCTTCCTACAGCTATTGCTAAGCATACAACTGGCTGGGAAACGTCCAAAAATACAAAGCTTGGGACAGAGTGGGAGCTGTTCCTTAATAAAGATGGATACAATTGTGACAACCTCTTTCCAAAAATCTTGAATGGAGGTGCATTCCCAGAGGCAATGAAACAAGCTACCTTTATGTGTACCACATTTGACACAAATATCTGGTGTATTGGGGTAAATGCGATGCAATAATTCTGGTGTAAAGTATGTTCTCATTAACCATTTGTACTGGAGGAGTTTAAACCTTGTATTTATTGTTTGCACCTGGCATTGTAAACATATATCCTGCCACTCTTCTACAGTTATATCTTCATTAAGGTCTGAGCACCACGCCAATCTTTTATCCTCTGGAGATTCTTTTATTGCACCTATGATAATCTGATAGAATTTTGAAATTAATCCAGCTGTTCCATATTGATTCAGAACTGTCTTTTCAAAAGAATTTTGTGAGGGAGGATTTACAGAGTTCTGTGTCTTTGCTATGAAGCTTCTTATCTGAAGATACTTGAAAAAGTGTTTAGAGTCAATGCCAAATCTATGCTTGATCTCAGCAAAGCTTAAAAGAGTATCATTCTCATACAGATCTGAAATCTTACTGATCCCTCTGTCTGCCCATAACTTAAAACCAAGGTCATTAGTACCTGGCGTGAAATTTCTGTTTCCCCAAATAGGTGAGGATTGGGATAATGGAGTGTTTTCCCCAAGGTAATTTAACACCTCATGCCATACTATCAGTGTATTTTTAACAAAGGGGTTTGTGGTATGCCTTTTTAGAGTGGCTAAATTTGCTGAATAAATATAAAGGTATAAGGGAATTTTAGAAGTTGTTGTTTCTTCCATCCTTATCCACTGCAGTGGTGACTGATGTTCAAACCAGTATGAGGCTGCTCATAGTTGGGCAGCCCAATAGTATCCTTGGAGGAAAGGGAGTTTTAACCCACCTCTGTCATACGGTAAGTACAACAGAGTCATGCGCAGTCTTGAGCGTCTATTGTTCCAAATAAAATTACAGAAGAGTTTTTTCATTCTGTCAAAGAAATTACCGGGGGGAGCTAGTGGGATGGACTGAAAAAGGTACAGGAACTTAGGAAGAACATTCATCTTCAGAACATTAATACGTCCTATCATTGAGAGTGGTAAAGATTTCCACCTGTTAATAGATTCCACTACTGACTCAATCACTGGGTTGTAGTTAGTTGAAATAATGGATTCTATTGTAGGTGTAATTTTAACTCCAAGGTATGTAAAGCTGTCCCTAATATTCCTAAAAGGAGTACTTAGTGGAGGATTCAGTCTCTCAGATTTTTTCAAAAAGAGAATTGTAGATTTAGATGTATTAACCTTGTAGCCTGAGAAGCTGCCATATGTTCTTACTAAAGTTAATAATTTAGGTATAGATTGTTTTAAGTCTGTCAAAAAAACAACTATATCATCAGCAAACAATCCTATTTTATTCTCAATATTATTAACTTTGATACCAGTTATTTGAGTGTTGCTTCTAATGGCAATCGCTAAAGGTTCGATGGCCATAACAAAAAGATGGGGAGACAAAGGACATCCCTGTCTTGTACCTCTGGACAGAGAGAACTGTTTGGATACCATATAGTTGGTCATTACTGAAGCTGTTGAATCATGGTATAAAATTTTAATCCACTTGAGAATATAACTGCCAATTCCAAAGCGCTGCATCACCTCAAATAGGTATTCGTGCTCAACCCTGTCGAAGGCTTTCTCCGCATCAAGTCCTATCACAGCCATACCAGGTGTTTCTTGCTTGGCATGTATAATATTCATTAATCTGCGAATGTTGTGAGAGCCTTGTCTTTCTTTAATGAAGCCATTTTGATCTAGTGCAATAATATCGGGCAAGTGTTTCTCTAACCTTTTGGCTAGGACTTTGGCTATTATTTTCACATCATTATTAATCAGAGAAATGGGACGATAGGATTCGCACTTTGTCGGGGGCTTCCCTGGTTTTAATATTAATGTTATGAGTGCGTTCCGCAATGATGGCGGTAGCTCCCCCTTCTCAAGTGATTCTTCACACATGTTCAACAAAGGAATCAACAGCATGTCTTTGAAGTTCTTGTAGATTTCAATAGGAATACCGTCTGGTCCTGGGGCTTTCCCTCCTTTCATACTGTTTATGGCCTCTGACAATTCAGATGCTACAATTGGGGAGTCGAGCTCCTCTTTTGCGTCCTCTGACAGGATTGGTATTTCTATCTGATGTAGGAAGCTATGAAGAAGATTATGAGCTGAGGCTGGACTTTCTGACATATACAATTTAGAGTAGAATGTCTGGAAAGAAATATTAATTTCTTGTGGATTAGTAGTTGTAGTTGTCCCTTCCTCTGACTTTATTTCTAAAATTGACCTGTCATTCAGCAATGATTTTAAACGCCAGACCAAAAGTTTCCCTGCCTTCTCTCCTTGGTCATAGAATGTCTGTTTCAGTTTCATTATGCTATTTAATGCTTTATTTGAGGACAGCTCATTATACTGTGCTCTTAGAATAGTCAGTCTCTGTCTAGTTTCTGTTGTATCATTAAGGTTAATTTCTATCTCTAGTTCTTTGATATCTTTTTCCAGCTCCAATAGTTTAAGGTTTTGTTTATTAGAGATACTGCTTGTATAGCTGATCATTTGCCCGCGTATATAGGCTTTGAATGCCTCCCACCTCGTAGATGCTGATGTTTGAGTAGTGTTCACTTTAAAGTAAATATCAATATTGTCTCCAACAAAGGTTAAGAACTCTTTGTCATGTAGCCATCGTTGGCTTAGTCGCCACATAGTTGGACCCTTGGTAGTTGCTTTTACAGTGTAATTGACTAGTAGTAGTGCATGATCTGTAATGACAATACTTTTATACATTGAGTCATTAACATTGTCTATCATGGTCTTAGAGATGAGAAAGAAGTCTATGCGGGAGTAAGAGTTATAGGTGGTAGAGTAACATGAATATTCCCGTCTGGAAGGATTTCTATTTCTCCATATCTCACAAAGATTCAACTCTTTCATAAAATGTTGTATTATTTTCCTACTCTGCATATGTGAGGTGTCCACACCTGATGACTTATCCAGTTTCGGATTTAGAGTACAATTGAAGTCCCCTGCCATACAGATTTGGCCATGTAATGTTGATAGAGTCAGAAACAAGTTATTAAAAAATTGTGCATCATCACTGTTAGGCCCGTATAGACATACAAGATTAATGTCTTGATTTAGTAAGGAGCCCTGGACGATAACAAATCTGCCTGCAGTGTCTTGTATGGAATTATAAACCCTTAATGGTACAGATGAGTGTATCAGTATTGCCACCCCTCTGGCATGAGAGGAGAATGATGCAGATATGATTTGACCTTGCCATCTCCTTTTTAATGGAATATATTCACGGGAAAGTAAATGAGTTTCTTGAATAAAAGCTATCTGTGTTTTGAGCTGCTTTAACCTAGACATTACTTGTTTTAATTTCACTATCTTCCTGAGACCTCTTACGTTCCATGAAATCATATTTATTTTAGTATGACCACTCATGATGTAGACAGTAAACTAAGCTTTTGTAACCACCTTATTGACCATGCCTTATAATAAAAAAAAAAGGAAAAGTGTGCCTTTAGAACAAACAAATACAACAGGGAATACCAAGGGCCTCTCTTAAGGGAGGCAACAACAAGTAGGCCTAGCCTAAACCCTGTGCGGTAAACCACGCACATCTCCCTCCCTCCCAAGTACCGGTTCCGGATTAGACTAGTCTCTGATCCTCTTGAGGAGCAGCAAGCAAGCAACCAGTAGCTGCTATAACACTAGAAGAAAAAAAAGGAAAAAGAAAAAGGTTGGAGCTCGTTCCAATGACATGAATATTTACATTAGAATGGGAAATAAAATGTTCATTTGTGACCTTGTATCAATCTTTAATTGGCTTAGTAGCCTGAGAGGGTAATGTCTCTAGAGTCCAATTTCGAGCTCGTCATCAATGAGTCCATTTTTAGGCTTACCAGAAGAGATCAATGTAGATTTCTTTCATTCATAGTCATTTGGAAGACCTTCTTGCCATGTTTCATCTGGTGACACTTTCCGCACGTCTCAGTTGGTATTCACCTTCTTCATTTTTAGGTTGAATTCTTCAGCTTGAGATGGGGAGGTGAAGAAGTGCCATCTCTTGTCGTGTAGGATTCGCATTTTTGCCGGGAATATAAATCCATAGTCCTTGTGCATTTGGCGCAGACTTTGTTTCACACCATCGAAAAGTTTCCGCTGTTTCTGGACTTCAGTGGAAAAATCAGGAAAAAACATGACACGGCTATTCTCAGCTGTGATATCTTCTTTTAGACGTGCTGCTTTCATTACTCGATCTCTGTCTCGATATGTGAGAAATTTCACCAGAAGAATCCGTGGTCTAGGCGGTCGAGCTTTATCCGCGCCGACCTGATCCTGGGTCTGCTGCGGCATTTTCCCCAGCCTGTAGGCTTGTTCTATACTCAATGGTTGTCCTGTTTCAATGTCAAGTACCTTGGGAAGCCATGCCATTAGGTATGTCCTTGCATCTCCATTCTCCGATCCTTCAGGTAGTCCAACCAGCCTCAGATTGGTGCGGCGTTGTCAGTTTTCCAACTCTTCCATCTGCGAGGTAAGCTTCTGGACTTTTTTCTGCGTAGCGTTGGCTAGCGTTGTTAGCGAAGTGATCTGGTCCTCCGCTGTGCTAATGCGGGTTTCTGCCTCCATGAGCCTTTCAGAAAATGCCTCGATAGCTTCTTTTATCTCTCGGTTGGAGGAAACCACTTCATGTAGTTGTACGGAGAAGTCATTTCTCATGGACTGTATGGCTGCTAAGATCTGGCTCTCTTCATGGCTATCGTCCACCTGGGCTAGCATCATGCTAGTGCTGGATGTCTGTTCGTCCGTGTTGTCCTCGTGTAGAGTTCCAATTTCTGCCTTTTTATCGTCTTTCTGTCTTCTCCCTCGGTTCCTCGACATTATCCGAAATAAAGCTTATCTTAATAAATGTTTCCGGTCACAAGTAGCTCGTTTTGGACACTAAATATGGTAGAAGTATATTAGTTTCGTCGAAGCCTCGCTCCACACGACCACTCAGCTGCGTGTCATAGCCGGAACCACACAAGGATGTAATTCTAGTTCTCTCAGTAATCACTCCATATCACACAGTGACTTGTGCAATGTGAACTCACTGGGAATATAACTGACGCATGATATGGCCAGATCACACAGTGATAGCAACAGGAGAAGTCAGACAATGGGCCTTATACATGAATGCTTTCTTATTTTTTTCTTATCTTTGTTCTTTTTTTCTTTTTTTAAAATTGTATCTTTATTTGGGATGGACATGTAAAACATCGGCATATCACTGTGATGAAAACATAAACAAGTGTCCTTCCAGTTTTGTTGTTTTGAGTTCAGAAAAGGCACATGAACAGACATCGAGGCCTAGGAGTCCCGAGAGTATATGAACGTGAATCACACTGCACTCATCCTTAGTAGTGCTTCCTCTCCTCTAGAAGCTTAGATTTCACAGCATTGATGACAAAATAACATCAGTGGAACTACATTATCTTCTTAGAAACCGTATTGACCATTTGCCTGGTAAAGACAGACCAGATGAGATTCACATGTACATCTCGAAAGAGCTCTGAAACAACTTACTCGTAAATAGAACAGTTTACATGGAACTATATAAACAAGAACCGGGGGGTCGCCTGCCGCTGCTGTCGCTGGAGGAATCAACAATAACCAGTCCAAAATTAAATAGTTAAATTATAAAACAATATTACCAATGGGATCAGATAAAGTCTGCTCTCGTGGGGGCTATGAATAGGATCCAATTGTGCCAGATTTGATTGAATTTCTCCTTTTGGATCCTTAGCTGATAGGTCAGTTTTTCCATCCTAAATATCTCTAAAGTAATTTCAATCCAGTCATCCAGGGTAGGCTGGATCAAGCTTAACCATCTCCTTGTGATTGTTTTCTTACTTGCCACCAAAAGTAATTGTAGCAGCTTTATTTCACTCCTACGTTCCAAAAAAGGGGCTAGGCCCAGGTACAAAACATCAAAACTTAGAGGTATTTGAGTATTAAAAACCTTGCTTAAGGAAGCCTGGATACCCCTCCAGAAAGTATTTAATTTAGGACATTCCCAGAAAATATGAAAGTGGTTAGCAACAGTCGAGCCACATTGTCTCCAGCATGGCATATGTGCACCTTTATATCTCTCCTGGTATGGTGTCCTGAAATATCTAATGATATTTTTCCAGCAGTGCTCTCTCCAGCTCATAGAGCTGAATGTTGACCATTGGAAGGACCAGACCCTGTCCCACGCCTCGTCAGAAATCTTAATCCCCGATTCCCTTTCCCATTTGCTTTTAATGTATACAGTGTTGTTATCTTTGGCAAGGGAAAGAGCTGTGTACAGCTTTGAAATGGAATAAGAGGGTTCCATGGTCATGGCATTTTTCAGAAGGTGGAAGAATACTGATTCAACTTCTGTAAGGTCAGTCAGTTTACATTCATGGTCAATATATGATCGTAATTGCAGTTATATATGAAAATCGTTACGTGCCGGGCCATGTTGATCCCGCAAAGTCTCAAAGCTGCGCACAGTGTTTTTTTGAGTGAGCGAAAGGAGTGTTGTGAGTCCGTACCCCGTCCATGATTTGAAGCTGGGGTCATGTCTGTTAGGAACAAAATCTGAGTCAAAAGCAAACCATCTGAAAATTCTCAACATTCTATGTATCTCACAAGTGTTAATGACCTTCTGCCAGACTTGGAATGTGTGGGTCAACCAGGGGTTCCCCAGCTTTTCCACGTGACACATTAGACTCTTATCCGCTATTACAGCTTGAATGGGGAAGTGACTAAACAGATTGGCTTCCAGCTCCTTCCACCTCATGGTATATGCTTCATTATACCAGTATAAAAGCGGAGCTATTTGCGTAGCATAATAATAGTTCCTAAGACAAGGGAGGCCCAGCCCTCCTTTTCCTTTGGCAAGTTGAAGGGTGGCATATTTAATCCTTGGTTTCCGACCCTGCCAGATAAATCTGGAGATCCATTTGTCCCACTCCCTGAATTGATTTTCATTCACCTCTATAGGCAGGTTTCTAAAGAGGTAAAGAAGTTGGGGGAGGATGTTCATCTTAACTGCACTTATCCTAGAACTAAGGCTCAGGAAGGGTATCAGATTCCATCTATGTAAATCAGCTTTTATACTCGAGGATATTGGCTCATAGTTTGCACAGAAGAGCGCCGAGAGGTCACGAGTCAGATGTATCCCAAATATTTAATATTCTTCTTATCCCATTTTACATTAAATTTATTACGTAGAGTCACAGGTGCTACAAAATTAAGTGTCATCACCTGGGTTTTTGAAATGTTGATTCTGTAGCCAGATTACTTCCCAAAGTCGGTTAGTGTAGACATCAGTTCCCCGAACGACCCCTCCGGCTCCCCCAGGCAAACCAACACATCATCAGCGAACATTGCTACCTTGTGTTCGATTCCTGACAATACAATACCCTTAATCTTCTGATTTTGTCTAATTAGTTGACCCAGTGTTTCTATAAATATATCGAAGAGGAGTGGTGAGATTGCGCAACCCTGTCTGCACCCACGTCTCAAGTTAAAGACCTCAGATAAATCACCATTAACCTTAATACGGGCTGAGGCTCTATCATATAGACTTTGTCCTGTTGTATTTGGCTTAAGATGTTTAATATTCTTCTGATGTTATCAGTCGTTTGTCTGTGATGAATAAATCCAGTCTGGTCTAAATTGATGAGGTCAGGCAACAGCTTCTCCAGTCTACGGGCAAAAATAGAGGTGAACAATTTATAATCTAAGTTGAGGACACTAATCAGCCAATAGTTCCCAGACTCTCGTCAATCCTTCCCCTCTTTCGGAATAACTGAGATCGTTGCCTCCCTCCACGAGGGCAGATTTTTCCCTCCTGTAGGATATAGTTAAACGTTCGTAGTAGTAGTGGAACTAGTTGGGGTGCCGCTTAGCTCAATTGGTAGAGCGGGCGTCCCATGTTTAGAGGCTCTGTCCTCGCTGCGGCGGGCCCGGGCTCGAATCCCGGCCTGGGTCCCTTTGCTGCGTGTCACTCCCCGTCTCTCTTGCCCTGTTTCCTGTCACTCTCTTCAGCTGTACTATCAATAAAGCCATAAAGGCCAATAAAATAATTTAAAAAAGAAAAAAAAAAAAAGTAGTGGAACTAGTTCAGTCCTCAGGCTACGATACCATACTCATCCGGCCCAACTGCCTTTCCTGATTTTAATCTGTTGATAGCTGCGTTAATTTCCTCCACTGAGATTGGTTTTATCAAGTTCTCATTTTGAAAATCTGAGAGTGATGGTAAATCTAAAGAGCCGAGAAAGGCATCGATGCAGTCCTCCTCAGAAGCATTAGGTTGTGAGTATAGATCCCTGAAGAAGACCTCAAAACACTTCTGAATCCTTTCTAATTTGGTTTCCTGTATATAAGTTTGGGGGTTCTTGATTTGGTATATTGTACTTTCCTCTTGTTGTTTACGTAATTTGTACGCCAGGTATTTAGCTGATTTCCCTCCCACCTCATAGTATTTCTGCCTCAGGAAAGTTAAATTCTTCTGGGCCTCTAGTGTATAGATATCATTAATTTCACCCTGTATTTTCCTGATTTCCTGCTTAACATTGGGGTTTGGATTATTTGTATCTTCCTGTTGTTTCAACTTTAGACTCGTCTGTAGATCTGTTAATCTTTGCTTTTTAATTCTCTTTAGGTGAGAAGTAATAGAGATTAATTTACCTAGGGTGACCATACGTCCTCTTTTACCCGGACATGTCCTCTTTTGGGGGGCTGTCCGGCCTGTCCGGGGGGAGTTTATAAAATCCTTCAAATGTCCGGGGCTTTGAGTTTGTGTAGCGTGCACGTTATCTTCGCATCACAGACCATTGTATTTACCTTACACGTTAACTGGTTCATTTGGAAACACACTCTGAGAGGCGGAGTTCCACGCCGAACCCCGGAACGTGTATTCATTCATTATAAAACAGTGCAGCGCATCAGAGCTCTCTGCTGCTCTGCCCCTCCGCTCAGTTCCAAGCAAAGCCACTGACGCGACGCACGCATGCGCTGTCTGCCGGTGAGCGAAAGAAAAGGGAGAAATGCCGAAACGCAAATGCACTTTTACAGACGAAATGCGGAAAAAGTACCCGTGTTTTCCAGGGTCGTGAAAAATGGGAAGCAGAGTGTACTGTCTGCAAAGCTGGGACGTATGATAGATAGATAGAATTACTTTAATGATCCCAGACTGGGAAATTATTTTGTTACAGCAGTAGTGGGTCCGCAAATAAAACACTTTGTACATAACATAAATAGAAGGCAATATATACATAGTGTATATATACAATGCACAGTGTGCAATAAACAATAAACAATAATAATATATACAACAAAACAAAATATGCAAAATATACTATAAACAATAATAATATATGCAACAAAAGAGTAGAGAGACCAGAGTTTGTATGACCAGAGTATGTGTCCGTGGCAAACAAAGGCTCTAACGACCTAGATGAATGAATATATTGTTTATAAACGCAACTTTGTGTGAGTATTTTTCAGTATCTCCAAGAGGCCTGGTTAAGTGTCTTTTTGGGAATTCAGAATATGTGTTTAACTGAGTTAGAAGCACGTAAAAAACACTCGACCTGACCCGAAAAACCCTCAAAATTTTGTCGCGTAGCAGTGACCTCTTTTTGGGGATTCAGAATATGGTCACCCTATTCTAGTATCAACATCAAGCTTACAGGTTCGTCCTCGTTCTCTGTCCCGCCGCCGTCATAGCTAGGAGCGGGGGAGGCGGCCCGGCTAGCCCCAGAAGGGCTAACGTTAGCGCTAGCTTCTTCTGTTAGCTGCATTTCACCGTCTTCAGCTTGATCGATATTTGGCTTTTTAACTCTCCTAATCTTTTTGGACGTCATTTGTGCCCCTTCTCACTTGTTTTCATGTACTTCGCTGGTTCGTTCATTCGCTTTGGGGCAATTTTAATCACTTCTTGTCGAGAGCTGTCTTACTAAGCCGCCATCCCCTCTAGCCCGGAACCGGAAGTTATCTTTGTTCTTACTGAAAGCAGTGAGAACAAAAAAAAGAAAATCCTACTGTACATGGGATTTTTGAAACATGCATACACACACATGTTGTTGAATTCAATCAATCACTGAATCAATCAATTTGCATGTGGCAGGCAATTTAAACCCATATAAATACAGCAAACTTGCAGCATGCAAGCAATACCCCAACACTCACAGGTACAGGAGAATCAAACAAAAGAAATGCAAAAAAGAGAATAAAGTATACAAAAATACCAACAAAGGGCAGCAAAGAGAGAAGAAGCTTCTGCTGACATTGGGACTTCACTCAGTGAAGTTTCAGTAGGAAAAACACTTTATTTTCAAGTATGAACAGTAGGGTGACTGGACCAGAGAAGTGCATTAGTATAGGAATGAATGAAACCAAGTTTTCGCGGTCCTTTGTTGTTATTGGTTCATTTATTTTCAGATGCAGCTGGCCCCAGTTACCCCAATCCACAAGACCTACCTTACCCAGGAACAAATGGGAAATAAGAAAATATTGATGAATGCCACAAAAGTTGTAGTTCTTCGGTTGCTATTGACGGTTTACACAGCCTCCCAACATTTTTGGGGGTTGTAGCGAATGTAGTGAATGTTGTTTAAATTTAAAATAAAATTCAATGCAGTTTAAATAATTTAACTTGATCAAAATTATAGTATCTTAGTTGCAATGGTTTTGGACCGTTACAGTCCTGTGCACATATGCACACACGCACACCTCCATGTGTGGTTTCTCCTGCCAATTAACTCTCTTAGATCTTCAGACCAACCTGATTCCCAGCAAACAGGACGCATGAGAGCAATGCTCTCAGGAAGTAATCAGCCCTGTGCAGATGGCTCTTTGTGTCTCAACCTCAACCTTGATTACTGTGAGACATGAGTCACAAAAACACGCCAATAAAACACCCCTAGAACTCTGGGAAACAACACTTTCTAACCAAATAAAAATTCATACCAAACACACTTTATAGCACCAGTGCAGGGAGTCAAATTATCCTAATGAGAATATTAGACAATAACAGGCTAGGCTCTGCTCACAGGTGACAAGTTGATCTCAGAATTGTGTTCCTGGTTGGATTCAAGTGTTTTCAATGTTATAATGATTATGATGAGAGTAAGTCTGTAACACATTCGATTAAACTGTATGAAATAACACAAGCAGTGTGGTGTACCTGCCCTGCCTTACTCCTACTGTCAATGTGAAAACCCTTGTCCTGTTTACTATTGACACTCGGAAGGAAGGATGCCTTGCTACTGGAGCAGTGTCGTCTCTACCGGTCCCTACCTTTGGGCCCAGACAAGTGGCTAGTTTCAGTTACCAGAGGCACACATGCATATTCTGATGCAGTACTGAAACAACTGTAAAACAAAGTGAAGCTGGACTAATTTTGTTTCAGTAAAGGAAAACAATATTAGCAGGTTGAGCACAACTCGTGTTAATATACCTGCCTCAATATGTTTCCAAGGGCAGATGATGTTGAGTGCATATTAAAGGCAGACGTCACACACATGCCACACAACTGTCCTGGAATAACTGGCAAAGGTTTTTTATGTTTCAGTTAGTTTTAAGTAATTGATTAAATGTGCATGTATTTAGGAATATGCACCTTCGACTCATTATATAAACTAGCCTTGCACGCCTGTGTATGTTTACATTTGCACTATGATATTGTCAATTACATATTATATTTTAGTGCCAAATCACAACACTTTTCATATAGAACCGGTCTATAGAGCCATACTATCTGGTGAGCTCAAAATATGGTGAAGCAGTAAGTGGAAATAATAGAAATAATAAACCTCCATGGTGGAGGTACAGTAATAGTCTGACAGGTATTAAATTACTAACTAAAACAGCTGTGCAGAGTTGCTAGCTGAGGTTGTTCAAGTGGCTAGATTAAATGATAACATTTGATTTACTATTAACTGTTACACCTAGGTCTCCTCCACATGTACATGGATATATTTAGAAACACACCAGAAAACGCCTATCACATGACCCTTCATTTACACTGGGCTGGGATTGTATTCTCAAATCGGTTGCTTAGCTACAGAAAATACTAAGAACGAGACAAGTAAACGTGACAGCTCTTCACAGAATCTTCTTGGAAAATATATCAGTAAAACATTGTAAGCAGCTGCTTTTGTCCCTCTTTTCCGTCTTTGTATTTCCATCATTATTCTTATGTCAGTTTATGTCTTTCTAAACATCCGTTCAGCCAACTTGCAAACTCAAATTGTCCATGATATCATAACACAAACTCCGGGTTCTCATCTGCTACAAACGATGATGATAGTGTGCTTTTGCGTCATCATTTCCAATTATCTCTGTTTCTGGCCGTCCAGACATAAACATAAACCAGACATGAAAATGGTTTAAGAGACTTAAAATGCTGTATATGTGTACATGAAAGGTGAAATGCATTGAAAGAGGTATTTCTTTTTAAAAGAAATCCTGTGTACGTGCGGACAGGGCCTAATTTGCTGTTATCTGCTCCACTTGCCACTGTCTTCATTGTCCTTCATTGACTATCAATTTGAACTTCGAGAATGTTAAGCAAATCATGCAACTTTGCTGTGAATGACATGGGGCCCCTTTGGAGGGGTTTCTAACTGAGATGTCCAAGCAAATCGCCCATTGGTTGTTTATTAAAGTCCATTGCTGTTGAAGGGAGGTCCCCAAACTTTGACTGCTTTGCCTCTGTTGATAGTGCTCCTCTACCTACATTTTGGAAATAAAACTATTTAAGAGTACAAAGGCTTTAAGGTTGCATGTTTGTGTAGCTGTAAACTGCACAGGATGGCTAACAATGTGTTCACTGCGTGTATTGTTTGGTCTGTGTGTGGCGTGGCCTGTATAGAGGACCGTGCACCCTGATATGTTGCTGTTTTGTCTTTGTTGTGGGTGTGCTGGCAGAGTTATGCAGGATGACTAAGATGAAAAGCACTTGCGGATGCTGTGGAAAACACAGAGGTGTAAGAACTGTGCAATGTAGCATGTTGTATTAGTGAGGGATTCATGTGTAATGTTAGTGGTTTAAAGTGTGTGGACTGTACAGCTCGGCTGATATCATTTTTAGGCTGTGTTCATTATGACTATAGTGCTTCATGCAATATTAAGGGGCAATTTTGGGTTAAATTTGGCTATCAATAAAAATTCAATTTTAAATAAATAATTATAACAATAAATAATCATATTATGATATATAATAAGATCCACTAAATTAAATCAGTTCAACATTACCAGTCGTTGTAGAAAAGGTGCTGATGGTTCCTTGGCAGCCGAGCAGAAGGCTGTTGTCCCAGCGTTGATCAATGCTCTCCAAGGTCTGATGAAAGAGAGTTGATGGAGGAAAGTGGTCGCCCCTTTCCTTTGCAGGGACGGCAGCTTGCTGTGTATTCCCCAGATTGTGAGGAGCAGGTAAGCTTTGCTCGCAGCTGCTGGTGCTAACTGAGCTGGAATACTAGCAGGACCTTGCATGGCTGCAGTGAGGAGAAGTTCTTTGGGCCTGCTGGAGATGCAGCTGGCAGCTCTCAGCAGCTGTTGGTCCCAGAAGAATCCAGGAGAAGAGAACTTGAGGTTAAGCAGCCCTGTGGGGAGAGAGGCTGAGTAGAGACAGAACAAAGGAAAGAGCTGGAGTTTTGACTATTTGGTCAGTGGGGAGTCTGTGTGTCAAAGCTGGGTCTCTTGGCAGTCTTTACCCCTAGGTGTGAAGACTGGGGAATTCTGGGGAACTTACTTCAGTTCAGAGTCCATGTTGAAATCTACAATAAACTGTCTCACCAAGACTGTAAGGAGAGAAAGCTGAAGTAAACTTTTTGTTAAAATATGGTATACTACACTTAATACTACACTTGAAATCTCTCTAAAGTGACCATTCTGAGTACTGTAAACTCATTTTATCAAACTGCTGATATTATGACCGGCATTTCCCATTACTATTCTACCCCAAGTGTCACCTGTAGCCTGTAGGATGCACATTCAGGATTTAGCAGACCAAAAATCAGCCAGTACATCAGGAAGACTTTATTTATCCCTTTTCAGAGAAGCTGAATGTGCCTAAAAACTCGGTTGTGTTTATTCTGCAGGTCAGCCTGTTAGCATGTCCTAGTGTGTCTAATGTGTGTGTGTGTGTCTAACATGTCCTAATGTGGCTAGTGTTTATAGTTGTGCACTGGAGCAATGTTAGAGTTTAAAGTATTAAGCCTTGTTTGGAGCTAATTAAATAAACAAAGTTTGCAACTGTCACTTCACATTTTTCTTTGTGGAACTTAATACTGCAGCACAAGTTCTGGCTCTGTTGTTAATGTTTCATGAAAGCTCCTCTTGCTTCGTGATCTTCGTAAGTGTGTCTGTTGCTGCTGTATATTCATAGAAAAGCCAAGGTATACGTACACATTTTCTACTTGGGCTTTCTACAAATAAATGCTGTTTAGATGCCTTATCGTACCGCTTGTCTAACTCAGAATGAATCACATTACACTTATCAACCTACATTATCTGGTAGGTTACTCCCCTCTATACACATGTAGGCCTATACCTCATTCTTTTTCCTACTTGAAGCCACAAACACAAATAATACATTCTTTATTATGATGCGTTCCCTTACAGTGCCAAATAGAGTGAACAGAGACAGAATCATGTTTGAGTGGAGTATCTTTTATTTTGAATATAAGTTTTAGGTCAAATCACTCACCCATAGTTACCACACCCAACAGTGATGTCACTAGGGTGGCCAGATGTGAATGGGTGAAATCCGGGATGGGGAGTTGGGTGTGGGCATGGTCACATGGTCATGGTGGCAATGAAGAGTAAACACGATTTAAAACTCAGTGCTTAAATTATTTCTATTCATGATTTCAGCTGTCAGGAAACAAACTGCTGTAGCCAGTGCAGTGCTGGCTACAGGGTGACACCAAAAAGCCTATCAAAGCGGTCAGTATTTCATGTTTTATTAGGCTAATACTAATCCAAACTCTGGATCTTCCTGAATTAAAAGCAGTTGTCCTAAATCCTGTCCTAATTTTCTGGGAAACTTGACAAAATCAGACATTTTCAGGGGCATCTGGTCACCCTAGATGTCATGGTCTCGAGAATACATCGCTGCAGTCAAGTGAGAAGCCTCAGCATTGAAGGTCAGCAATGACAAGATTTTCTGGGGATGTAATGCAATACGTTAACACTACAGGATTTTAGATCTGATTGTCCACTCACAGTTTTTGGTGATCACAGACAAAATCTTCAGATCGGGGGCACTGGGAAAAGGGAGCGAAGATCTCTCAGTATAAAGCTCAAAGAAACAATACGAGAGCTTACTGATGCCTCGCAGAAGCCTGAAGATATCAAGCGGGAACTGGCAGCAGGGAGGGTTTGGTCGAAGAGCCATGCACCGACCAATGAGAGCAGGCACTTCTTTGCCTTCTCCTGCAGTAATACTCTGAACCTTACAAAGTCTTACAATGCATCTATTTGTAAGGAGGGGGACACAGTAATATAGTTTCTATCTGAATACATTTGCATACACACAGGCTTTGTATTATGTGTGACCTTATGATCCTTGCTGAAGCACAATACAAAGAAGCTGCTATATGTTTACATTACCAAATCTTTTTTTTCCCCTCCAACTCTGTTATGGAGAGGTTTTGTCTAGACCCCAAAATGCAGAGACCAGAGGCTGGAAATCAGGTTTAAGGGAATTTATTTCAGGGCAGAGTTTTTGTGGAAGTAGTGGACGAGGAGGGCAGGCTAGGTTGTCTGGTGGCAGCGTGGACGGTTCTCAGGTGAGCCGGTGGAGCAGGAAGCAGAACGGAGAAGCGCTGGAGGTTCTGCACACAAGGGGAAAAAGCACGAGCGTGAAACAAAGCCCAGTTCATAAAATACACTGGAACATAGGCACAAGAAAAATCTAAAAAACAGAAAACATTTTTAAGATAGCTAATACAATAGCAAGCGGCACTGATATAATCACCATATGGGACTGACCAATCTGGCCGGAGTGGAGAAGTGACTGGGATTTTATAGAAGAGGTTGATGAACTGATGATCTGCAGGTGTGCTTCTCTGCTGCAGACTATGAGAAGATTGTGCAATCTTCTCATAGTCTCTGCAACCTAGATATTCATATCTACTGTAGATATGTCTACAGAACAGATGTCTGATGAACCAAGCTAAGGCTAAGCTAACAGTTTGCGTAAACCTCGTAAGGAGGCCGTCAATCTATGTTAGCAGACTAAGTGTCACTGACCTATTTCACCTCCTAGTCCTGGCTAGAGGGGAGCGATTGTGCATCACCCCCTTGCTATGTTATTAAACAGATACGCATGTATGGAAGCTCTGCCTTCTGAAGTTGTAAGATATAATTTGGACATTGTGCAAGACTCGTTAAAGACTCGGATCATCATGGAAACACTCTGTGCAGACAGCCGTGATGTTATGTTGCTCCTCTATGGCCATGTTCTATAAACGACCTCAACGTAAGTCATCGGTGTCTCTGAGTCTTCTTCATCTCTCCTGAATGGTCAAGCAAGCCAAAAGTTTACATTGGTCGAGACAAAAAAAACCAAATGTGTCTTAAATGTCCCATATAATTCCCATTCAAGTTCATACTTCTGTTTTGGGTGTCTATGAGAAAATGTTTAAGAACTTCAATGTTCCAACACATTATATTTCTCATACTGTCCACTGCTGTGGGACCTCTATTTCCCCTCTGTCTAAATGTTCTGTTTTACTGCCTGTTTCTTCAAGATTCCCTCTCTTTAAAAGCCCAGTCTGTTCAGATTGGTCAGCTCTCACAAGCCTGAGCAGGCACCACCCACTGTGTTTCCGCATCTTATTACACAGCTCTTCTGAATGCTCCATTCACTGGAATGGGCCTTCCCAGCGTTCGGTGGTGAGGTATTTTCGTATAACTGACCGCTGCTAAGCATATTTGACTGCTGTCAAGGAAAGTGGCCTTTTTGCCTCTGATTCACGTATTTCGTATCACTCCGCGCTCTTGAATCTTTGCTCCACAAGTAGTCCGGTCACTTATCACCCCAGCGTATTTGGTCGCTAAGCGACGTAAGCTGATCTGTAGCCTACTTCAAATCAGAAAAAAACATACTCCTAGGCCACTATTATGGATGAGTTTCACATTAACTTTAATATTTTTGAAAAATACGGTGATTTCAAGTTTTGGCAAAAGGCTGAGTTGTCGTCACCAGTCAAGAAAAGAAAAAGAGAGGAAAGCAACGAAGAGGGAGAAGCGAAACAGCACAAAGGTTCGGATGACAGAGACGTTGACAAAATAGAAGACGATCAATACGAACTGAACACAAAAAAGAGCACGGTATGGGCAATGTCAGTTTTAAAAGACTGGTTAGAGGACTTGAATTTCAGCGGACGATTGATCAGCCTTGTTCTAAAGAATGTTCTGTTCAACGTCTTTGTCATCGGTTTGGCGAACTATATTTCTCTGCTGAAAAACACTAAGAATGGTAACAAATAAATTGTAAAAAGACACACCGTGTTGGCAAGTAGACGTGTAATAAGCGGGATAATCTATAGAATGGCGGTCATTATCGGGAAAATAAGTCCTTTCAGGACGAATCAGCCCCCTTCGTTCTATACTTTATCCCTTACATATTTGCCAGTGTATTTGCAAACACGGCCATGCTATGGTATTTGTTGAGGGTGGTAACTGTGTGACATCATTGTGACATCACAAACTTACAGAGGCCCTGACAGCTTGTTTTGAAGGCCCAGTTTCTGATTTTGGGCCATGTGCATTTCCTGTGGACTGATACTTTCATATCACCTTGCACAATATGGGACCTTTAAAGTAACAGTCTAAAAATCTTGTTTTCTCGAAATGAACACATGTAAATTTGAGAAAACAAGTGAAATCATCAAAGATCAACTGGTTCAGTGAGTTACAGCTATTGTTTTCTCTGAACTATGTTATAAAGTTCAGTTTTCATTAGAAAACAAAAGGTTGTTTTTGACATATTATTAAGACCTTGCTCCTGAGATGGTGCACAGAAGGGCTCTTATGCCCTTGTAAACAAATTTGAGTGTTGCAGCCTTTTTAAAATTAGACATTCAATACTGTTTTACAGTATTAACAAGAGAAAAAAAAGACTTTGAGGAAAATACAAATCAGTCACGGCTTTTCATCACATTCGAAAATATTAATATAAAAAATTAACCCAAAAATTTCAGTTCCAATACAAAAAAGATAAGGGTCTAACCTACAGGTCAAAATCCAATGCTTACAGTACACAGTTACAAACATTATTAGTTTTTTATTTGAAAACATGTGCAAGCTTTCAGATCCACTCATAATTCTTCCTCTCAATTTGTGGAGGACAGTTCATGTCATTCTTTCAGTCAGTCTCATATTGATGATGGCTTTATGATTCCCTTGGCTTTATCATATAATTATGTGCTTCAGTGAATATTTGGCGATTGTCCATAAACCATAAACCCCTCAGAAGTAAAAAAAAAAAAAAAAAAAAAAAAAAAAAATACAAACTGGTCAAGAGAAGACAAAAAGGCAACAGTAATTTACTCTGTAGCATTTTGCTCCAGGAATGGAGAGAAAAAAAATGTTAGGAGCTATGGGAACATCTGTCCTTAATGTCATATTGTTCATGTAAAAGATGGAAAACATGACAAGTCTTTTAGACAATTGTTATCTGTGCATTCATATTACATTTACAACGTCCACAGCTCTGAACTGTGATTCATAATCAGGAGAGCTAAAAAATATTGTTCTACCAGCAGTCTTTCTCATAAGCTACAGTATATCACTCATCATTATGGAAAATGAACAGTGAGGCACATTTTACCTAGATGAAGGATGGATGAACTGGAACTAAAATTACTGACTAAATATAACCCATGAGTCGGACATGAAGAAGGATTGGCAGTGGATTATTACAGAAGACAAACTCTAATATATTCAAAAACAGCTAAGCATTCAAAATTTCATATGTTGTGAGCAAAAATATAAAATATATAAAAATAAACAATCTAGTATGCCCATGCTCCCATGATTCACTGCTGGAAATGTGTGCAAAAAAAGTAAACACTGAGAAACAGCTGAAATGTTCATTAAAGCAAATTAAATCTTAAACAATCCAGTATTTGAGAAAGTTTTATTTGCCGTTAACCAGTTACCAAACCGGGTTTCTGTAACATCTAGAAGTCATCTAAATGTCACTCGAGGTCTCCGTATCAGAGGTTTAACTTGAATGTGCAAGTTCCGTTTAGCTGAACCCATGCTATATTGCAGAGATAAACACATGGTAGATGATACAGCATCAGCCCCTTGGGCGAGCCAGGCAACCATATGTTGAATCTAAAAAAAAAAACTGCCCGTCCAAAAGACTGACCATACAGGGCAACAGTGAAAGCAGGTTATTATGGATTACCCATATTTACTTTTATCGTCAGGTGGTGACCTCTTGCTGTCATAGTTGCATCAAACAAGCACAGAACTTTGATCCAGCAAACCATGCAGTTTTGTACTTAGATAAGCTAAAATTATCCTGGAACATGTACATGAACTGCATGGCATTTTCACATGCACTTAACTGGATTTCACAGCAAATAAAACATTTCACAAAATATTGGATTATGTCTGTGATGAACTTGAATGTGTTAAACAACTAGAAACAGCAGCAACAACCAAAATGCTATTACAGCAACATATAAAGGTCTGTACATACCATCACTGTCAGTCAGGTTCCACATGGTTATACTAAAGTTAATATGAATTAGCCTGTTGTCTTAACAACATCTTCAGACCATAACTCACAATTTGGATTGTACTGAAATGTTTTCTTAAGAAAGCTTCAGGGCAAAAGTGATGCATTATAATTTTCACCAGTACAAACAATCCAAGGTGCAACATGAACTGATTAAGGGCCGGTACAGCTGATTTTGTAATGGGCAGAATGAAGACCTCACTGCTGTTCTGCCTGATATCTTTGAAATTGTTGATTAAATTCCTGAAAAGGAGGAGCGTGTAATAGAGATGGTTTTTATACTTATACTTCTCAGTGTGAACTGATTGAGGCAATTTGTTTTATGTCCGACTTTCTTCTTTAACATCATCACCAAGCAAAAAGGTTGCTATCCAGATTACATGAACAGATTAAATGAACAAGGCCTCTGCTGTACATGGCAGAAAAACACTGAAATAATGTGAGCTAACTGAGCTAAACAGACTGCCATGATGAAAAAATCATCAACTTCATGATTTGACTTAAGTGTCTAGTAGTAGTCTGTTTCTATGGCATACCGACTAAAACAGACACCACACTATAATCTGGCCCTGACCGAGAGCATCACCATACCAGGTCACAGCTGGGGAACTGAAGAGCACTTGAAATACATATTTCACACTGTTCACCTGGCAGGAGCACCTATGTAAAATTCTAATGTCTTTTGGAGACAACAGGTTTCCACATAGTTATTTACTTTTGATTTAAGAATGGAATGGAAGAATGGAATTTATGCTTTAAGCCACCAAGGTCCGATCTTTTTCATGGCACACTACTGCAATTGGTTAGGATGGTTTTTCACCAGACAGCTGCAGTTTAGGTTTATTCAGCTGCAATTTATGTATTGCATATAACGCAATAGGGTCATGTATTCATTAAACAATACAAGTGAGAGTTGCTCAAAGGCCCATTGATGTGCTATTTCCCACATATGTTAATGTTTCATGATAGACGTCTAGGTTCTTTACCTCCACCATGTCCATTTTTGTGTTGGCTGTTTTTTAATTGGTACGATTACACAAAAATTGAGTGAATTTCAACAAAACTTGGATGGAGGAAGGCTCTCGGCTGAGAATCCAGGCATTTTCTTTTCCCCTCACAGTTATGCAGCTATGGTTGGTTTAAAGTGGTTTAGAGTTATGCTATGCTAGGCTACTGAGTTTGATATTGGATAAGGTTTGACTGAATTGGGTGGGGGTGGGGGCTTGGCAGAGGTATGTGCTCTACAGAGCTAAATAAGTCATTAATCCTTTACTAGAAAATGAAAGCAACATCTCAGATATAGTATACACAAATCTGCTTTGGTCCTTAAAAGGGCTGTCACTTTTATTTGAAATTTGAACGTTCATTGGACCCTAAGAAAAAGCACATTAAGCTATACAGGTTGTGTAACATTAACCTGAAAAAATGACCTGTCTGACTTACTGACATAGTGACAGCACTAGTTTTAAATGAGCACTAGACCTGTGTGTGACTACATTCATTTGCAAAGGGACAATAACTGAAATAATCAGATTTTTAAATTTTTCAGCCTGAGATTATAAAAGGAAAAACAAACAAAAATTAAACTTCAATTGACTAGGCCATATGTTGAGCTTTCTACCACCTCAGACACATCCCGATTGGTCCAGCCACCCTAGAACCAACTGCTGGACTGTCAAGTAGTGTGAGATTTGTTGTGGCACAATTGTAAACCCGGTTAGAGGTAACATCCAGGTAACCTCTGTTTATGTTGCTCAACATTTGGAAAAAATTTGAAAAGCCAAACTTTTCATATCAAACTATAAAAGACAGATGCAGGAAAGACAAGAGCATTAAGTGGAACAATTATGATGGAAACAGAAAGTGACTGCTTCAGAGTCAGTTTCAGTGAGCTAAAGGGCAGTTTAGTCCCTTTCTGCTTCTCCCTGAACTGTCGAACAGCAGCACTGATCACCTTGTGAATTCACGGCACCACTGTGATACTATCCAGACGACCTTCTATTCTACAGTCTGACTCCAAGTGCAAAAACTATTTCCACCAGTTGTGCTTATCCCCTCACACCCCAGAGTCTGTGTACATGCCATTGATCAGGTAGTCCACCTGGGTGTAATCCTTCCTCCTGTAGCTTTCATAGGCCTGTGTGATGAACACAGCCACAGTAACCAAGAAGAAGAGCAGGCCGAAGAGCAGGACAGCGAGTAAAGATGCTGTATCTACCAGCTGCCTGGTCAGAGCAGCCCCTGCTACTTCTACCACTGCAACCCTTGTACCAGTGGCAACAAGCTTGTTGCGATTGGTAGGATGAGTTATGGTACTGGTAACAGTTAAGGTAGGAGGCTCTGCGGGTAAAGAGGTGGTTTGAACTGATGGTACCCCAGTACCTCGGGCATTTGGCTGTGGCGTAGCAGCTGAAGATGATGGCAGAAGCGACTTTCTTTTACCTGTAGTTGAGGTGATTGCAACAGTTGTAAGAGTAACTGATTTTTCAGTTGTTGCAGGGCGTTGTGTTGTTGCTGCTCTAGATGTTGTTGTTTTAGTTGTGGTTGTTGTAGCAGTAGACACTGGTGTTGTTGTGGTAGTAGTCGGAGGTGTGGTTGTGGTTGTTGTAGTAGACGGTGGTGTGGTGATGGTTGTTGTATTAGACGCTGGTACGGTTGTGGTTGTTGGAGTGGATGCTGGTGCGGTTGTGTTTGTTGTAGTAGATGCTGGTGTGGTTCTAGAGGTCACCAGTACAGGGGTTGTGTGTACATTCCTAACAGGCTCTGCATTTGTGGATGTAATAGTACCAGTGCTGGTAATGGATCCAGTATGAGCAGTCTGTGTGGGCGAGCCTATGGTGACCATGTCTGGCGATTGAAGCTGCCGGCCTGGTGATACTGGCTGTTGATCGGATGGTGAGGCTGTGGATGACTGGTTTCCTCTTGCAGGTGGGATGGGCTGAATTAAGGAGGCTGCTGTGACATTTGATCTGTGACCGAATTCCAAATTCTTGTGTGATGGCAATTTTGTCCCTTGAATGGCATTGGTCTGTGAGGAATCCTTAACTGCTGCCTTTTCACTAACACCGCCATCATCACCTGGGGAAGAAAAAGTTCCATTAATGACGTCACTCAATTATAAAATATGATCAATCAAGGCAGAAATAAAAAAAAAGCCCTCTTGCACCTATCCTTTGCAGCCTTATCCTCATCCTCTTAGCCTCGTCCTGCGCATCAGTACTGGCTGGAGGCTACACACCAAGTGCCCAAAAGGAGACACCTACAAACATCCCCACATAGCAAAATACTGAAAAAAATGGGAAAATACAGGGAGAGTGAAGGGTGTCTGTAGACACACACCACAGTGGGTCTTTATTGATAGTAGAGAAAGATTATTTTTGTATGAGTCTATACATGTTTTTTAAATGAAAATCCTGCATATTATAGTATACCTTTTTAATATTTGGTTATTTGTGATCATATACATGTATGCAATTAGATATATTGCCTCATATTCTTTCAAAAAAATCTGGTTGCAGATATCTGGGTTTGGATCAGGTTTAAGGCACTTTGGTCAGATCTGTTGTAAAGGCTGCGACATATAGGCCTGGAGGCAGAAGTATGTGTTCAGTCACATGTCTTACTTCACGCCATGCTCTTGACATCATCTAGACCGCACTGACCCACGCTCTCTAACACAGTGAGGAACATTTTGGCTGCGCTGGCTGCCTGCTCCAAATGACATGAATAACAATATAAAATCCTTGTATGACCAATTAACATTTAGAAATTGTCATCAGTGTATGAATTACTGGAAGTCACTTTGGTCAAAAGCGTCTGCTAAATGCCCCAAATGTAAATGTTGTCCAAGCCAGGTTAACAAACTTGGCTGGCCTCACATGTGTTATACCTGTTTAGTTGAGCTTTCTGATGGCAGCTGGTGAACCTGTCGGTGAATTTACTTAAACCTCTGTGTGTGTGTGTGTGTGTGTGTGTGTGTGTCAAGAGACTTGATGATCACATAAGTTATTCTTTTGGCTCCATCTAGTGGCCACAACAAATAACTCTTATATCAACTCAGGTAAGGATGTTAAGAGTAAGGGGACACATTTCCAACAGTGCCCCCACTATGTACAGTCTTACAGATCAGTTATGACAGAGAACATCTGTCAGAAATCAGAGACCCATGGAGCAGGTAAGTGTTAAGTGTTAATAAAATTTGTCAACTGGGATCTTGTTGTGCAACATCTATTGCATGCCTGTCCGTCCTGGGAGAGGGGTCCCTCCTATGTGGCTCATCCTGAGTTTTTTTCCCATATTTTTTCCCTGGGTTTAAAGGTTTTTTGTTTCCATCTAGCAAGTTTTCTCTCAGTCGAATCAAGGATCTTAGGACAGAGGTTGTCATTCACTGTACAGATTGTGAAGCCTACTGAGGCAATGTGATTGTTATTTTGCTCAATACAATAAAAAAGTGAAACAAAAGTGATTATAATTAGATAATGTTTTGATCACTCAGGTAAGAACCTGACAAAGGTTAAGGGTTGAGCAAGTAGTAGTTTGGGTAAGTCTTCAGGAAATTAATGTCAGTATATGTCATTTCCCCAAAAGCAGCCTCAGTAAGTTTGTGTGTGTGTGGCTGATCTGCCAATATACTTATTGCTCTTTATTACTGTTAAAGCTGCAGTCTGGAGTTGTGAGCAAAAAGTGGACTTAGTTATAAAGTTTGAATGATGCAGCTCCCAGGTCCCTCCTCCTTCCTCTCTGCTGCTGCAGTCCTGCCTTCAAAGCCCCTCCCACAGAGGAGCCTGCTGTGCACGAGGCAGGCTTGTAACCACGGTAACAGAGGATGCCAGATAACCAAGAAGGCGCATTCAAAATAACAACAACAAAATAAGCCCTGATTGTTCTATTTCTGACCAATACAACTAAATTACAATGACGAGTGCCTAATGCCGAGTCACTGTAGTAACCCGAGTAACAAACAATATTCCTTACATGGTGGTAGACAGGCAATCATTACCTGGTGCAACGCCATGCTGCCTTTCTGAAGCATGAGTAACATTATTTCTCTAAACTAATTCAACCACTTCAGAGTGTATTGAACATAAACTAACATTATAACAAAAAACTAAAACACCAGAGTTAGCATACAAGCTAACAAGCTAGATTTACCAACAATCTACGTAGCTGGACTACAACATCGTAAAGTGATATGCGCTATTGCGAGTATTACAACAACAAAAATGCATGGAAACTGCTGTTTGCATTTTATTGGTATGAAGAAAATATGAGAAGACATGCAAAAAATGACAGTACAAGTGTATTCAGGTATTGCATATTTTAGTGCAGTGCAATGTTTACTTTAAATAAGTTATTTATATGGACAAAAGTTTTGAACTGTTAAAAGTAGTATATTATATATACACTAATATTAGTATTCCTGTTTTCGCTCAGGAAGGAAACAGCTTCTATCCCGGCTGTGAGCTTTACTGTATACAGTATATATGCATATATTTTGACTGAATACTTCATTTGGTGTAACATGACAATAAAGGCATATTCTATTCTATTCTATTAATCACAGAAAGAACACTAAGAGGCCGTCCAGACGGAAACGCTCTTTTGTGGAAACGCACATGTATTGCCATGCTTTGGCCGATCGTCCACATGAATCCTGAAAACACAGCGCCTGAAAACGCACTTTTTTGAAGCCGGGTCTCAGAAATCCGAAATATTGTGGGTTCTTGTAGAACTGGAATGTTGAAGTGGCCCTCCTACAAGATAACAAGACCAGCAGTGGCCCCCAGCTCTATGAGTTTGGGACCCCTGGTTTAGTGTGATGTGAGGTGATGCTAAACTGTCAATGAAACCCTGCACCTGCACCATGGGCATCATTAGTGGGTCTCCTTACCCTTTTAAGTCAAAAATAAATATGGTTTAAATCCTAAGTCCATCAGTAGTTAAGCCTTTGCAGGCTTTCCACTCTTTTCTTGAGATGATTTTCATGGACTTTTCCAGGACATTTTCATTGATGATCTAGATGGCATGACAGACAAGGATCAGGCCCATATACCAATATGTTCGTCTCTGGAAAAGTCTCATTCAAAATATTACAGTACATAATTAAATCCAACTACTAACCGGTTGCCTTTAAAAAAAAATTGATGGTACCATTATATGTTTTTAAATCAATCACTCCCTGTCACACAGTGCTGAGTACAACCCAGAGTAAAAAAGTAACAAAGAAGGTAAAACTGTATTTTACAACATGATGGTTAAAAAAATGAAGTTAGACTCTAAAGTCTGAGTCGAGTTTGCTAAGAGTACTAACTGCCACTGCTTGCTATCAGTTTATCAATGCATACACCACCCACTATAACACGGCGCTACAAAACTTAAACATTTCACATCATAGTATAGCCTATTTACCATACCAATGCAGCATTGTGTTTGAAGCAACCATACTAGCAAAGTGTAAAAGGACTGTTAGCCAGTGTTTGACATGCATACAGTTGGGCTGCCATTCATAATTTTAACCCCGACGTCCCATCCGTTTTCATCAAACTCTCTGAACAATGCCCAACTAACATTTGAAACCAACCCCTACACTGATGTCGTCCAACCTGTAGGTGCTCCTGTTGAGTGACTTGGGGTGTGTTCACAGCATGCGGCTTGATCAAAATACTCTTGTCCATAAACTAACATTACCATTTGAACGTTAACATGATCCTTAACTTAACTCTTTCAGATGACACTGTCATCCGTTTTGGGGAGCTCTGATAGAAAAATAGGAAAATGTTTAAATACATTTCCAGGACAAAACAAAGCTTCTCCAGGACATTCTGATTTTTCTCTCTGATTTTTCTCTCATTTTCCATGTGTTTTTCATGACTGGAAAATTGGTCAGCTATTTTGCAGGACGCGTGGGAACCCTGTTTTTAATTTTAAAAAAGCTTTTGTTATGGCTATGATTTTTGTGATGTTGTGTTTTCTTGGCATGGCATGATATGTGACAGGTGTGTGTGAGGGAATGTATTCAAAGGAGTGTGCACCTAGCCAGAAGGTGACTGGAACACCAGCTATTGGAACTTGAAGGCAATTGGCTCCTTGCTGATGCCACTCAATTAAACAAAGAGCCAAGCACACTTACAATGGAGGTATTGACATAGATGTTTAATATCAGCTGTAGCATGTAGCCACAACTCCTTTATAAATGAATCCTCATCATAATGATATGCATTGGCGCAGTTAGCTTGTGTTGTTCTGAGCTGTTAGGGTGCCAGCTGTACCTGGATCCTCTGTGGGTACTGAGGCGGAGGAGTCAGTGTAGAGCAGCAGCAGGCAGAGGAGGTAAAGAAATACCCATGGACTCTGCTGGAGCTTCTGGAGACACAGAGACATGGTGGGCTGCTGGTGGTGGTGGGGGGGGGGGAGACACACAAACACACACACCCTCACATACGGCAGGATACAATTTACACACACAACAGATGCAGTCAGGGGCACACACACACACACACAGAGTTGATGAAATGTGAGACCAGCAGGAAGTGAGGGTATCCAATTCTTGAACCTACACAAGACATAAACACAAGCAGGTGTCAACAGCAGCCATTAGAGATACTGTTATAAAAAAGTGAGAAAACCCCACTTACACCTGCTAACACTGTGCTTTTGACTTAACTGTGAATGTGTACAATTGGCATTTACTCCTGCGTCAACTGTCACTGTGCAGTAATCACTGGTGTTCATCGGGTCCAGCTTCAATTAGCTGTGATGAACACCCAGGTGAACACACTAATATCTGCCACTCTTCAGACGCGAGGCTGTGACATCAGTTGAAGATTGACCCGCACCTTCCACCATGTGCGCCCATAGAGCATGCACTGGAGTCCTCTGACGAATGAGCCAACTGAATTCGGGTTTAGCTCCCGTGTCACTTGAACAGGGATGGAATTACTTAAATGCACTAGGGCTGCACGATATTGGAAAAAACTTACATCGCGATTTTTTTGAACCCTGCGATATATATTGCCATGTGAAAAAATACAGGAATTTTCATCAGATGACCTGAATAGCACTTTATGTTATGCTGCACTGCTGCTATCTTGTGGACAATTAACCTGCACTGATCTCACCTCTTATTGTCAATGTTATGAGTATGGCTTCTGTCTGTGTTTTAGAGAGATTCTCATTGTTATCTTTCATTGTTTGCTTTTATTGTGCTGGGACCTGAGTACATGTTTTGTTCTATCATTTGTGAATTGAATGACAATAAACAAAACTTTGAACCTTTTGAGCTCTCCATCTTAAAATGGAACATTCTAGCTTTCATAATTAGATTAAGTAACTAACAATGAGTGATAAACAGGTTATTTGACGACTGAAATCTGTTTTTTGTTTTGGACGACAGGGTCGGACGCCTGGAGATTATTAGCGACACATCTACAAAAATATACCTGCATATCAAAATGATAATCATATGAGCTCATTCATGCGTGCTTGCGCCCTCCCAGAACTCCCATTCACCACGCTAGCTTACTTTCATTTTTAAAACTTGCGTCTGTCCTTCGGGTTCGGGTCGGGCGTCGGTATCAATTTATAGTGGGTCGGCTCAGTGCGGAATGTAATTTGTGCTACTGTCAGAAAATGGGTCGGATGCAGTTTTAAGTATGGCAGATACCGGCGGGTGCGGGTTTGCAAAGACCCGTGCAGGACTCTGCTGTGTGGTACCGACGTAAATACAAATTAGTTGTGTTACCTCTCGTTGTGGCACAGAACATGTGTTTGATCAATATCATCCTTCTTGTAGCCGAAATAACTCCAGATAACTGACGTTGCTTTTTTCTTTTTGGCACCAAGTCTTCGTTTTCCCGATGTTCTCTTGTTCCTTGCTCATTTTTCAATGTTGTTACCAGCGACTCACTCCATGTGCAGGGGCTGGTCTGCTTCGGCACACTGATTAAGAACTAATGTGATTGGTGGATCGCTGCGCATGCAGAGTCTGCATGCACAGTGTGCGTCAGGTTCCTTTGAAATTAGATGAATTCATTTGCGTCCTACATCGCAGGCTCTGCGATGTGACTATTGCACACACATACATCGCGATGGCGATGCGCAAACGATATATTGCGCAGCTCTAAAATGCACCACTGTTTTAAACTTTCTTAATTTGGACCCACTGGCTCTATTTATGACCGTGAAACGAGTCATTTCGTAGGGGTTGTGAGGCTCAAAAAAAGTATGCACCATGAAGCTGCTTCTTTCACTATGTAAGCTCATAGGAAAAAGATATTTTTGGGCCACAGTGCATCATGTGACACTGTATTTACACAGTTTGGCCACTACGAAAATTTACTTCAATTTGGTTCTGGGGAGTTGGTTAATCCACATTTTAAAAAATAAAATAAAATAAACCTGGGCACGCAGGTAGTGGAGTGGTTAAGAGCGCATGCCACATACGCAGCGGACCCCCATTCGAGTCCTGGCCGGCGGACCTTTGCTGCATGTCACACCCCTCTCTCTGTCCCATTTTCCTGTCTATCCACTGTTAATTGATAATACTTTCACCTTTCACTGTTGTGTTAAAGTTATGTTATCATGAATTTATTCACTTAAAATGCATTAACAAGAGAGAGCTGTTGAACAGCAACCTTTGAAAGAGGCTAAGTGTGGAATTTTTTATACTTTTTTTGTTAATATCAAAAACTCAAAGATGTGTTAGTCCATCTCTCAATACTTTCTAAGTTCATTGGTGTTTCTGTGGAATACAGCTCTAAGCCCACTTACTCCTAAAGAAGAAAGAAAACTTTTAGAAACACCTCATGAATACGTAGTTTGATTTTATTTTTTTTTTTTTTTTAAAAAAGACTCATTCCACTCTAATTTCCTTGGTTCAATGAATAAATACAATCCTTGGTACTGTGTGAAAATGATGTGATAGGATCTAAGATGGATAGAAAGTAGGGCTGCACAATGTATAACTTCAGCATCAACATAACAATGTGCGCAAGTGCAATGGTCACATCGCAAAGATGTGAATGTCAAGTGAGACAAATAACCTCACAGCATCTGATGGAGAGGGGTGAGGACAGGCAAACTGACGCCTGACCCATGGTGTTCTCATGCTGTGTGCTTTACCTCTGTAAACTACCATTTCACAATAACATGGTTTTATTTATTGAGTATGTTCTGTTACCTGCAGACATAGAATGTACTTAAATTTGTGAACCTTCACCCACTCCTTATACCAACCTGCCAAAACAGCTTGATCCACCAATTTTCTAGATCCACCACTGGCACAAACAAAGGTCAAAATCAGCTTTGGATGGTACAAACCATGTAGACATGAATTTAACAACAAAAAGGTATGCATTTCATATGAAAAGTCACTGATCTCTTATAATTACACGGTGCGGAACGGTCTAATTCAGCTTCAGCACAGCTTTGCACGGTGGCCTGCCCTAAATGTAAACACACAGGACTCAAAGGTCAGCACAGCTGTCTACGTGGAGAGAAGTATGGGCACACACGCACAGCGCGCGGTCTGCCCGAGTCAGCACAGTTTTCATTAAAACGAGAGGGCCTCAAAGAGAAACCCAAATTCCATTAACAAATGTGGCTTTGTAACGTTGATTCGGGTGATTCACCAAACAAGACGTAAAGCCATCATTGGAATTTCTCTTACCCAAAGCCAGCGATCACAGTGTGGAGCCTGTAACGGTCCAGACACTACGAATGTACTGAGCTAAAGAGCTGTTTAGTGGGTCGAGGCGTGCTAACATCACACTGTCCAGAACACAGAATACCCAAATCTCAGCTGTGAACCAGTCAAACCCAACTGGGTAATGTGTGTGCTGTGTCAACAGGCTAACGAATAACAAATACAACACGGAACTATTTATTACTGGCGCTGACGATTGGCTCAGTAAAAGCTTGCAACTATTGAAGTCCTTAACGCCAACTTACGTTGAGATGGGTAAAACTGTTAACTTCCCAAACACCATATTCGACTAATATTAACACAAACATGTAGCCACACAGTTCAACCTCAGACTGCTGAGTTAACACCTTAACCGGCTAAATTAATGGCGAGTGAAAAATGTATGAAGTGGCGCAGGTGTCCGGTGTGGAGGATAGGGTTAAAGAAGTTAGGTTAACGTTAAATGATGAACATATATCCCCCTGGACAGAGAGAGGCAGTTAGCTAACATCCAAATTGTTACGGCAAGCTAACCAAGCCTTAACGAGCAATTTTCTATCTGGATAATCAGATGTAACCGTAAACATGTCAACTAAAATTGTGATTTTGGAGACTTACCAGCGATACGGTGTAGCTGATTTATTAAACCGAACAAGCACACACAAGTGCCCAGTCTGAACTCAACACTTCCTGTTAGCGTGAACACTTCTTCTTCTTCTTCTTCTTCTTCTTCTTCTTCTATTGGCTTTTATTGGCGGTTGGCAACCAGCTTTTAGGTGCATTTACCGCCACCTACTGGACTGGAGTGTGGAACATGAGATGGTCAGAACTATAAAATAATAAAGAAAGAAAAAAAAGAGAAATTAACTGTTATTCCCTATAGTCTATATCTTATACCTGTGTCCTTTAGGTATTTCATTAAAACACTCAACCCCTTTTTTGATGTACTCCCTAATAAATTCCTTAAGACAATTCCAGCTTTTCTTTCGTCAGCATTTGGATAACTTCCTGTCGTTCCTCCCTGTACCTACTACACTCCAGCAATACATGTTGGACTGTTTCCGGTTGTGTACATTGTGAACAAAGACCTGTTGGATGTTTCCCTATTTTACTGAGAGTGTGTCCTGTGTGTCCTATTCTGAGTCGAGTTAAGATAATTTCTTCCCTCCGGTTCCTGCCCCGTATTTCACTATTTTTGACTTGTGGTTGTATACTGTAAAGATGTCTTCCTGTGTTCATACTTTCCAACTTTCCTGCCAGATTTTGTACATGTTTTTACTGATAATAGATTTGATTTCTTCCCTGCTTAATGATATTTCAATGTTTATTGTGTTTGATTTTAGCGCTTGTTTGGCCAATATATCTGCCTCTTCATTTCCTTCGACTCCTACATGGGCAGGAACCCAGAGGAAAGGAACATCCACACATTTTTTGTGTAATCTGTATATTTGATTTGATTATTCCAGTAAGAGATCTTGCCTGCATGAATTACCTGATTGAATGCTTGTAAGAGTTGAGATACTATCTGTTAGTGTGACGACTTCTTCTTCTTCTTCTTCTTCTTCTTCTTTAGTTAGGCAGACTGCACATAGCTATGGTGTATTGCTGCCCCTACTGTTTGTTATCAAGACCTACATCAAATCCTTTTGTACAATCCTGTTTTGTGAAGATAGTCCACTAATTTCTTTGTTTTAACCCAAGAATCCAGCGCATATTAAAAACAGTTTCCCCGTCTACTCCAAGTTTCCTGAAGAGAGTCCTTCTTTGACTGGAGTATATTTTGCACTGAATAGTACATGTTTTACTGTCTCACTATCTCCACACTCACATTTGCCATCAGGATGCTTACCGATCAGAGCCAGGCCACTCCGCAGGCCACAGTGTCCAAGTCTCAATCTTGAGATTACTACAGAGTCTTTTCTAGTACACCTAAAAAGTGCACTTGTCTTTACTTACACTTTCCTGCCACTTCTCTTTTAGAGACCTGTTTACTCTTCTGTGTAATCTGGTGTTCCATATTGTAAATGAATTTGTACTCTTTCCTCCTTCACCGCCTTCTTTGCCATCTCATCCGCCTCCTCAATCCCTTTCACACCCATATGTGCTGGAACCCAAAGAAATCCCACCTCATATCCTGCTTTGTGAATTCTGAACAAAGACTGTAAATTTCTACAACTAAATCAGGTCTGGACTTGGATTTAGTTTCTTTTATTGTGGTTAAAGTTGCTGCTGAATCACTGCATATGATTGAATTTCCCAGTTTATTGTCTTCAACCCATCTTAATGCCCACAGAACTGCCACCATTTCTGCTGTGAAGACTGACATATGATCTGAAATTCTAGATCCTTTTTTATATCCGATTTCAGGTTTGCTAATACCAACTGCCAATCTTCCACTTTCATAATCCTTTGACCCATCTGTATAAATTTGTAGGTGGTCTCCCCATTTTAGCTGCTGCCAGACTTTCACCTCCTTTACTACAACCTCTGACATCCTTGATTTGCTTTTATTCAACAACTTTAGGTCAACAATGGGATCTGGAATCAACCATGATGGTACAACTGGACGACATACTGGAGGACATACACTAGTACCCAAAATTCCAATTTCCTGGGCCACAGATTTTAATTTTTCTGCAAAATTAGTTTTAGTCTTTTTTGATATTCCCATAAACTTCCAGTGTTCACTCAGAAGGTTTTTTGTTGGTAGCATTTCATTTTGTCCTTTGAGCTTCATTAAATATCTCAAACCAAGTTTATGTCTCCTGATTTTTAACGGCATCTCTCCCATTTCTACTGATACCGCTGATATTGGAGTTGTACTGAATGCTCCACAGCACACTCTTAGGGCTTTTGCTTGGACTCTATCAAGTTTACTGGTCACTGAAGAAGCTGCTGATCCATAAATCATACATCCATAATCGATAGCTGATCTTATCATTGCTCTGTAAATCTTCATCATCGACTCTCCCAGTCAGATCCAGCTACACACCTAAGGACATTCATTATTTTCCCACACTTCATCAAAACCATTTCAATATGTTTTTTCCCTGTCATCCTTTGTCCAACCACATTCCTAGATATTTAAAATACTTGACTTTTTCAAGATTGTTATTGTAAAATTGTATTTGCTGTGACGGCATTCTTTTCTTATTTCCAAACACCATATATTTAGTTTTATCTGTAGAAATTTTAAAACCCCAATCATTAGCCCACTCAGTCACTTTCTCTAAAGCTCATGAATTTGATTAAACAGGTATGGAAGGTTCCTCCCTCGCTTCCAGATAGCCCCGTCATCTGCAAATAATGAAAATCCATATCCTTTCCCCACTCTACTAAACATGCCCTTAACTAGGATATTAAAGAGAACTGGACTTATGACGCTTCCATGAGGGGTTCCATTTTCCACCTCAAGCTCATCTGAAAGTTAATTTCCTATCCTCACTTGAATTGTCCGGTTCCATTCTTGATCCAGTTAAACATTCTCCCTCTGATTCCTGCGTTATAAAGTGCAATTAATAACCCTTCCCTCCAAAGCATGTCATATGCATCTGCTGTGCTGTAAAAAGTTCAAACTGTCTCAGATTTTCAGTTTTTTACCTGTTTAACAAACAGTTGTACATGAACAACAAGCTGCTGTCTGTATTTATACTGTGTATTGTGTATTTATACTGTGCATTGTGTATTTATGCTGTGTACTGTGTCTGCTCGGAGGCACAAGAACCATTTCTATTCGTAGAATGTGTTTATGTATTATTGATTCAATATCTTCCTCTGTATTCAGTGATCATATATGAAAGCCGACGCTCAGGAATGATCAGCCTCAGGTGTTTTGAAACGGATAAATGAAGAAAGTTGTCTCCTACAGTCAGACTGACAATTTTTAACTCGCTGGTCAGAAAATCAAAAAAACAAACTAAATATAAAACTTGTTCTCCGGTATGACCCTCCAGTCATGTTGTGATGTATCAGATCAATCTGATCTACTGAACCATCCAACTCAATAACAGAATACATTTTAGCGTGCGTACATTTCTTCATTTGTACGTACGCAAACATCCAGTGTAGATTCTGCACAGTTCCATAAATAAGAACCCTGAACTGTTTCCAGCTACCTGTGGCTGATACGTAACAGTCAACTGCCTCACTCGCTGTCCTATTACTATCTTAGTGTCAAAATTTGGTAAACCTCAAACCAAATCAGTTTACACATATTGTGGTTTAATTACGCAACTATGGTTTGCGTGGCCTTGTTAGCTTTACTGGTATACTATGTGTCACTTAGCATCTTTTATAGAAGGTAAAATGGCACAGTTCTCAACAGTATGGCAATACTTCAGTTTCATCTGTTAGGATTTATACATTTTCAAAGTGCCCCCTTTATGCCTTTTATCACGTAGTATGTCCAACTATGACCCCTATGCCCTTAGCAAAAAGTAGTATACTTGAAGTTCATTTTATTAAGTCTGCTTGAGTATAAGTACAAGTATAGCAAGTATACTATGGACCATGTACTTGTAGCATACTAGAAAGTATACTAATTTAATACTTCTTCGGACTAAATTGGAACATTTTAAGTTTATAAAAGTGTACTTTAAGTATACTTTATAAGGTCATTTTAAGTTTACAGAGGTACACTTTCAAGTACACAAGAAGTATACTCATGTATATACTACTAGTGTACTAAGTATATACTTCTAGTCCACATTTATTTACAGTTTATTAACATTTAAGTTTATAACAGGGGTAATACCTCAAAGTAAATATGCGTAGTGAAAGACATTTTTATTTTGCTAAATCAAATGTAGCACAATCAATGACTCCAACTTGTTATGTGCTTACATCAGAATATTGTAAGTATTAGCACTTACAATGTGGCAAGTTTCTCCTGGAAAACACCCCTTCACTCACGGTGCCAACATTTTTATCATCTTTGTTAATTCAACACAATTTAACCACAGAACAAGGATGTGAATTAACCCGCAACCGTTTTACACATAATCTTATTCACAAACACATTCACAAACCATAATTACACCAACAACAACAAAATACCCAAGAGCCTTTGCGCCACAGTCCACAGTATACTAAAGTACAAGTATAAGCTTTAGTATTTAAGTATAAGTCTAAGTATTAATGTACTTAGTCTTAGACTATTCTTTATACTTTTCAGTATAAGCCAAGTATACTTTACTATACTTTTCTTAAGTATATAAAATGTAGTATATAAAAAGTACACTTCAAGTATACTGCCTCAGTTTTAGTATAAAATAAGTATACTTGTAGTACACTTGAATGAACTACTTTTTGCTAAGGGTGACCCCGGCCTACTAAATACTGTCCATGACTGCCCGTGACTCCCCTTCACAAGCACACTGCTCATGAAACCTACACACACATTGTTCATTGCTCAAACAATTATGACGTCTGCCACACTGTGACACATACAGATTGTCTTTTCCCATCATTTTCTGTTATCTCACATTATCAAAAGAGTTGCACATATCCTGTTGACAAATGAGATGGTCAGAAGCATTAGTCTCTTTTATGAGGGGCTTATACATGGAGAGCAAAGCCAGGGTATGAGAGAGAACACATTCACCTTTCACTTATCCCTTTCCCACATGAAGAGGCCTCCAAGGCCAGCGATATCACCTCCCAGTCTGGGAGTCTGTCTTCTCTATTAGTCTGTTTTCTTTCACCTCTCAAACAAACGAACACGCCTGACACATCCAAAATATACTTATTTCATGATTCATTTAATTGTTTGTTAATACGTCTTTGTCTTTTATTACACTCAATGCTAGGGGGTTAAGAAATAATGTTAACTATTTAACACTGTTTCAAGAGACACACTGGGTTACTGATTATGTAAGACTATGGAGATCCCAGTCGGGTAACGATCTATGGCTGATTCATGGAGCCATTCCGAACATTCTACCATAACCTAGACTTGTAGTTCTCGAGACCGGTCTTGGTCTCGAGACCACTTTTTTGTGGTCTTGGTCTTGTCACGGCCTCGACAGTCTTTGGTCTCGGTCTTGTCTCGGTCTCGGGTCTCTAGGTCCCGCAATGTCTCGGACTGGCTGAGCGGTCTCGAAGGGATTTGTAACCTATAACATCCAGGCAGGCACAGTTTTTTTTTTTTATATATATATATATATAAATATTTTTTATATTATTATACGCCCCCTGTATCAATCACATGCATTTTGTGACACAGACGGCGTTGGCGCTCGTCCTCTCATGCCCCCCCTCTAAAGCACGCTCACGGACCCATGGAGGAGGACGCAAAATGTCGGCGAATTCGTCAGTTGTCAGGTTTGGTTTTACAGACCATAAAGAGTTCGTTTGCCACACAACAAAGAAGAAGAAGCATTCTGCAATATGTAACGGTATGGTACGGTGTCACTGCACGCAGTCTGTTAATCTGTGAGAACACACACACACACACACACACACAGGCTTGCTTCCTCTCGAAGTTTGAATAAATATATGGCATCATTGGCCTTTGAATAATATTTGCATATAGTTGTGACTGATTAAGCATTAGGCCTATGCCATTTCAGTGATGCTGATATTATACAGTGTAATTATGTATACACTGTATACATAATTACAGTGTATACATAATTACACATTCACTAGACTTTTTTAATGTATACCATTTCCCATTCACTAGACTTTTTTTGAGGTGCAGGGTGGTGTTGGAGGCTTGTTATTTTGTTAGAGGACTTTGGGACTATAGTCATGTCAGTCCTTAACAGCACTCAAGAGTCAGTCCTCAAATAGTGTAGAAATAGTGGTCATGCAATTGCTACACATATTTGATTTCAGCCAATTAATGAAAACATTTATAGTGAGTTCACACACAAGACATCCACTGTCTCTGTGTAATTGTGCCTGTAGTTGAAATAATACAATCTTATATTTATACTAAGCAGCTGAACCCAGTATGGTGCTTATGTTCTACAACTCATGCAAAATGGCAAAAAAAAAAAAACCCTCGTTTTTTTTGTCTCGGTCTCGGTCTTGAGATCAGCTAGCCTTGGTCTTGACTTGGTCTGTCTTGGTCTTGATACTCTCTGGTCTTGGTAGTGTCTTGGTCTCGGTTTAGGCGGTCTTGACTACAAGTCTACCATAACCACAAAGCTAATTTTTTGAAAGGCAAAACAAGCAGTACATTGAAAACATTTCTGATTTATAATTATTGTGCTCCTTTTTTTTTTTTTTTTTTTTAAAAGGTTTTTTTTTGAGAACTCCCCCAGGCTCCGTTTCCTAACTTGTCCTGATTTGTATTAATGACTTTGTTTTGTGTACAAATGACTTTGTGTGTTTCGTTTCGTTCCTTCAATGAAGAATGGAAAAGACAAAAAAACGTCAGCCAATCCCATGATCCCTGAGGACACTGCGCGATGACGTCTAATTTCAGCGCCATTTTGTGCTGTTTTGAGCGTGGAGCTAGCTTTCCGTAGCATCACCAGAGCGGAGTCTCAAGCCCTGTGTTGTTCATGTTAATAACAAATGTTGTAACGTTATAGGGAAACCCTCCGTGACCGTACAGTCCGCTGTTTTTTTGTTAGAGGGAGATGACTTCAGCGATCGTCTCAGCGATAAATATTCTCACGAAACCTCTTCGCGGTAAGTAGATAGTAAACAAACCGAGGATAACGTTCTCGGTTGAAAGAACGTCAGATTTAATAAGGAGGTGCTGTGTATAGTTTTTTTTTTGGCCGCTATGATCTTAACTTTTCGTCACAGACCGCTTATTTAAAGCTTAGATACAGCAACAACTGTGCACCAGTTTGCGACACAATCCTTATTGTATTGCTGTTATTAAACAGATGACGTGGGTGAACAAATGGAAATAATGTTACATTAACTGTAAGTGTTTCTTGTCTATATAGCAGATCCTATGACCTCGAAGTTGCTTTTGACTTCTATGTGTTTTTGCTAATGTTTTCTCTTTTTGCTGTTGCTTTTCCTGTAGCACTGTGAGGTTATTTAAATGTAAAGTGCATTACAAATTAAATATATTATTATTATTATTATTATTATTATTATTATTATTATCATGCTTGGTGGTCATCTTGTCAGTTTCAGGGTGTAAAGTCAGGAGTACGTTTGTTTTAGTCATTGTTTTCAGTCAGATGGAGATCCACCACTTTGTCAGTACAGTACAGATAACAGGTAATTACTGAGTGACCCTCACTACTTGCAGGACCTGCTGAAGCTTTGTGAGCATTTCCGTGCTCTTGATAGATAGATAACTATCCATTTGTCGGTATCCCTGTTTGATAAGACCCACAATTCAAATGTTCTGTGTGTTTCCAACCGCAGAGTCGTCTGTGCACGATGCTCCGTCCTCCCACCAACAGGCTCTGTCTGCAGCACTGCGAGCCAACAGAGCCTTTCTCCTGGAGCAGCTACAGAGTGAGCCTAGCTTCAAGGTAGTGAGAAGGCTGAGGGAGGAGGCGATGGAGGCGGCAGACTGGTTCTCTAGCAGCACAGATGACGCTGCATGGAACTTTGCCCAGGAGTGTCTCCTACTTCTTCTCACCTTAGCGCGACACCTTTCTGCTGAACTCAAAGTTTTCCAGCAGACCCCAGCTGCATCTGCACTTAAATATTGCACCCCTGAGAACGCTCCACCTTTACCCCCTGATGTCCTTAGTGTCACCCAGCAGAAGATGCTCGGAACTGCTCTTCAATTTGTGGTTTCTCTGGGGCTCTGCCCCTACTTAACCCCTGGAGTGGGGGTGCCACTCGGTCACAGGTCAGCATTTGCAGCAATGGTGGAAAAACTTGTCTGTAATGGGGCAGTGGCAGCAGTGGGATGCCGCCTTCTCATCACCACCAAAGTCCTGTTGCAGTTGACAGAGCTGTCTTCTCTGGCCACATTGGTTTTCACACGGCATCTGGGTGATGTGATGGCTGCACTGTGCCAGCTTGGCTACCAACCACACCAGGAAGAGAAAAGTGGCACAAAGGAGCAGAAGGTAACAGATCAGACTATACCTGATTGATCACATTTACAATCTTATTGAACTGAGCCTGCACTTGCTTTAAGAATGCTTTTGGTGGAGTTACAGTTAGAGTGCCTACTATAAAGACCAGGAGGCCTTGAATAAGTTCCTTCTTTTGCAGTTTTCTGAGAGTGTTGTTTTTGTCGAAGATTATTTTGATTTATGCAAAAATAGGCATCTGTTAATCTTTTTTTTCTTGCAGGATATTAGTGCTGAGGAACGTCAAAGTTGCAGGGAGGCCCTGGAAAACCTTGTTGGAAAAGTCTACCAGCCAATTGTTATCAAGGAGCTACTGATTCTTCAAGGAGGACCCAAACAGGTGACCATGTCTGCGGCTCAAATTCTGTGAGCTGGAAAGAGCTAGAAACATGAAAATTGGCACAGTAATTGGAAATTATGTGCAAATGCTTTTCAACATTTAACGAGGAGCAGCATCTTTCACCAGGTGGCACTATAATTAACCAAGCAAAATTTGATGACGGAAACATTTGCTAAGAAACACAGTAAGTGATCATTGGAAGTTGTAGGAGTGAAAGTCAGGGATTTCCGCGAGGACATTGAATAGTCACCCAGTGGAAAAAGTAGCCACCTAGGGGGGTTTGGGGGCATGCCGCAAACATTCTGATGCCACCATTCCATCATGTACAATGATATTGCATATTTTGATAAGTTTACCTAATTGACTGTAATCATGTGGTGAATTACGGTAAAGGAAAATCAGGCTTTTTGCGCATTTTAGCCAACCGAATTCCCACACATTCTATTGTATTCTAATAGCTATTAATATTTAAAACAACACACGTATGATTTGAGAATAAATATCGATTGGTATTGGTAGTTTTATATACACTGTATGGACCTGTGTACATATTCAGGATTTCTGGGTGAAAGTTGTTTCGAAGCGAAGTTTGAATTTTTTAACAAAGAGATGGATTTGGATCTGGTATGCCTTCTGATAGGAATGCCGCACTCACAAATCAACGGCAAGTACAGATGAAAATTGCTGACATCAGCCACGCGCAAAATCGTGTTGCTAAAATCAATCTCCAATAAGCCACCAACAATCTGAGATTGGCATATGGTCATATTTGACCCTTGGACCATCTGACATTCTAGGCTATGGGTAAACTTGTTATATTTGATCAAATATGGACTCCAGTTCTTGATTATTAGGCACTTCCTAGACCAAGTAACAATGGTTGAATACTCAAGGGAGACTCTGTTGACTATTTTCTATTTTTCTGTTGTTTTTTTTTTTTTCGTTTTTTTTTATAAATCTTTTTAAGGTTTATTGTTATCCATGTTTACCACCATATTTGTGACCCGGGACATGGCTGTGCTTTGTGTACAATTTTGGAGGGACTGGGAAGGGGAAGGGGAGTTGTCAGAAGGATTTATTTGGAGGGGGGTTTAAAAATGAAAAATCTGTGCATACTGTGTATGATGTAATTAATGTTTGATCAATAATAAAACATGTTTAAAAAAAACTTCAGCATAACGTAATTATGAAAACAATTCAGTGATATTCAAACATTTCAAGAAGACATGAGTATGAGAGTAGCATGTTACTAAGAGAACACTGCGGGTTATAGTGTGTGTTTGTACTGTGTAGAGATGGCTCAGGTGATAAAGGTACAATGTAAATAAAATGAATTAATTTGTGCTTTAATTGAGTCAAAATGCCTGAGTAGCATTTGAGAGAACTTAATAATGCGTACTACGCGTTGTTTTCCAAAGTAGCTAAGTATTAGTCTAATGAGGATGTTTCCCCTGTGCAATCACATTTTGTCATCAATTTATCAGCCAGTGTTTGTCAGACACTGAAGACAAGTCTCTGCTGTCACACTCTGCAGGACAAAACCTTGCATGCACACACACTCATCGAGAGTATGTGGAGGTGGGACTGAATCAGATAGGCATGTACATTTTTCTGTATCATCATGCTCACATTGTTGCGTAGCAAAGGCTAACATGCACACTTCATTAATCAAAAGTATTTATTGGAATCAGCTACATGCAATAAAAAGTAGCCAACTGGACTTAATTGAGTAGTCAACTGTTTGGCCAACAGCCAGTACTTGTATAAGCACTGGACAATAAATGTAACTTTACTGGAAAGTGAGTGAGCAGCTGTTTTTTTCTTATAAGCTCAAAAGTGCATTTTCTGTTGTGAGACTGATGTTTATTTCTGGTTGATTATGGTAAGCCTACATTTTGTTTATCACGTAATTCAAAAAATCTGACCACTTTACATGAACCACAATGAAAGGGAAATTTAGTCATACTTTTGTTTTTCATTTAGATCCTATCTTACAGGTGATTGTTTGAGTCACTGTAAGACCTTAATGTGTACTGTCCCTCGTTCTAGTCTGGTGCAATGATGACCTCCAGTGGTTCCAACAGCAGGGCAGCTCTGGGATCAGCTCCGGCCTGGCTGAGGCGTGTGTGTGGTCAGCTGCTGTCTAAGCGCCTGATGCAACCTAATGGTGTCCAGGCTGTAGTCAGAGCCATACTCGGTGGAGGAACAGGTGAGTTAGAGGGAAGGTTAGGATGGAAGATAGAGGAGAGAAAAGTAGTGAGAAAAACAGTGTGACTGAGAGGTAGAGACAAATATCCTCTAATCCTCAGTCCTCAGATATGTAATGCATATTTATCAGATGCAAGACATCAGTGTTTCATTAGTTTCACTGATTTATCTGTCTACAGATCATCACAGTATGTCTGCCTCCATGTCCAATGTACTTAATGTCTTTTTATGGAATTGAGCTTGTATTTGATATTTTTTAACATCAAACTGAAACACTGTGTCTCTAGGGGACGAGTCAGACTGGAGAAAATGTGAAGGTGTGGCCAGGATCCTGGTGACCTGCCCTCAACAGTCTACCTCATTAGACAGCTACTACAGAGACGTCTGTCCTCAGGTGTTCTGAACAAACCCCAAAAAACGTACAAAAATACAACATATAATTTCTTAACACATGATGATGTAAATGAACTTAAACTGGAATACGTTTAAAAGAAGTTAACGCCTGCACACACTAACATTAAATCCATGCCCATATTTATACATTGTGCAAACCAAAAGACTAACCATCTCTGTTTTGGCAGGTGAAAACACATTTTTCTTCATATAAATCACGGCACACACAACCAGAAATTACAATATTAATTGTTTAAAAAATCAACTGCGTTTTTGGCGCACACGCAAAAAATTTGTCACACCCTGGAGCCCTGATTATTAATCACATTTGTTTGACATGTTTCTTGAGAGCATCTTAAAAAAAAAATGTATATATATATATATATATATATATATATATATATGTATTTTTTTTTTTTTTAAGATGCTCGACCTATTGCACTTCAAAGACAAGTTGACAGCCCAGCAGTTTCAGCGTGTGGCCACCAGGGCAGTGCTGTTGATGGTGCAGGAGAGGCCCAGCTTCGCCCAGCAATACCTGCTCACTCCTCTGTTCTCACCTCTGCACCGCTGCACCACTGCTTCAAGTCAGTAACATGGTCATCTTACCCATATGAGTTTGATTAATAAATTCAATTCAGTTGCAAATCTGGAGCTGTAACAACATCCTCCAGCCTTTGGAAGATTATAGTATTTATTTATTACAAGCAATAAGTTATTAAAGAAAACGGAGTCAGTCTGCACGCATAAGTCATTGTTGTTCAGTTTGTTTAGCTATCATCACCTTGTCACAAAAGTAACAGATCTGCAGTAGAGGTATGGTCGTGCTGAACACAGTGGTGCATATGTATGTTTTCCAGGCAAGGGCCATTCCTCAGCTTCTGTGGAGGAATGGGAACTGACACGTTGTCTAGAGGACGTGTACAAGGTGAGGACACTGAAAGCATTCACTATATACGATAATGCTGCACCTCAGATGATCGTAGCTCATCCCTTGCATCCCTCGATTTAAATTTATTTTATAGGGGATACAATGGGCATGCTGAGCCATGGTGACAACTTCAGGATTTTTTGATGACTGGAAAGATGCAGGCTCCTCTTGTGGCAATTCAAAATAAATCAGGGAATCAGTATAGGGCTGAATGTTAGCAGGCAAGACAGCTTTTTCAAGTCACTTGTGAGGATATTCACGATTATCCCAATAATGGAAATTCACCAGGATTAACTTATGCTGAGTGTTTTTATCCCAATCTGTGATACAGTCTAATGTCCTGCCATCCCTAGTTCAAGGACAATATTCATGATGACAATACAGAGAAACTATTAGTAAAATACAGAGTGACATATAGTGATATTAGCTGAAATACGCAAGACTCTTATATATGTTCATTGGACTGTATGGTTCTATTACAAATATACAATTGCAAATTTGAAACAAATTTGTGTAAATGATATTCACTGAATTCTATAAAAAATAGGTAAGGCGACCATAATTCCATGGTTATATCACTCTTTTAAATAGAGTAAATGATCATTTTTGTCTAGCCTTGAGGGCTGTGGTAAAGAAGACAGATGCGAAATCAGAACTCGTCTGAATAATGATTGATGTTAGTGCTATTAGGGTTTGTGTTGGAGCCCAGTGTCAGGGAGTGAAAAATTCTGGTATTAATATATCAGCTGCAGTGAAATGTAGCTGTCAAACATGCGTGATGAAGATATTCAACAGAGGCCATAAACTTTAATAGAAAAAGATGCTTAGGGTTTTTTAAACTCTAGAATGCCAGCAGTGCCCTGAAACAGTCACTTTCACATTTGATCATTATAAGCTACCCTATGCTTTTTCCTCTGCACTGTGTTCTTTAAGATTAAAAAGGTTTCATATCTGCTGATATCGACAACATATAAGTAGATCCCAATATATCTGTAATGAGCCAGTATCACTGTTTTTGCTGTCTCTAATCCTTATCCTTAATGTATCCTCACAGTATGTTGGTGTCTTTGTTCCTTGTGTGTCTTGTTGCTGGCAGATCTGCGTGGTTGGAAACAGTCCATCAGAGACTTTCCTCAAAGCTCTAGAACAAGTTCTTCCTATTATCTTCACACTCTTCTGTTTCACCAAGCAGAATGTCTCCCACCTACGGTAATGTGTTCTCAGTTAATCATTTTGTACAATTTGTAGATTGATTTCAACTTTCAGATAGTCACTCATATCGATGTATTTCAGTACAGTGTGACGATTAGAGTCCAACTGAAATTAAATTGCTTTCCTTTGTCCTTTGAGAAAACAATCTGAAATGAAAAGGTAGAAAACTATGATCTTTGGTTTCATCGTGATGCATGAATTAGATTGAATATTGTTCCATTGTCCATCTGTGTAAATAGAGACCTTATTTCAATACTGCCAATCTGATCTTCCTCAAAGCAGTAAAAATAACATTTACAAGCAGTCCCACTGAGCCAGGCAGTAGTTAGCGACACAACACCAGAGCCACACACAAACACAGAAGTCAACAGAAGTGTAAAATATATATGAATGATAGTTAATCAGATCTAAAGTAGATGAGCTGTACAGTATGTTTGTGCTTTGTGCTCCACAGTGCCCCCTGTCAGGAGATCTTGCTGTGGTACCTGAGGTGCACAGAAAAGTGTGCAGCACTGTCAGCACTGTGGCAGCTTTCAGGCCTGCAGCTAGAAAACAACAAGGTGGCTGCAGTCCTCTGCTTTAGCCCAGGCAGTGATGGAGGAGCCAGACCGTGCTCCACGGAGAGCTGCAGGTGAAAGAGCGCTCTCTTTTCTGTGTATTGTGTTGTTCAGATTCTCATGACAAAAACATGATGCGTAATGCAGAAGATCGTTTGAGATATTTTGTGAAGAGAGACACTTAGTGATCTCATTCCACCTTTGTTACTTTTTTCCGAGCTGATTGCCTCTTGTCATTTCTTTGTGTCTTTGTCATGTCTCTGTTCTTGTGTCCCAGTAATGAAGATGATGCTCTGTATGAGAAGCTGTCAGAAGAGCAGTGGAGGCTAGAGTGTCTGATGCAGCTGCTAGCTGAAGTCAAAGACAGTGACCTGCCGGGAGACTTCTTCCTAGATCTGCTGCAGGTAAGGAGGACACAGACGAACACGCACACACATGCACACACACACACACACACACACACACACACACACACACACACACACACACACACACACACATGTACATACACACACATACGTATACTCTTACACACACACACAAGCTCTGTTTTAATTTGAGGTTGATGGTCCATCACTTCCTCTCCTGCAGCAGCTGACCAGCTGGGCTGCTGCAGAGGATGAAGATATGGAGGATGAACAGCAGTTGGACATCTCAGCCATGACACTCCTTGAGGTGGAGCAGCAGCTGCTGGGTCGAGCTGCAAGGCAACGCCACAGACTCGCTTTGCTTCAGGTGTTGGCTGTGATGGTCGAGTCTCTACATCATACTATTCTGCTGAGGAAAAGCACACAGGTGAGTGGAGAGATGTGCAGCCAACAGAAGGAGCAGAGATGCTAAGCTCTCCAAAACCCAGACTCTTGAGACACTGTGACATGTGTTTATGTAGTTTTGTGGTTTATTTTTGCAGCAGTCTGTCTCGATTCAGTTTGGAGCCTTGGAGCAGCTCACAAGTCAGCAAAATGTTAAGAATTTTCCAAGTTAGAGTCTGAGAGATACCTGATTTTTGCGGTTGAAGCAAATGCAAAGAGTGAAAAATGTCCAATATTGACTCATCACCTCATATTCTGATGTTCATATGCACAAGATATGCATGTAAACACACATTTTTGCAATGAACTATCCAATCAAGTTACCGAAATGTTGTGACAAAGATACGCATACGCATTCCATGCCAACTCTCCTAGGGCCGCCCAGTTCATGTCAGGGATTTCCTTGAAAAAAATAAATCATGATGACACCATTATTAAATTCATGTCAAAATGCAGAATCCTATAGCTTTACTCCAAATACTTTTTAAGTTATGAATTTTTTAAGCTTGGCCCTCTGAGCTACCTTTCAGTGTTTTTGTGATTCCTTGTATTTGTATTCTAAACCTTACCAATTGCGCATTTTTCACTGGATTGGGTTGAAATTTGTCCTGAACATCCAAGAGACCCTAAAAATAATTAACGACGTGTATTCATTTTAATAGTTGTTGCTGAATTGCTACAGTAATCAAATTGATAACAGGAATTATTTTTTTTTGTCTGAGAAAGAAGGATCTGTCACTTTCAAAAATTCTTATCTCCACTAGTTTTAACTTTCTTTTGGTTCTGTGTAGGATTAATAAAGTTTTGTCACATCTGGAAGTTATTTGATCCTGCATAAAAAACAATTGAGTGTTACAGATGTTAAGTATAGCTTCAGAGCTGAAAACCTACATTTTTTGATATTTTGAGTGTGGATTTTCCTATGAAGGAAAATTTTAGAATGTCAAAGTGTTGACATTCATTGTGTATATAAAATAAGTAAGATGTTATATTTATGGCTGCAACTAACAATGATTTTTTATCGATTAATCTAGCGATTATTTTTTCGATAAATCGAACTATTATTATTGTTATTATTATTATTATTATTATTATTATTATTATTATTATTATTATTATTACTCGGTTAATGTAACGATGACCAAAAAAACATTTTATAAATGTATATTTGAATATTTTATTCAATCATCTTCAATCATCAACAAACAAATATGACAAAGTATGAACCCCAGGGCATTATTCCCCAATTCCCTAATATACACTGCTAAAAAATAAAAACATTTATTTGAAGTAAAGCTTAAGGATTTTGTATGGTATGATAAACTTAATAGACGTTTCTGGATTTTGGATGAGTTGGAAAGGAGTGACCCATAATGACATCAGAGCACTGAAACAATAAACATCACTGATAACCCCAAGCATTTTTTTCTGCCGTATGTTAGAAAGAACAAATGTTTTTATAGTAGCGCATATTGGATAACATATACGGCAATGCCAATATAACTGTGGTACTCCAAAATAAACCAATGATATCGACACACTGATTTATCCATCTGGCTCTAGTTAAAGTTCACAAAATCTATGATACCAACTTACCCTGATCGCCACGGCTAATAACAATAAATATAGGACCTTCAGGAGATACATACCAGACGAGACCTGATTTACCTTGAAAGGACTTTTATTGAACTCCTGCTCTACACTTCCACTGCCACCAGCATGAACTATGTTGGTGTGTTCATCATCATCTCTTTTGGATCCGCAGCACCTGCGTGCTTTATGAATTGACACACTGGTGCAGCTTTACGCTGTAGCTGTAAAGGCAGAGAAATGGCAAGCCTTCGCAGCGGTGGTAATGCAGAGTCTCTCTGTGAAAAGGGCTAGTATTTGTCAGATTTACTGACATTTTGTGCATCTTTTTCTTCAGTAGCACTGCTAGTAAAACACTTTCCTCGGCCTGTAAGCTACAGTTACCTGAGCCTCTCAGCTGCTTGAGTTGTCAAACAACACATGCTGGCCCACTCAATAGGTTAAAGTTGAAGAGGTGAAAGGAGATTTTCTGATGTATCTCCGAGCTTGAGACCATCTTGCAAAGGTGTCAGCTGCAACATCTGTGAACATGTTTGAACTCATGAGTTTGTCAGTACTCATTACTACATTATAATATGAGACCACATCCATCTCACTGACAAAAATCTGTCTACAGAGAGACAGACATAAAGTCGTGGTCAAAAGTTTGCATACACTTGTAAAGAATATGTATATCATGGCAGTGTTCAGTTCCAATGATTTCTCCAGGTCTCATTTTTCTTTGATGGAATGAGTGGAACACAAACTACTTTTTCTCAAAAACATTCATGAAGTGTGGTTCAAATATGAATTTATTTTGAGTGTTCTGAAAGTGTAACCAAGCCTGCTGGGTCAAAAATATACAAACAGCCATTTGAGCTGATCTGATATGGTGACTTTTCTGGGCCCATTTAAAGTGTTTACTTGGAGCCATTTCAAAGCAGTTACAGGTCAAGATCTGCTGTGCAAACAATTGTATAAAGTGTGTGGTACAGTTGTGTCACTGCCACAATCAAGAAGAAAAACAGAAACTGCTGCTGAGAGAACCAAAAACCACCAAAAAGCAAGTCTGCAATGAATTAGAAGCTGCTGGAAGACAAGGAATTACCATGACCTGGCTGACTGATCATGTTTACCTTCATCAACAAGTAGTATGTTTTATCGGAGTTGTAGAAGCATTGAAACTCAAGAATGCCATGATGTACATGTTCTTTCCAAGTGTATGTTAACTTTTGACCACGACTATATAGACTCCCGGCAAATTACCCAAAGCTGCATCTGTGGTAGCTCCCACTGAATTAAGTTTCTAAAGGACCACACTGTATCATGAAGAGACACAAACAGACTCACAAAGTGAAGACGTTACCAGCCAGTGCCGTCATGACTATAAATAAATGAAACCTGTAAATACACTGCGGTGGACCTTCCGAGATAGCAAAATTTGATTAAATCAACATTGAGATATTGTCAGGTTGAAGATTGTAATCAACATTGATGTCAGATATGGCAATATACATTGAAAGTGCTCGCTATGATCAACATCGAAATAACATTGAATTTCCAATCAGTTCTGATAATGAATCAACCTTGATTCAACTATGATATGATCAACATTGAAAGACATATATATATATATATATATATATGTATGTATATATATATATGTTTATATATATATTTTTATTATTATTATTTATATACACCTTTATTTGACAGTGGATAGATCAGAAATGGGAGAGAGATGGGGGGAGTGACATGCAGTACAGGTCCTGTACCGGATTCAAACCAGGGTCCACTGTGTTCGTGGCATGCGCTCTAACCACTCGACTACCGGCGCACCCTGAAACAAGGTCATTTGTAAAGAGCCATTTCTGGCAGGGATCGGTGGCAGGGACTCAAATGCACGACTCGACACACAGAGAATGATTAAAAAAAACTCAAATTTAATGCACTAGGCAGGGCAAAACACATGACCTTAACCAGGACAAGTCTCTACAATTTCAACACTTTTCAACCTTCCTTTGTATGTTTTTAATATGCCTCATTAAAAAACCCACTACATTGGCTATTTCAATCCTTTTTAAGAAACCAAGGTTGAGAACAGCTGCTTTACTGCATGCTCCATGAACAAAAACAGACAACATGCTTAAATTGAGTTTAAACATTTTTTATTTTTTTTTTGCAATATGTTTTTGACCAAACCAACACTCTTTTCTTTTCCTGGGTCTCAGGAGGATATATAGTTGAATCAATGTTGATTCAGTTCTACAGTCTTTCAATGTTGATCATATCATAGTTGAATCAAGGCTGATTCTTTGTTAGAATTCATTGGAAATTCAACGTTATTTCAATGTTGATCATAGGGAACACTTTCAATGTATATTTCAATATCTGACATCAATGTTGATTACAATCCTCAACCTGACAATATCTCAATGTTGATTCAATCACGTTTTGCTATCTGGGTTTTCTATCTTAAATTCGTGTTGTGTGGTTGTTTTGTTTTAAGGATTATATTTAATGAGACAAATGATGCAGGCCAAACTGCACTTATTTGTTGAAACTGCTTTTACTGTGACTTCCCCAAAAGTTTACATCCCACTGGCTTTGGTGTTAGCCCACACCTGTGGGATTGCATCTATCCTTCTCCAGCATATCATAAAGTCACTCTGTGTTCCTTTTGGGAGTTCCTATAATGGAACTCCCACAAGTAATGGATGAGAAAACATTTCCTTACAGATTAAGAAAGCACTTTGATAAACTTGATAATGTCTTATTTTTAGATGTGTCACTTTGGATGTGTTTATAAGGACCGAATTTTCACTGAGAATTTCCAAAAAAATTTGAAAAATGTCTAGTTACTTATTTGTAACTTTAAACTTTAAACCTATATTTATTAGAGGCTGTAAGTCTCTGTCTTTTAATGATTTGTTTACATGACTCGGTTTGTCCTTTCTCCAGGTGGTGGACTTCGTGGTGACCCTGCTTCAGAGGGCCTGTGTGGGTCTGGATCAGGCAACTGGGCCAAGTCTTGGGAACCCAGTAGAGAATCAGACACTGAGCATGGGGATGGGCCTAGTGGCCACTATGCTGTCTGGACCTCAGGTACTCAAACCTGTACTCTCAACACTAGGGGTGGTGAAAAAAATCGATTATTGATTAATCGCGATTATAATATTGATGATTATGAGTCAATTATTAAATCTCCAAAAATTGATTTAAAAAAAAAAGTAAAATAAAATATATATATATTATTTATTTATTTTTTTAAAAATAGTAATACAAACTGGAGTCCTCCTCTTACTGGCTTCTGCTACATGGTCCACAGTCTGGAGCCAAGATATATTATTCCATCCCGGATCTTTTTCACGCTTAAATTGATTCCAAATCTTTACAAGGAGACAAAGCTTTCCGTGCAAGAGTCCCTCAACTCTGCTCACAGGTTAGCAATAACGTGCGATGCCTGGACATCCAGAGCTACAGTCTCATACGTGACCGTTACAGCTCATTATGTCAGCAGTTAATGGAAGCTTATGTCCTAATGTACTTCAGACGAGAGCTATGGATGATAGCCACACAAGCGCAAATATGTGTGAGTTTCTCAAAGCAATGGCAGACGAGTGGGGAATAGAGAAACACGACCTGGTTCTCATCACCGACAATGCTTCTAACATGAGCCTGGCTGCTGAGCTTGGCGACTTTCTTTTAACAGTGAAAGACTACATTTAAAACAAAGTCAAAAATAATAATTTTGATATTACAGTTACACTATACAATATTGAAGGTGCTGAAAGATGTTACTCAAAAGAGAAGTCAAATAATTCAGCAGCTGACTGATGTTAAATGGAAGATCAATAATCGTTAATAATTGAAAATCGAATCGATAGTCGTTAATAGTTGAAAATCGGTTTGTAATTGAATCGAGACTTCAATAATCAGAATTGAATCGAAATGGGAAATTGGGCTGATTAACCACCCCTACTCAACACATCATTATCATATAGTATGCTAACTAAGCCAAATTTCCTGAGCTCTGAAGCGATAGATAGATAGATAGATAGATAGATAGATAGATAGATAGATAGATAGATAGATAGATAGATAGATAGATCTAACTCCAGGGGATGTTCAGTGACTTGGAAATGTTTTTGTATCAATCCCCTGGCCAAATTTTGCAACGACCCATTCATTTAATACAAGTTTTTCATGATCTTTTCAAGAAAATACATGACAGGTGCTGGCTGTCTGAAAGCATCTTAGTTGGAAGTTTATCAGAGAAGGTGGTAAGCACATTACAGCTCTCTTCCAATCACCTTCTTCCCTTTTTTGGGGCAGCATTAACTCAGTCTGTTGGGACTTGACTTTGGAACTGGAGGGTGGCCAGTTAAAGTCCAGACGGATCACAGTTCACTGCAATGCTGAGGTGCTCTTTAGCAAGGCACCAAACCCCTGACTGCTCTGGGTGTGCATCTATGGGTCCTGTTTGCCAATGTCTTTATTTCATGCACCGTGAAATGCAGTGAAAAAAGTTAATTTTGAGGATTAATAAAGTAATTTTTCTTCTTCTCCTGATATTATAGCTGAGTGCAGAGGACTACTCCTCTATGTTGAGGCTGCTCCTACCACTAGAGAAGCTGTCTCAGATACACTCTGAGGTAGTCATCCAGGAGCTGGCGTCCAATCTCAGAGCTGTCATTGCCACTCACGGTGCTTACCAGCCTGAAAACCTCAGCACCGCTGCTCACCCCTCAAGAAACCCCCCAATTGGGAAAAAGCAAAAGATGCAGACTGAAGCAGACAATTCACAGAGCAGTCCTCATTCACCTCCCCAGGACAGTACTTCACAGACCAACACCCAAACCGGACAGCCAGTGTCCTCTAAAAGGTCTGCAACTGGAGTAAGTCCAAAAGATGGAGGGATGAACTCTGGCACCAGTGATGCTTGCCCACCCACCAAGGCCTTTTCTGATTTGCTGTTGGAGGCTTGTGACCAAGACATCCCAACCAGAGCGGTCGCCCTGAGAATCTTGACCCAGATGGTGAAAAATGGAAATCCAGAGGCAGTAAAGGCCCAGGAAAAAGTTCTCCAGGTGAGTTGCTTGGTTATGTGTTGTGGTCAGTTCTGATGCTCTGAAAATATTGATAAAGAAGTTGTATCATTATTTTTCTGAGAAGTGGTGACCTTTTTAAAATATGCTACAAGGGGTGGACAGGGTGATATTCCTGTTTTTTCCTTAACGTCTAAGCTCAGACTAATTCAGATACCTTAAATAACATGCCAAGGTACAAGGTAATTTATTCATTATTGCACAACACAGGGTTGCACAGTGAAATAAAAGTTTGTCAACTCCTTCATGCTACACAAAGTACAGAACTTATATACAGTTATTTATATACAAATATACATAAACGTATAGTGCATCTTTGTAATCGTCAGGCTGTATGTAAATAGCAGCAATATGATGGTGACGACACAACATGGTCTATATGTTCAGCACAGTCTCAAAGTCCGCTGCTCTTTATCAAAAAAAACCTGCTTTCTTCTCCAATGGTGATGACAGCATATAAAAAGGAAAAAAAGATGGTTAATAAAACAAAGATGTAGCACAATGTATAGGAGCTACCGGCTGCTGCATCTTCATTCGCTGCTGTTGATACAGCAACAATTAAAACCAACAACAAGTATTAAAGCTATACCAATGTCATGTCCACTGTGATGCAGTTTTGTTTTTAGCCCGTTTTTTTTGCGTTTATTGGATAGTGGCAGGTAAAGAGGCTGACAGGAAATGGGGGGTACAGAGGGGTATGAATTGGTGTCAGATGGGACTCTGACAATTAATTGTTTGTATATCATTATCTTGTTTCCTGAAGCTTGTGATTTTAAATGGAGGACAGTTTCTGGTCTGCATGCTTCAATGAGCTGGGTCAAGATTCAACATTACCTTCATCACTTAGCCATGGTAGGTGTTGCCTTGTTGAAGCCTAAGTTGGCTCAACCACATCTAAGACAATGTGCTGATGTTGCCTGCACTGCATGTGTGGATCAGTAAGGTGTAGATGGTGGTTTTATTAGTGTCTCCTGGGACATTCAGGGCAAACATTTATACTAACATAGGTGATTGAACCTCATCCCCAGAGAACCAGAGTGGATAATGGGTTACACTAGGGACTTGTTTAGGTGGTATCGGCTAGAAAGGGTACAGTTTATTTATTATACTCTGTAATCAAAAGCCCCATAATGTGTGCACTTTAGATACAGTTGAAACCAGAAGTTTACATACACTATATAAAAAGACACATATGCTTTTTTTTCTCACTGTCTGACATGAAATCAGACAATCACTTTTCCTGTTTTAGGTCCGTTAGGATTGCCAAAATTATTTCTATTTGCTAAATGCCAGAATAATGAGAGAAGGATTTTTTAGACAATTTTGTATTACTTTCTTCAAAGTCAGAAGTTTACATACATTTCATTAGTATTTGGTTCCATTGCCTTTAAACTGTATGACTTGGGTCAAATGTTTTGGATATCCTTCCACAAGCTTCTCACAATAGTTGGCAGGAATTTTGGCCCATTCCTCCTGACAGAACTGGTGTAACTGAGCCAAGTTTGTTGGCCGCCTTGCCCGCACATGCCTTTTCAGCTCTGCCCATAAATTTTCAATAGGATTGAGATCAGGGCTTTGTGATGGCCACTGCAAAACATTGACTTTGTTATCCTTAAGCCATTTTGTAACCAGTTTGGCAGTATGCTTCGGGTCATTGTCCATTTGGAAGACCAATTTGCGCCCAAGCTTTAACTTCCTGGCTGATGTCTTGAGATGTTGCTTCAGTATTTCTACATAATGTTCTCTCCTCATGATGCCATCTATTTTGTGAAGTGCACCAGTAATTCCTGCAGCAAAACAACCCCACAACATGATGCTGCCACCCTCGTATTTCACAGTTGGGATGGTGTTCTCAGGCTTGCAAGCTTCCCCCTTTTTCCTCCAGACGTAACGATGGTCATTATGGCCAAACAGTTTGATTTTAGTTTTGTCAGACCACAGGACATGTCTCCACAAATTAAGGTCTTTGTCCCTGTGTGCATTTGCAAACTGTAATCTGGCTTTTTTATGTTTCTTTTGGAGTAATGGCTTCTTCCTGGCAGAGTGGCCTTTCAGCCCATGTCGGTACAGTACTCGTTTCACTGTGGATAATGACACACTCTTACCAGCTTCAGCCAGCATCTTTACAAGGTCTTTTGCTTTTGTTCTTGGGTTGATATGCACATTTCTGACCAAAGCACGTTCATCTCTGGGACACAGAACCTGTCTCCTTCCTGAGCGGTATGATGGCTGGACATTCCCATGGTGTTTATACTTGCCTATAATTGTTTGAACAGATGAACGTGGCACCTTCAGGCATCTGGAAATTACACCCAAGTCCACAATTCTCTTCCTGATATCTTGGCTGATTTCTTTTGACTTTCCCATGATGTTACACAAAGAAGCAGTGTGTTTCAGGTGTGCCTTAAAATCCACAGTTGTGTCTCTAATTAACTCAAATGTTGTCAATAAACCTATCAGAAGCTTCCAAAGACATGACATCATCATCTGGGCTTTCCCAAATTGTTTAAAGGCATAGTAATCTTAGTGTATGTAAACTTCTGACTTTGAAGAAAGTAATAAAAAATTGTCTAAAAAAAATCCTCCTCTCATTATTCTGGCATTTAGCAAATAGAAATAATTTTGGTAATCCTAACGGACCTAAAACAGGAAAAGTGATTGTCTGATTTCATGTCAGACAGTGAGAAAAAAAGCATATGTGTCTTTTTATATAGTGTGTGTAAACTTCTGGTTTCAACTGTATGTCACAGGAGAAGCCCCCTTTAATGATTTTTCTCCATTTTGTGTCAGTGTTGGGTTGAGTTCTCCAATATTGTAATGGCCACCTCTCATATATTATATCTACCCATCGCCCTCCTTACTTAAACTGAAACTGAGGCCCATTCTGTCCAGCTTGTCTGAGAAACACTCCCAAATGTGTCCTTCATCCTATCAAAACTTTCATCTTCAATTACCAGGGGGTAATGTTTGGACTATTGCCTTTGATGCTTAGTTGCTTTGTTCTCAGTATATTCAGTGATGTCCCTGTATTGATTCTCTTTGGTTCTACTAGCAAGATTCATATTGATGATGTTTTTTGTGCTTGTCACAAAGAAATTGTTGAATATTCCCAGTAAGGGGCTTCTATAACTGCAGAGCAGTCTTTGTTATCAATCATGCTGATCCTGATCCTTTTCAGCTCTTCTTGGAAAACTTGGAGCATGAAGATTCATTCGTCTACCTGTCAGCCATTCAAGGTAACACTAATGGTAGTGCTTGGCAAAATGTGATGATAGCATTGATTTTTAAGATTATTGATTTACAGAATTAGTCTGTTAACCTAATATTAACTGCCTAGCCGAAATAGTTGTCAGTGACTTTTGAAAGCTGATGCATGAGTATAAACTGTTTTTAGGTCTGGCTACATTGGCTGATTCCTACCCTGAGAAAATCCTGGAAAAGCTCCTAAAAGACTTTCAACATGGTCCCTCCCTCCCTAAATCCAACAAGGAGCACTCCCTGGAGGCCCGGCTCAAGGTCGGAGAAGTCCTGATGAGGACGAGCAGAGCTATGGGTGAGCATCATTTGCAGTTGGGTCACATAAATGTTTAGTCCACTTCGTATGTATTAGGGCTGCACGATTCTGGAAAAAATGTGAATCACGATTTTTTTGCTTAGAATTGAGATCACGATTCCCTGGCACGATTTTTTTCACAAAATGTTTATTGCACTGATAAACTTGAACAAAACAATACAAAAAACATTGTAGAATGGCAGAGGCATACTACTATGCCTCTGCCAAAGCAATGTTTTTTTTTTTGTTTTGTTCAAGTTCTATCATTGGATGAGAAATTATTTTTACAAAAGTAAAAAAAAAAAAAATTGTCTCCAAGATGAGAGGGCATCCTGTAATACCTCATGTTGTACAGTGTTTATTGGGGCCGTATCTTTGGCTAGGTTATATGTGATAGCTGCTGTGATGGCTTACTAAAACGGAGGCGTAATATTCCTCCTTTTCCAAAAGCTGCCTCTGAGGTAGGCGTAAACATATGACGTGACGTGAAGCTCGAGGTTGAGCTGTGAACAGTTAACAACACACTTGTCTTCAAAATAAGAGCTTTACATTGCACCCCATTGGAGTTTAGAACTGCATTGTTAGCGGGGGGCTTTTAGTTTGAAAGTAGCAACCGTTCCTAGCTTGTGGCTACAACAACATGCTAACACAACCATACAGCTAGAGATCCAGGAGGCGCTGCATCTCCCGGATCTCAGCGGCTGTCCAGTTGCACATCTAGTAGGCAAGGTGGAAATAAGTGTACCCTGCGAGGCGGAAAATCGGCGGACCAAAACAGACCCCCAGTTTGCTGCCCTCTGTCTAAAACCACGGACTGAGCCGCCAAAAGGACGGGAAATTAGCGGCTTGCTGCCCCTCTAACAACGGCTTCTCACTCACTCCTTCAAAACACTCAACTGCAGGCGGGCTTCCTCCACTGAATCACGTGTTGTAAAGACGCTTTACCACAGGTTGAGGGAGGAGGCAGCGGCAGTGCTGCGTTTGGGGGCACTTCAAAAAATCCGGGAGGAAAATAGGAACATTCGTTTGTGATTCAGCTCGAGATATAAAATGCTTCAGAATCGCTGTGTGTAGAAATGAGATCATGTGTATGTGCGAATCGAGATCGCGATTTTTTAACGATTTTTTGTGCAGCCCTAGTATGTATTGTACTTACATTTACATTTAGGGCATTTAGCAGATGCTTTTGTCCAATGCAACTTACAGTAATTCATACATTCATACACCAGTGTCGGTTGCTGCCATGCAAGCTCACAGAAGAATACCTTTTTATATTTGTGTATTAAGAGAGATGGAGAAAGGCGAGCCCAAACCTTCCTTTGTCTCATGCTCTCTTTGTTTTGGTTTTTCTTTTTGGTACAAGAGTAACAAACTGATAGCAGTAGCAAAGTCTAGTGGGGGGTATCGTTTGATGTCCTGAATGTGGGCTGTTCCTGAGCTATTCACACCACAGTAGACAAGTAGCAAGTGCAAGTGCTTGCACAAGTGCAAAGGAGGGGTGTAGTATGGGAGAACTTGGGTAGGTTGGAGACCTTGCCAATACTGCAGTCTGGATGAGCTGCAGAGGTCAGATGGGACAGGCACACCAGCCAGGAGTGAGAGAGAGATGACAAGGACCTGGACAAGAATCTGTGTCACCTCGTGGGCAGAGGTGTCTTTTTTCCTCCCCAAATCCAATACCTGCAGTAACTTGAATATTGGCAGTACCAGTGCTTAACAAAATATATATGCGTTCACTGACCGAACTATAAAATGTCCAGAAACCACAAACAATGACTTTAAAGACATGACAACAACAAAACACAAACTAGACGTTGGCGACAAGACATAACACAAAGACACAGATTTTCGGTGGCGGACCAGATGTAAATAGAGCCTTGTACAGCAACACAATAGAATATGATGGAGGAACCTTAAAGAGACTGTGCTTGCATCGTTGAGAGTTAAGATTACTGAGAGTAAACGAAAAGAAACCAGGAAATATAACTTTGGACGTCTGCACTTTTTGAACTTGAACTTTAACAATATTATTGTTGGGGTCCAGCAATTCTCTCAGAAAGTTAGAATTAGAGAAACAGAGAATCAGAATTATCACTCTGTTGTCCAAGCATGGTTCACACACACACACACACACACACACACACACACACACATAGGGATGTAACGGTATGGAAATTTCACACCACGCTAATAATGACCAAAATTATCACAGTTATCTGTATACCGCGGTATATTTAAAATGTCTTCAAAATGTTGAAAAAACACTGATACACTGATAAATTGAAATAATTTCACCAAGATTTATATTTAAATAGATTCATTATATATCAAAATAGTCCAAATCCAAAACCTTAACAAAACACTGCAAAATCAACATTAAATAAGTATAAAAGAATGTATCAAAACTGTGCAAAATAAACCTTAAATACAGTAGAGTGAGATGTGCTGGCACTCGATTGGCCAGCAGATCCTCTCTGTGAAAAAAATGAATAGAACATGTCATTATTAATTATTACTAAGGGTGCAACCAACAGATCACAAAACTCACAATTTAGATCATATCACTTTTGTTAGAAACAGGTTGGATCATTTTTTAGATCAAAACAAAAAGGATTATTGTTAAATGAATAATGAATACTCTATTTTGGCTCTTATCTCTATCTAGACACTTGTTATATTCCCATTTTATATTATTCTTTATATGTTGTCTATTCTACAAATAATCCACAAGTGTTATATATTTCTGATATTACTAATATATATTGGCTGTCTGTCTCTCTGTCTGCCTGCTCGTCTGTTGTCAGTGGACTCGGTCAATCTGATTGGTCAGATGGCTGCTGAGCCACAGGTAGACGCTGCTCAGGTGAACAGAGCTGAGATGAAAGTCAGTCATCTCTGTCAGTTTGCGTTCACTAACTCAGTCCACCCAGTACATGTTTGTCTCAAATCCTCCTCACTGCAGTTCTGCATCAATATTTGGGGAATTATTAGGTCGACTTTAAAAAGTGAAATCTACAATTAATAAGCGGTTCAGATAACGTGCCAAATCACGGATCAACTTCGTTCAGTTATACCACTATCTGGTCAGTTTACGTCAGTGACACCAGCAGATTAGACAGAGAAAACTCGACATGCACGTACATCATGCACCCGAGGTTAAGGTTAACTTACCTTGCATTCGCTGAACAGTCGAGGGTGATGGTCGTAAAGTGAAAGTAAGTAAATAAAGTAAGAAATCTCTTTTTCTCTCCCCAACAAGAACAATCCACCCTACCCCAACACACATGCGCACACGCACACACGCACACACGCACACGCACACACGCACACACACACACACACACTAGGGTTGGTACCTAATACGGTATCCAGGGGTAAGGGTTTGAAAATGTAGCTGAACATTGCGTGCATGTTTAAAATAAATGCCTTTTGTGTTTGTCCAGCAGCACGACTGTTTGTCGAGATGTCGAGAAGATGCTATAACAGTGATGACAGAACTTTTTCAGAATAATGCAATTTGCCAAATAAAGGACCCGTCAAAAAAGGCTATTTGGAAGCGATCATACTTGCGCATCATGTCACAGCCTCTCCACAGAATGGAGAATTTCTGGCTTGTCTGCTTAGCGGCAGTGAGGGCATGTGACATGTAGTTGCCCCAGTAAACACACCTCCCCCTGGGACTGTTGCAGTCCATCCTGAGCAGCCAGCTGCTGCTCCTCTTGGGTTATATTTTTCCTCCTGAGCCACTTTTCCCTGCCTCTTGGTTAAGGGGCTCTGGGTTTTTGCCAAAGCTGAGTCATTCTAGCTTGATGCATATGGAGGGCAGTGTAAGCTAGGGTGCCACAGAGCTGACATCATATTTATTCAGTCTGATGAATAATTACTTTGAATGCATCTTATACATCTCACCTGGCTGCCTGTTCTTCCTCCCCTCTCCTTTTCCTCCAGGGGAACTTGCACCTCATTTCGGCCGTCCTTTGGTTGCCGTCTTCTTGCAAGGAACCAGGGACTCAGACCAAAGCGTCCGGGCCAGCAGTCTGTCCAACCTGGGGGAGCTCTGTCAGAGACTGGACTATGCCCTAGGACCATTGGCTCAAGAAGTGAGGTTTTGCATGAACCTTCCATGCTGGCACTGTCATCAGGGGCTCAAATAAAAGCCATGAACATGCAGCAATGTCAGCTGGAGGAACAGGGATGTTTATTCGCAAACCTGCTCACCTTTACATATTTCTCCCAAAGCGTTTGCGTGTGTTTATGCGAGAGAATTAACAGAGTTAATCAGTCGATCCAGTGTAGATTTGGCATTGACATCAGCAGTGTAGGCAGCTGATCTGTTTTTTTGGGACAAATACAGTTGTGTTCAAAATAATAGCAGTCAAACATACCAGGGATCATGGATCAGTTTGAATACATCAAAATGCCATCAAAAAAGAGGTCATGTTGCCTTATACTGAAGAGGAAATGCCCTTGAAATGGGTGTTTCAACGAGACAACGACCCCAAACACATCAGTAAGCGAGCTGTATCTTGGTTCCAGACCAACAAGATTAACATTATGGAGTGGTCAGGTCAATCCCCAGAACTTAATTCAATAGAGAACCTGTGGGGTGACATAAGAAATGCTGTTTCTGAGGCAAAACCAAGAAATGTAGAGGAATTGTGGAATGTAGTCCAATCGTCCTTGGCTGGAATACCATGCAACACAGAGGTGAAGCAGTTCTCAAAACCAGTGGTTATACAGCTAAATATTAGTTCAGTGACTCACAGCAAAGCTAAATCTTCAAGCATTTTTCAGTTTATACAGTAAATTTCACACTGCTATTATTTTGAATACAACTGTATGTCATGTAGAATCCAGAACACCTTCAGATTATGTTGTATTTATTACCTACAGAAGATCACTAACTGTATTTCCTTTTTAACTATGTCCTCATATTCATACCACTGTAAATTAATGTGAAAATGAATGATTCTGTTTGTGTGTGTGTGTGTGTGTGTGTGTGTGTGTGTGTGTGTGTGCGCGCGCAGCTTAGCTCCTGTCTGACTGCACTGATAAAGACAGAGAAAGAGGCAGAGGTGAGGAGAGCTGCTGTCCATGTTATCACCCTGCTGCTCCGAGGCCTCAGCAACAGAACTACGCAGGTACACACACATGCACTCACAACTCTGTATGCATGAAATGTACTCAATGGCCAGGGGCCTCATTGATAAAACTGAGCATAGGTGGCATAAGGATGAAACACAGAAGGTGCTTCCGGACAAAAATATTCTGATTCATAACATAGTGTGTATGCACATCCTATGCCAGTTACCCTTTTATAAATCCAGATGAACTAGAAATGTGCCACAACTTTTGCAGCATCATGTTATATATATATATATATATATATATATATATATATATATATATATATATATATATATATATATATATATATATATATATATGTATATATGTATATATACCTCCCTTGATCAGATTAGATCAGATTGATGATGGCGGATCTCGAATGTCTTTTATCCTCCATCTTGTGAGCCCAAAATCTGAGGGCAAGAGGAAGCATCTGGCTTTGTTTATTCAAATGAAAGATTCTGTTATCCAAGTGCCAACAGTATGAATTCTTTTCTGTCTTTTTGATATGTTTTTTTTGGAAGACAATGAAGGTAGCATATTGATCATACCATGGATACACAAATGGTACTTAAAATAATTAGTTCACTGTTATTTGCTGTTCTTTAATTTGGTTTACAGTTGATTCTAAATAAATTTGCATCATGTCCGGGCTCCTGGTTAAAACACTGTAGTGTTATATCAATCAGCAAAGAGTTCTCGTCAGTGTATCCGGAAAACCAAAAGAATACATCTTTTCATCTCTCATCTAGCTGACAAATTTTATTGGATGAAAAATGTGAAAAGGAACAAACTCTTATAAACATCCATCATACAGACCAGACTAAAGTGTTGTTTCAAAAGTGTACCCTCCATCTTTCTCCACTCTCTCGTATGACTTCTCCAGGTTCTCTGTGATGTTTTGTTGGACCTGTACCGAGCTCTGAAGTGGGTTGTTCGCTCAGACCCAGATGAAGTTGCAGTGCTCCATGCCCAGCTGGCTCTGGAGGAGCTTGATGATGTGATGAAGAGGTTCATCTTCCCTGAGCAGAAGCTGGAAAAGAAGATTGTTGTCCTGCCATAGAGCTCAAAGTTTATTTCTGTGGGCTCTTTATGACCCCTTTATAGTTTGGAGGACATTATTTTTATATGCTGTGGTCATAGACCATACTTGTTTTGCCTTTTATATGATGCGTTAATTACCTAAAAGTTCCTATGAAAGGGCTAATGTAGTGCTATTTGTTGTCGATGCCGCCTGTTCCAGGACTTCCCATTGAACATGGCTGAACTGGGACATAACACAGCCTCCAAGAGGATGGAGGTCGGTTTAGGACAGGGAATACAGTACCGAGGTTGTTGTCCTGCCCAGTTTGGGTTCCTGGTATGTCAGGTTTTAGTCAGAAAATTGGGCAGCATACCTAACTGACCTGTTAATCAGCTAACCTTACATTTAACTGCAGTTACTTTAGCAACAAAGCTACTGTTATCTGTCACCTTGGCACCATAAATCACTTCCATACTGTAACTGGTCATCATTCACGGAGGATGCATGCGGCTATTCATTGAGAATCTACTGTTATCCGTATATCTGAGACATCACCTTTTCTTTCAAGTTGAATTTTGTCAACTTGTGTGTTAAAATAACTTCTCATCCTGGCGCTTCATGAGTCTACTTTATAAAAAAAAAAAGAGATGAGATGAATAAGGGAGAATCTGAAAGAAAATAACAGGAAGAATGGGAAGTTCTTGGGGAGTTCTGAGATAAGTCAGAAGTGACACTCACACAGCACGTCCATACACACATTGTTCGTCAATGAGTTATTTTCTCGCTACAGTGAATGTCTGTTTTGTGAACTCTCAACATGGACTGCAAAAACAGTCCAGCAAAATTCATGTGAAAATGTTTTGAAAAGTTTCTGCTCTGTCTCAACACACCTAAAGGCATATGTTCTGATTTTTACAAGTCAATTGAAATACAATGCTCAATGGCAAGTGGACAGTTTTTGTTTGCTGTTTAACATTAACTGATTTACATGAGGCCTAAATAATTAATAATTTGTTTCAGACAGTGTTTAATAAAGCTTATAATGTTTCTCCTAACTCAACAACTTTATTAAGCAGGTTTTTAAGGGAGTCTGGGGACTTCTCGCAGGCAACAGTGGGCAGGTCTGGACAAAGTGTTCTTACAAGTTCAATGGTTAGAATTGTTGGAACAGGTCTGACACCAGGTCTGAACAGAGTCTCAGAGGCTTCCGTAGATTAAGGGGATTTGCCAGTATAGAAAAAAAATCAATTTTTGCATATGCACTGAGTAAGAGCAACAGGATACTTCTGGCTTCCATCAAGTGTGGTCCTATGTGGGGGGTGTAACTACATAGCCAGTATGGACAGGAGGAACAAATACGGAAACCTAAATCTCTTTTGGTGCAGATACGAGCATACAAACTTATCCTATAAACACGTTCATATTATGACTAAAGACTGCTGCTGAGTGTAACAAATATTCAGGAAATGCAGAGAATATGACAAGTTGTCTTACCTATAATTATGTGAGCAGACAATCCAACATTTCTGAACATGAAATACAGCAAGTTTTACTACTGGACACTATTCTCTTAAGTTTTGGACATTTGACTTTGTTCATTCATTGCATCAATAAAAATGTGAAGACTGAAGACAAAAAGACATTTCTTTTGAAGTGACAGACTCAAGAGCTTTGCTTTCACTCTGTTTTTCATGTTTTTAAATGTAATGTGATGTAAGATCGGACAGATTCAGTTCCTCTGTGTGCCATATACGTGTTTTTATTTTGTAGTTTGAGCAGACTGTTTAGGTTTAAACTTGAAAGTTCAAACAGTTGGACAGTTTCCCAACAGCCTTCAGTCTGTACAGGAAGTCACAGAAACACTCCTGTTAGATCTGATTCTGACTGATTCCAATATTGACCGACACATGAGCAGTTTGTACAGTCTTCAGCGATCATTAATTATGACTGCAGCCTATCACAGCTCGACACAAGCATCATATTGGCATCAGCTAATCATTAGTTAGCTGTTTATAAATCACGTGAGCAGACCTCTCGATCTCAAACTACAAACTCAATAAATGGAATACATTAATTGTCAAACACAAAGGAAAGAAATACAAGACAATAGTTTCTATTATTGATCTGCCAGATATTGATACTGTTGGGACATTCCACTTACCCAAAGTTTTTGTGTTGATAAATAAACCACCCAAATCAGACAAATATGGTCAAAATCTCTCCAATTCAGAAAAAATGAAAAGTTTCTATTAATGTTTAACAGAACTTTATATATAGATACATCTTTGTATCAGCTAAGGCAGGGTTTTTTTTTTGCATGTTTTAGATGTTTCCCTGCATCAGCACACCTGATTCAGATGAATGGGTCTATGGGGCTTGATGCCTTGTGTCTTCTTCGCCAACAGCGCCACTGTATCACTGGCCACATCCATGAACATGCCATTTTTACTAGCTGCGATTAGTTTTTTTTATTTATTTATTTTTTGGCCTTTATATGGATTTTGTTGATAGAACAGCTTCAGAGATGATAGGAAACGGGATGAGAGAGGGGGGTGACATGCAGCAAAGGGCCCCAGGCCAGGACTCAAACCTGGGGCTGCTGCAGTGAGGACAAGGCCTTTGTAAATGGGACTCCCGCTTACCAACTGAGCTGCGACTAGTTAACTAGTAATGTTTTCGCCTTGATGGCAAAATGTGGTCCTGGAGACACATTTTGTATTGCAGACTAAGACAGAAGCAGCTTTGAGTACTTTGCCAGGTGTTTTTATGCCTGTTTGTGGACAGATTTTTGTCAGTACAATAGCATCGCAACCGGCCAAGATACAGTAACAAAACTTTGCAGGTGTTCAATTGAGATGAAAATAAAGGCCCAGTTCTAAGATAGTGTGGTCTGACAGATAAACATATGTATTAATGTAATAATAACTACTGAGTACTCTTGAGTTGGAATTTGAACCTAATGACAGGTGTCACAGCTGGTGTATTCCCTTCACAAGATGGTCTCTAGTTTGATCTAAATGAGAACTACATTACAGGTATCAAATAAGAGCTTCATTATTCACTGTATCTACTGCATTTCATTCCAAACCAGTATGTATAGTGATTACAGATGAAGTGTAAATGCAAGACAACCCCCTGAAAGGGAGTGATTCTTCTGATTCTTCTCCAGTTTTGTGTTCTGCTAGTGTCCTTGTCACTACTGATAACATGAGACAGTACCTGCAGCCCAGTCAGGTTGCACAGGTAGTCCTGAATAAATCTAGAGAATATTTAGCTCTATCTCCAGAAAATACAACAGTAGGTGTATTAAAAATAAACACATTTTACAAACCAAGTTCATTACCCAGATTCAAACCACACCTACCACATGCAAGTTATTTTCCATCCTGCACAACCTTTCCTCTAAACTTCAGTTCCTGAGTCAAATCTTGGGGATGTCACAATACCCACACTTGTGCCAATTGTGAGTAATCAGATGCCTACTTCTGTGACATATTTCTGCCAGCTGCTTTCTCTAATGATATTTTTAAGAAACAAAAATATTTTGCTAAATCTTTGATAAAAAGAGGTGGATTTATCTGAACGTTGTCAGATACAGCAATCATTCTTATCAGCCCAATCAAGAGAAACCAATCCACTACCTGCTCAGGTTTAGGCAGGACATTGTAGTGTTTGGGCCTGAATAATAATAATGTAGCATATAGCAATAATCCAGCATGTGATAAACGCAAGTATATAATGTCACGTTTGCTTATTATTCTTTGGTTTCTAACAAGCTGCTTGAGAGTGGCATGAGGAGTGTGCATCCAGTGAGGATTAGGTGGATTGTGTGTTGTTACTGTGTGTATTACCTCTTATGTGTGAATACACACTTTAATGCTAGTGATCAGACAGACCCTCTCATATGAGGGAAATAATGATTTCATTATTGATTATTTCTCCAATCTAACTGACATGTATTGAATTAAATTATGAGAAATTAATTCTGGGTAATACACAAAGCTAGTTAGTGAAGTAGAGATGGATGTGGGGGGTAGGCAGAGAGCAGGTACACCAACATTAAATGACAACTCTTCATTACAAGATATCGCCGGGAATCATTAAGTAATTCTTGAATGTTACGAGTTTACCTGAAAACAATTGCCAATGGTTTTTAAGTTGAAGTGGACTTAAAGTATTTGGGAGCAACCCACCTCCTGTCATGATGTGCAATGCAGGGGAGATGTCTGACCCAGTCACAGTAAATGATAATGTTGCCATCTGGGGCCTGTGTGTCATTTGAGCTCTTGTGGATTTAAACTTTTGATATCCAACATTCTTTAATTTTCTTTCCACAAATATTAATAATTTCATCCAGGATGCGATTCTTGTCAGTGTGCAAAGGCCTTTAAAACAGCAGCTAGTCCATCACAGGGCAATACATTTTTTTGGTGCAACATTTGTTTATAATAACAAGAAGCCTTAAAATCTTGTTTGGATCAGTTCAGGTCAGTATTGATCATGTATGATCAATCTGCATCTTGTCACAGCTGGATGACACTAACTGAGGTGTATTCAGTTAAAAAGGAAATAAAGTTCAGTACAGGTTAGATGTCTCAGTTTAACATCACACAATGTCATTACACCTTCTTGGGAACATTTGTGATGATAGGCTTGGGACGCGTCTTAAAGATCAACTTCTGTTTGATGATGGCGGACACAGAGTAAGAGGTGGCGGTAGGTCCTTGCTGATTCGTCTCCATGGGTACCTGCGTGACATCATCCCTGTTACTGACGTTGTCATCGCTGTTCAGGCTAACTTGCGAATGGCAAGAGTGCTTGGTGAGGACAGCAAAGGGTTTTTCCAGTTTGACCTGCTTCCCATACAGAATGTGATGTCCTACAATCAGCACTGGCACCCCCTGGTAGAGGGAAGAAGAACAGCAGAGTCAACACAAGTGTCTTGAACCACAGAATGGCAAGGACAGTCTTGGAATTGTAATGGCTGCACGGCAAGTTGAAATTCTTGGGGAAATCAAGGGGAAATTCACCATTTTGTATGTGGCTATCCCAGGCAGTGTTGATGGTAAATTTAGTTAATTAAGGCGATAAAAATCCTCAGTGTGTGTTGTTATTAGAGTTTCCTGCTTCCACAGCATGCCTACATGTACCAGTATGTATTGCAAGCAATCTCCTGACTAGTGATGTAACGGTTACCGGTGTCACGGTAAACCATGGTAAAATTCCCGATGGTGAAGGTTATAGCATCTTCTCGACATCTCGACAAACAGTCGTGCTGCTGGACAAACACAAAAGGCACTTATTTTAAACATGCACACAATGTTCAGCTACATTTTCAAACCCTTACCCCTGGATACCTTATTAGGTACCAACCCTAGTGTGTGTGTGTGCGTGTGCGTGTGCGTGTGCGTGTGCGTGTGTGTTGGGGTAGGGTGGGTTGTTCTTGTTGGGGAGAGAAAAAGAGATTTCTGACAGCAGCACAGATATTACGCAAGGTGCTTAAAATGTATCCATCCATTTAAATCCACATCTTGACACAGTGCAGGCATCCTCTGTTTAACAAGCTATGTGTGGGTGACACTGTTACACAGGCACACATACAAAGAACAGAGCCAACTGCTGACTACAGCTGCTCCTGCCAGGCAGCAGGGAGGAACAGAAGCTTACATGGAGAGAAGACAACCAGCTGACTAGCTGGTGGTAGTAAGATCTGCTTGACCTGTGTGTGTGTGTGTGTGTGTGTGTGGTGTGTGTGTGTGTGTGTGTGAGTGTGTGTGTGTGTGTGTGTGGGGATGTAACGGTTACCGGTGTCACGGTAAACCATGGCAAAATTCCCGACGGTGAAGGTAACCGTTTAAGTTTTAATTACCATGGTAACCGCCAAGGTCGATAACCACGGTGTAGAAAACTCGCGAGATACGCCTGCGCAGCGCGCAACGTGTGCTTGTTATGTAGTGAAGAAGACATGGCAGAGGGAGGAAGTTATATAGCGGCCCTCAAGGCATTTTTCCGACTTCAAAGAGAACCAAATCTGCAGTCTGGGCCAGAGACGTTCTACTATTGTAGAGACTAGTGATGTGCGAGTCATGAACGAATCGTTCAAAACTCAAGATTCGTTTTACTGACTCGGAAGTTACGAGTCATTGTCTCCATTAACTCGTTGACTGACTCACCGCTGCTACCTCCAGCTAACAGCAAAGAGGAGACATGCCACACAACTGTTATTCTAACTGCACTTGCATAAATGTATCAAGCTAATTGCTGTATTAGCTCCGTGGCTGAAGCAACAGCTCTGGTCATTATTTCAACTCAACTCCCCTGAGCTGAGCTGTATCACAGGCTGATACAGAAAAAGAACGATTGACTGACCCAGTAGCTCCAGCTCACAGCTCACTCGCTCTCCCTCCAGCTCGCAGAGCCCCTCCCTTAACTGAGAAACTCGCCAACTCGCTGCTCTGCGCTGTTCAGGACTCAGCACCTCAGACTCGCAGGTCACAGGCAGCTCAGCTCACTCACTCTCCCTCCCTCCCTGCTCCCGTGCTCTCAGAGAGCCGCTACCTCACCTGAGTAATGTACTGCTGCGCTCCATTCAAGGGAAGTCTCTGAGTGATGGCGCAGAAATTATTCTCAATATAAAATCATGTTTGTCTTGCAAATGTATGTAAATAAAAACTGAAAATAAACTACAACCGTGTTAATGTCCCTCTCCTGCAGTTCCGCCCCATCAAGTTACTAAGTGACATTTAGAAAATCATAGAGTGTGCTGCACACTCTGGTGACTGACTCAAGTGACTCGAAAACCCGATTCACTTTAGTGAGTGACTCATACAAACTCGAGTCAGTAAAAGGAGTCGAGTATCCCATCACTACAGATCACTCTGATCATTTTGAATGGGGAAATCTGCGACGCCAAAGATGGTGCATATCCCGCCCCTTTCACCAACAGCCAATCACCTGCGTTGTCACAGCTGACCCGGGAAAATTATAGCCCAATCATGTTGTTTCACCAGCGCATGCGCATAAGTAGTTTTTACGACAGAGACCAAAAACATTTACTGCTTTCAAATCTTTATCTAATTTATAGAGTGAATGATGTATTAGACATTATCTGGTCCATACATCAATGGTCAGGTAGAGTAGAGCCAGAGCACAGCAGCCGGCAGATTCACCGTACAATGGACGTTGGTGTCGTAAATCCGCGCGCATGCGCAGTGGAGTTCTCCCTGTAGGAAAACAGTGTTTTAAACATCATTTTTACGGTAAAGTCGATGTTTTTTGGTTTTTATTTGTATCTTATTTCACTGGCGAGTATGTCTGTATGTTTCTTCCGTCCTGCTATCACGTTAAAGGGTGGTTTTGACCATGCCTCCATTCATTAAGAAAGGGGTCTGGTCTCTTTGGGCTTTTCGAGGCGTTGCCAAGATGGCCGCCGAGTGGCATGACTTGCCTCGAAGGACTTTGTCTGGGCGTATTCTGGTTATTATAAGAATGCTCACGGACAGCTGGTCGAGGATGGCAGCTCTATCTGCAGGAGCTGCGAGAAGAGAGTTGCTACGAGGGGCGGCAACACATCCAATTTACGCGACCATCACCCTCGACTGTTCAGCGAATCCAAGGTAAGTTAACCTTAACCTCGGGTGCATGATGTACGTGCATGTCGAGTTTTCTCTGTCTAATCTGCTGGTGTCACTGACGTAAACTGACCAGATAGTGGTATAACTGAACGAAGTTGATCCGTGATTTGGCACGTTATCTGAACCGCTTATTAACTGTAGATTTCACTTTTTAAAGTCGACCTAATAATTCCCCAAATATTGATGCAGAGCTGCAGTGAGGAGGATTTGAGACAAACATGTACTGGGTGGACTGAGTTAGTGAACACAAACTGACAGAGATGACTGACTTTCATCTCAGCTCTGTTCACCTGAGCAGCGTCTACCTGTGGCTCAGCAGACATCTGACCAATCAGATTGACCGAGTCCACTGACAACAGACGAGCAGGCAGACAGAGAGACAGACAGCCAATATATATTAGTAATATCAGAAATATATAATACTTGTGGATTATTTGTAGAATAGACTATATATAAAGAATAATATAAAATGGGAATATAACAAGTGTATAGATAGAGATAAGAGCCAAAATAGAGTATTCATAATTCATTTAACAATAATCCTTTTTGTTTTGATATAAAAAATGATCCAACCTGTTTCTAACAAAAGTGATTTGATCTAAATTGTGAGTTTTGTGATCTGTTGGTTGCACCCTTAGTATTGACAGTAATAATTAATAATGACATTTTCTATTCATATTTTTCAGGATCTGCTGGCCAATCGAGTGCCAGCACATCTCACTCTACTGTATTTAAGGTTTATTTTGCACAGTTTTGATACATTCTTTTATACTTATTTAATGTTGATTTTGCAGTGTTTTGTTAAGGTTTTGGATTTGGACTATTTTGATATATAATAAATATTTAAATATAAATCTTGGTGAAATTATTTCAATTTATCAGTGTATCGATGTTTTTTCAACATTTTGAAGACATTTTAAATATACCGCGGTATACAGATAACTGTGATAATTTTTGTTATTATTAGCGTGGTGTGAAATTTTCATACCGTTACATCCCTACTCCTGACACTTCACCTCCTAATACTTCCTAAACCTGCCAAGCATGTGGAAGTGGGCGTTTCAAACAGGGCAGCGTACAAAAAGGCATATGAAATTATGTTAACTATGTGGAACAGCCTGCCGGAGAACCTCAGGTCTGCAGAGACTGTTGATATTTTTAAGGGAAGGTTAAAGACACACCTTTTTAATCAGGCTTTTAACTAATATCTTAAATTCTTATTCCACTCTTATGTGGTTCTATCGTATTTTATGTTGTTGCTCCTTATTCTTATTTTTTATTTTATTATCTTATGTATTTTTATCCTTTTAGCTGTTCACTCCATTTACCTATCTTTTGTTAGGGTTTTTATTATCTTATCTTATGTCCTTCTTTTTTATTATTTTTTAAGGTTTAAACTCCAGAGTTTCCTCAGGGGGGTCCTCCACACTGGGAGCTGTGTCTGGGTTGCTGCTGGGGCCCTGTCGTTGGGTCCCTTCGGCCCAGCCAGCTGTTGTCTGTCAGGGTCGGGGGGCCTGGGCACTGGTGCCCCCGTGACACAGACTGTGACTCCTCCCGGTGTGGACGGCCCTAAAGGTGGCGTTTCCTCAATCCTCAGTGCCTTGCCATGTCTCCTTATTGCCAGTACTAAGAGTGTGCAGGTGTGTGTGTGTGTGTGTGTGTGTGTGTATGTGTGCGTGTATATAGTATGGAAGGTGGGAGGGAGGGGCTTTCTTTTATATTGTTTTATCTTTCTTATGTAAAGCACTTTGTGCTACATGCCATTGTATGAAAAGTGCTCTATCAATAAAGTTGATTTGATTTGATTTGATGTAATTGCCAGTAAAGGGGTAGCAGAAGTTATATATGTATTTCATCCTAGTCTATTCCTGCAGGTAGAATAGTCATAGCCTAGTGTAGCCTATTCAGTAAATGAAAAGTATGAGAAAAAATTATAAATTTGTAATATTTTTTCCCCACCAAAAATATGTAGATACGCTGTACAACTTTGTATGAATACAACAGAAACAATGATATGGCTGAATGAACCAATGAACTAAACGTTTACTTACAGCCGCATTACAGTTACAGTCAAATTATTGGTAATTTCAAGCAACACTAAATGCAACAAGAAGAAAGATGCATGGATATGGGTTCCCAACCTGACCACTTTAAGTGTATTAATTTATGTAATCAATAATGATTGAAAGCAATGATCAAAAGAACGGTAGGCTACTTAAACATTCAGCTCAAATGCTGCTACAGCTGCAAGTATGAGGAATATTGTATGCCAAGTGATAAGAACAGCCTAATGGAAATGATATTTAAAAGTTATCCATTGTATAAACAAATGAATTTCATTAAAGCAAGTCATCTGGCGTTCTCAAAGTCACACAATGAATCTGAGACAGATTATTCTGTTAGCACTCAGAGGTTACAGTTTTCACCAGGTCAGGGTCTCTCCTCTCCTCCTCTGGAGCAGGTTTCGGTTTAGCTTTAGTGTGTACTTTCCACTCGCGCATGCACAAACAGCTGTTGCATATGTTTGGGGGGGGAACTGGCCTACAGCGACCCGGCTTTGCTTGCTCCAAAAAGACCCAAAATTCGGAATACGGCATAGCAGCCCGTCGCCCCCAGTTTCAAACAACAAACGTACCCTCCACAGTTCACCCCCTCCTGTCCTCAACGTTGAGGGTTCTCCCAGCATCCATCCGTTGACTCCCCCAGACAACAGAGGTCTGTACATCGCTGTGGCTAGCGATGATGATGTCATCAGGGACACTGACCCCTCCTCTGTGTTGGACTCTCAAAGTTAAACTTTCACACTGACACAAACTGTATGTTCTTACACTTTTCTCCTCCTTGTATGGCCCCTTTGACACTTATACCAATAATTTGAATACAGCACTGTGGAGCACTCTGGACTCTCTCACACCACTAAGGCAAATAAAAATAAATAAATAATTAAAAACATTGCCTAAAAAAGCATACACCTACCCTCAGAAGGAACTGCCAAAATCTTGAGCTGAAGTGGCGTTTTACTAAACTTGAAGTGTTTGGTCTTGCCTGAACAACAGCCTACTGAAATATAAACGTGCACTCTCATTCACAAAAACCTACTACTCTAGGCTTATCAACACAGATGCATAACTCACCCACAAAGAACCAACTCCCTTAGTGACGTGTTTTCTGCTAATGCTTTAATTGAATCTTTTACCCATAAGATTGACATAGTTAGAAATCAAATTGATGGTTTGCTCTCTCAGCAATGTCTGGACTCCACCCCTTTGAAAGTCCCCTCTTCTGCTCCCCAGCTGAACAGCAAACTAAGCTCACTAACTCACTCAGTGCCTTCACCAACTTGGTTCACACTGCCAACCCTTCAACCTGTCTGCTGTCTCTCCTCTCCCTGCACCACTTCTCAAAGAACTTCTTCAAATTCTAGGTTCCTTCACTGCTCGACTTCATCAACACATCACTCTCCAATTACATGGTGCCCTCAGCCTATAAAACCACTGTTATTAAACCTCTACTCAAATAAACAAACTTTGGTCCAGAAATCCTTTTCAAAATCTGTGAGAGAACCATTGCATACCAAGTTATCAATCTACTCTCTTGTAATAACCTCCATGAACCCTTTCAATCCAGCTTTAGATCAATCCACTCCTCCAAAACGGCACTTACTAAGGTGACCAATAATCTTCTGCTTTCCACTGACTCAAACTAATCCTCTTTGCTCCGACTTCTGGAGTTGGAAAGTGTAGCTTCCGACACACATAATCCTCCAATTTCGTCCTGAGAACCAAATTGGTCCATCTTGGTTCAGTTCATATTTGACTGACATGGCACACTACGTAGTCCTCAACAATAACATTTCAGACTATTCAAAAGTGCAATATGATGTTCGACAGGGGTCTGTCCTAGGTCCACTGATTTTTAAAATTTATTTGGATGCTGCTATCATTCACAATGTAATATTAATTTCCAGTGTTATGCGAATGACACGCAACTATATGTACCAAGTTTGCCAGTCTCAAATTTCAAATCTTGAAGGGTGTCTATGTGCTATTAGGGACTAGATGTCATCGAACTTCCTGCTCCTCAATGCAGATAAAACCAGTGCTTTCCACAAGCGCCGGCTGCCGGCCATATAGCCGACTACACAGTTAACTCCAGCCGGCTACTTTAATGACTATTATTTTTCGATTTTAATAAAGTTAAATGTTTTTCTAACAGACTGACAATAATGTCAAACTGAACCGCACTCATTAAAATTGTGATTCGCTGTGCTTGTACTGATAATAATCACAAATTACTCCGATCATCGCCGACTTCATTGATCACAAGGGAGAGAAACTCATCCGCGGCCCCGACACGCGGAGTCAGTGTGTCGGCCGTCGGAGGCCAGAAGCAGGGCTCACCATAATACGCTTATTTTGTCACCGGTAATCCACTCTTCTCTTCCAGCGTCCATTTAGCAATACCTGCGACACGTGCTGGCATCAAAAAACACTGTCGGTTGTACAAATGAACCAAACGGACTCTAAGAGTGTATTTTCATTAGTTGCTAAGGGAGAAACGTTCACAGAGTGTTTAATTGTGTAGCCACCACTGCAGACTGTGAAGGTGTCATGCACCGACAATAAGATATTTACAAGCCCAGAATGCCTCATGATGCAATATTATGTGAGCTTGTATAGCCTATTATTTATTATTTTCAGTGCGCAAATCACAGTTTTTATTGGTGCATTAGCGTCTGGCATACTTAGTTAGACTAATGAATAAAAGAAGATGCGATATTTTGTAATAATAATAATATAATATATAGAGTAGATATTGATGCTGATAATAATAATAATATTAATAATAATAATAATAATAGAGCAAATGTCTGAGAAATTAATATAGGCTGCCTGTTCTGCAGGCACACTTAGGCTAATAACAATAATAATAATATGAACGGTTTTGGAGTTCATATTCTTCTCCTGCTTTGAATGTTCATGTTCATTGTTTATTCCTGCCCATAGGTGTGGGAAAAATGCCACCGAAAAGAAAATGTGATCAGCAGACTCTGGAAGGCTTCTTAAAGAAGAGAAGTGGTCAGTTGAAGTGCTTCAGAATAGTATGAGTATGAGTATGAGTATGTTTAGGATTCAGATTACTTTATTCGTCCCAGAAGGGACATTCATTGTTTTTTCAGATTATTTATTTCAATGGTAGCACTTATACCATAATCAACGTAGGCCTACATGTCTTATATTGTTACTACTGCAGTATGTGATTTAGTAAATTCCAGTCATGTGCTACATGAATTAGACACATGTTTGTTTTATAGTACCAGAAGAGGAAACAGCAGCCCCATACAGGTCCAGAGCAGAACCAGAGAGGGACACAGAAGAACCATGCAGCTCCACTGCACACCCAGACAGGGCAACAGTAGCCAGGTCCACAGCAGACCTAGACAGGACAACAGGGCCAGACAAGAATATTGTCCCTCCTTCTGAAGTCATCACACTATTGGAAGAGTACTTTCCAGAGGCAATGAAGAGCAAGACTCTCCACTCTTCTTACACCTGCTCAGGTGTGTGCTCTGCTCTTTCAAGTACAGAGCTGTCTAGACTTAAGGAGGGAGGCAAGACCCTGTTCAAACATAGTTGGCTAACTAATAAGGACATTGCTTATTCAGAAGAGACAGGTCTGTGGTGGCTGATATACATTGAAGAAAAGGGGATGTTCTGCTTGCTTTGCAGAATCCACAATTCCTCTAACAAGTTTAATAAACAGGAAACATTCAACCTCTCAGCCTCCATAAATTTCAAACAGAGTGCCATTAAAGAACATGCCATATCCAATACACACAAGGAAACCTATCTAAAAGAGATGGAGAGAAGACATTCCTCCTTGGCTGTTCAGTATCAGTCTGCAAAACAAGCAAGAGACTCCTCAGTTGTCTGTACTTGTTTGGAAATTGAAGACAGCATAGAACAATGCTTGAGAAAGGCTGAGACTATTATTTGTTTTATAAGTTATTACTTCAGAGTATTTTTATTTTAGTTTACTACCAAGTTTTAATAAATGAAAATAAATATAACTGTGGTGTTATTATTATTCATTATTACTACATTATTATTATTATTATTACATTTAAGACCAGTGTATAAGATTGTCCTAACCCTCTCTTGCATTCGATTACATACACAGACATTACTAGAACTAACTTCATTTATCTCTGCAACACTTCAAAATTCCGATCTATAATAACTCTGTCTAATGCTAAAACTCTGATACACGCCTTTGTCTCATCCACACTTGATTACTGCAAAGTTCGTTCTCCGGGCTACCCAAATGCAGTGTGAGAAGCCTCCAACTTGTTCAAAATGTGGCTGCTAGGATCCATCAAGGACAGGATAGCTAGGATGTGCTCACATAGCACCCATCCTGTCCTCCCTACATTGGCCTCCTTGGTATGAAGTGCTACTGCTCACATACAAAATATCGCATGGATTAGCACCATTTTATTCATCTGACCTCATCACACCTTAATTCTTCAATCCCAAGATACTGGCCTTCTAATGTATGACCATTTTTTCAATTCCTAAACCCTTCCTCCAATTTTGATGTAAATACTCTCAAATTAAAGCTGAAAGTCTGCACTTCAATTTAATTTTTATTATTTCATTTCAAATCCATTGTGGTGGCGTAAAGAGCCAAACAATATGAAAATTGTGTCTTTCTGGACCTTACTATGTATATAAATGAAAACATGGAATGTTTCAACAGCTATTATATTTTCCACTGGCTGTAATATTACATAATTGGTTTTATTTGATTGGTAGATATTTGAACTGTGTCCAGTTCAACGTTTTCTATCTTTGTGTGATTCCTGTTGAGTCTGCTTTTCATTCATAATGTTGTTATGGCTTGGGTTGTTGCAAAGATGATTTCATGTTGTCCCCTGTGTCTTGACAAAATATTAATCTTAATTATCCTGAGGGTTTCTTGGATTTCTTTTTTTTTTTTTAATCTCTTTTTATTGAGAGAGGTTTTTTTTGATGGGGATATACATTTAGTTTCGAAGAGAAAAAAAAAGTGACAGAACAAGTTGAGGACAGGGAGTATCTTATACAGCTCCAAATTCATTCAAAAAACAAAAAAATAGATAAATAAATACCTTCCCCGCCTCCACAGTTTATCATCCCCCAAATATTCTCAATCTCATATCCACCCACCCACCTCCCCACAAAGCAAAAAAAGAAAACAAAAAGGGAAAACACAATCGGTTAAGTAAATACATAACAAAAATGAAAAGGCTCTTGTAAATAAATACCTTAAGAAAAAAAATCCCAAATACACACAGTGTGGTCTACCTTGGCAGAGACCACATTTCATTCATAACGGGACGTTACTCCCAATCCAAATCCACGTCACTATCACTCAAACCATAGCAGATAGAAAAGAACACCAAATGTTTTCATATTTGTCCACAGAGTTTGTGTTACAGTATATGACTCTTTCCAGTTTTGCTATTTTGGTGAGTACCAGTCTTGGATAGTAGGAGCAAAAGTGTTTTTCCATTGACAAAATAACAACTTATTAGCAACTGTGAAGGCTATTGCTATCCATTTATTATTAGACTGATTCGTAAGCCTGGATAGAATACCCAGAAGACAAACAGTAGGATCCGGTTCTATATGAGTTCCAGTTTAGTTATTTTGCTCACACACTGGCAGACCTCGGTCCAGAATTTTTTAATTAACCTACAGTCCCAGACCATGTGCAGGTAGGTCCCCTCTTGAGCTGTGCACCTCCAACACAAGCCAGTTGGTCTAAGGCCAGTTCTGTGTAGCTTTCTAGGAGTCCAATGATATCTATGCACAGTTTTGAGTTGTGTTAACTTTGGTGAGAAGTCCTTAGATACTGTGTGTGCACAAATCTAGATCTGATTCCATTCGTCTACAGTTATTTCACAACCTAAGTCTTTACTCCACAGAGCCTTAGTTGCTTTAAAGTTTGATGTTATTTTGTCAATGAGTTCTTTGTAAATCCAAGGTGTATTTCTTTTAGATTGGTCATTACCCAGTATACATTTATCCCAATATGTTGCCCTCGGAGGATCTTTACATTTATTCCTTAAAGTTACAATAGCACTTCTTAGTTGAAAGTATTTCCACCAGGCTAAGCGATTTGGTGAGATTGCTGTATTCAATTCTGAGTATGATTTGAATTCCACACCAGTATACAGGTCAGCAACCTTTCTAATGGCACTTCTATGGAACTCCTTCCACTGAATTGTCTTTTTGCCAATAGTTATCGAGGGGTTGTTCCAGATCGGTAGCCATGAAGACTGCAACACTGTTTCTTTAGTGAGTTTATGAATTGATCTCCAGATGGAGTAAATATAACTAAGACAGGGATGGGGCTCATCTGTTCTCTGCTGTTTGATATGCAAAGCATTCTCAAAAAGGGCAGGTGACATAAAATGTTGCTCAATACTAGCCCATGATGGTCTAGGATAAGGGGATCTGTCTGTTCTTACAAACTTATGGAGTGTGAAAGCCCAATGGTATAGCCGGAGATTAGGCAGATTAAATCCTCCTTTCCTCTTGGGTGTTTGTAGAGTTACTAAACTAAACCGTGCTTTTTTCCCACTCCATAAGAAGAATTTAATAAGTTTATCAATTTTATTATAAATGTTATTTGGTATTTTGATTGGCAGCATATTAAGTAGATAAAACAATTTGGGGTACACCAACATTTTTATAGACGCTATTTTACCCCAAAGGGATAATTTAAGTCCTTTCCACGTCTCAAACTGCATTTTCATTTCTTCAAGTATACTTGCATAGTTTATTTTTTGTATATTGTTTATCTCCAGCGAAAATTTAATGCCAAGATATTTAATACCATGCTCAGGAATGCTGATATTAAATGCACTTACATCAGGCAAAGAGGCTAAGTCAGAGAGGGGGAATGCCTCTGATTTGGACCAATTTACTTTATATCCAGAAAAGGACGAAAATTGGTCGATAGTTTGCAGAGCACTCCTAATTGATTTAGAGGGCTGTGAGAGAAACAGGATGACGTCATGAGCATATAATGACAATTTGTGGACCTCATTTCCTAATGTCACTCCCATAATGTCAGCATTTTGTCTTATAGCAATAGCAAGAGGTTCAAGGGCTAGGACAAACAGCAGAGGAGAGAGGGCGCACCCCCGCCTAGTACCTCTATGTAGTTCAAAACTGCACGATGCACTGTCGTTAGGACTGAAGCTCGGGCTTCAGAGTATAAGCTTCTTACACAGCAAATTAAATAGGGTCCGAAGCCATATTTCTCAAGCGATTTGAACAGGTACCCCCACTCCACCCTGTCGAAGGCCTTCTCCGCATCTAGGGCCAATGCAAGGGAGGGAGTGGGGGAATTTCGGTTTGGCCATTTCATGTTCAATAACCTTCTTATACTGTCTGACCCATACCGTTGCTTTAAGAACCCAACTTGATCAGGATGCACCAGTTTCATTATCACCTGTTCAAGCCTATTTGATATCACCTTAGCAAAAATCTTTATATCACAATTCAAAATGGATAGAGGGCGTTGACTCTCGCATAGTAAGGGGTCTTTATTTTTCTTAGGAATTAAAATTATTGATGCTGTATTTGAAGATGGAGAGAAAAAGCCGTTTTGGACGACTTCATTATAATGAGATATCAACAGAGGGGTAAGTTTATTTTGAAACGCCAAATAAAATTCTTGTGGGAGACCATCAATACCAGGTGATTTTCCAGCAGCCATTTGGCTGATAGCACTGTTAATTTCCTCACCGGTTATCTCCTGCTCTATATTCTTTTTGTCTTCGTCAGCAATAGTTGGGATATTGATATTGTTGAGGAATAGCTCTGCCTTTTGATTAGTACTATCATGGTTTGAAGTTGTTATATCCGATTGATAGAGTTGCTCAAAATATTCCCTATAAATATCATGTATCAGCAATTCATTAACAATTTGGTTGCCAAGTAATTATATTGCGGGTTTTAACTTTTTTGAGTCTTGATGCTAGTAGTTTAGAGGCTCTCTCTCCATCTTCATAAAATTTGGCTTGTGTCCTAAGAAGTGCAAATTCAGCCTCAGTGGTGTATAGACAGTTAAGCTGAAATCTGAGGCCAGACACTCTGCTAATATTCTCTGTTGTGGAATTCTTGTACAGATCAGTCTTAGCTATTTTTAATAGAGCTTCAAGTTTCAATTGGTTCTCATTCTTTTGTTTTTTCTTCCGGGATTGGTATCCCATTATCTGCCCTCTTATATAAACTTTTAAAGCTTCCCACAATATACTTGGAAAGGACACTGAGTCCATATTGGATTCAAGGTAGTTGTCAATTTCAGTACCAATGAACCTGCACAGTTCCTCATCCTGTAGAGTACTACCATACAGGCGCCAATTAAAGCGCTGCCTAGATTTTTGAGGGAGAAGAACAGCAAGTTCTACTGGACTGTGGTCAGAAATATGACGACTGCCTATATTGCAGGACAAGGTGCTGTCTACCCAAGGCTTATTCACAAGGAAAAAATCCAATCTAGAGTGTGAATTATGGGGTATCGAGTAGAACGTAAAGTTTTTCTCTTTCGGGTGTGTTAGTCGCCATATAGTGCTTGGTCTTTGATCAGAGTTTTCAGCGCCATTTCAGCCTTACTGTGGTGTCTACTTACAGCTGAGGGTGATTTGTCAATTATATGGTCCAAAACAGTGTTATAATCTCCCCCATCACAAGAGGTATGTCTCCCAACATAGAAATATGGTTGTTAATTTCATGAAATACTGAACCATCAGAGCTAGGAGGAGCGTATACTGTACATTGATAAATGCCACCTGTTCATTGTTAAGTTCACCAATAGTAATAACATATCTCCCAAAAGCATCTGCAATATTTTGTGAGATGGTAAAGTTCAAGTTTTTGTGAAACAATGTAATCACTTCTCCACTTTTAGTGTTGTAAGTACTGTACGAAATTTGACCAACCCAATCTCTATTCAGTTTCATTGCTTCTTGTTGGGATAAATGCAGTGTTTCCTCTACATTCATTTAGGAGTGGCGGCTCGCCGCCGGAGAGTCAGAGGAGTGTCATCTTGAAAATAGGGCAACGACTCACCGGAGAAAAGGTAGACTTTTTAGCTTAAGAGAACTTATAATAGATTTTATAAGTTCAATAGACATTCGCAAAATATTGATGGCCAGCTAAGATTACGTAACATATCGGTAGCTTAATTAATTGGGCCCGGTGCCAACTCAACTCAGTGTCGCTAACGTGAGTAAACTAATTGATAGCATTAAGTGAATATATACACGCCATGATGTAACTGCTGACTGCATTTTCAGATGAGCTTGTTCAAATATTTCTCAAAGAGAAAGACACCTGATGAAGATGACGCTAGTCAGGTATCATTAGCCTTTTACTGACTCCAATGATGATGGTTAGGTAAAAAATTGTGTTGACACTTGTAATCGGATGTGATGTGAGTTTTATGTAATCGTATAAGACAAGTAACATTAGACAGGGAGGAGCAGTGGAACAAAGTGAAGGAGAGCAGAGTACAGCAGGGGGAGAGCCGAGTGAAGGAGCAGGAGAGCAAAGTGATGGTGCAGGAGAGAGAGATGAGAGTAGAGGAGAAACACCTAAAGGGAAGCACAGGCTATCAGGCTGGGACCCTAAATTAAATTTAAATTAAATACATTTTTTTTTTTATTGTGGTATTTTTTGTTATTATTTTTTATTTTTACATTCAGCCTTTAAAAAGCCATTTTCCATGCCAGCCATTCAATAAAAAGGGGGATTATGCTGGGCATAAAAGTGTCATTTGTTTACGCCGCCACGGCTCCTCGGAGAGCCTGCCCCCGCTGCTGAAAAAAATCCTGGAGGAAACTCTAAAATGTGTTTCTTGCAGGAATAATATTTGGCATTTTTGACTTTTAGCAAAATTCAAATTCATTTATTATATTTCCTCTATTCATTGTTAAGTGCAACTAAAATTTTTAACACAAGAAGCCAACCCATAACAACACAGATACATAAAAGGGAAGACTTGGTTTCTTGGATTTCAAGACAAATTTCAACCTTATCCAATGAAAAAAAGCAGTTGGTGAGGCTTAGAATAAACATTGGCCTACAAAGAATCCCAAAATAGTTAAATTTAGCTTAGATGGCTGAACTTCACTCCAGTGACTTTTCTTTTTCGAGAAAATCCATGACATGAACTGGGGGGAGTTGGCCTGAAATGACCCTATAGCAAATACTCTGCAAGCAACATGGAAAAACAAAATGGGGTTATTAATGGACAACAACGAAGGCCGTGTGCTATTACTCTTCTTCACTGTTTTAATGCCATGTCCTGCTCCTGACAGACACCAGACTACTTTTCACATTGTAGTTTGCATGTACATCATTTTTTACTTATGTACTGAATAGGTTCTATCAGGAAACTAAATAAGCCATTTTTGACCACATAGTACCCCTAAAACGTAGTTTGCATTTGAAAACCACCAGTGTGCTTTTTATTCCCGTGTTTACCTCTTTAGTGTAGAGCAGGTCGCCCATCACATTTCCTGCCAGGCCAGAGTTGTGTCGGGAAACCATCTCTCCCTGCAGCTCCAGCAGCAGCCATTCTGGAACACTGCTGCCATCCACGCTGCCTCTACAGGAATAAATGCACCCCAGTAGTTGTACAGACAACTTGAAAAACTTAATTGTAAAAGTACATCATATTAAACTCTGAAAACTGTAGGAGATGGAGCCAACAGCTCATACCAAACTTCACTCAAACATTAGCATCCAAAATGTAGACAGCACTGTCGGTGTTAAAAGTAGACAGTACCTTCAATATAACCCTTCTTAATTTAACATCCGATTCCCCAAGTCTTTCCACAAACTTCTTCCATGAATACAGCATTTTGTCCCCGTCAACCTTAGCCAACGTTGCCTTCATTATTCGTCCTCCAGACAATATAAACTTTAATCAACGTCTGCTGTCTTTAACCCGTGATATAATACTAATACTAATGTAGAAGAAAGGAGAGGGTAAAACTTGAGTTATTTCACCATTCTTACCGTATGAGTATTTGAACCATTGTCCTGACAGACAGTTCACAGGAACAAAATATGACATAAAATGGCTCCAGTACAGCAGTCTCGATAACCAACACCGTTCAGTCCGTGCTCAAAACACAGAGGTATTTCCCGCCAGCTGTGCGTAATGCAAGTTGATGACGTATTTCCGCTGATGATTTTCAGTACCGGTTCAAACGTCCCCAACGTGGCTGCTGCTGTTTCCAGCGTGTGGACTGAATAGCCAATAAGGTTCAGTAACCGGGGAGGACAAACAACGGGTAAGTTATGGTTTATAATGATTGTGAACTTGTTGTTAACTTGTTGAAGTTAAACGAAAAGTTGAACAATAGTCTCCATTCTCCTGTGTGTTTAGCCTGGGAGGCTCGTGTTATGGCTAACGGGCAGCAGGTTTACAGAATGCCTTTGCTGTCGTCTGCCTAGCTCCAATAACCTGCCTGTTTGCCTTTCTTAATAGTGAAAATGGGTGAGTTCAAGGTGCACCGTGTTCGGTTCTTCGACTACATGCCCAGTGCTATCAGAGCCATGACGTTTAACAGTCACACGGAGCGACTGGCTCTGGTCCGGGCTGATGGAGCGCTTGAGATCTTCAACTTCGCTGACCACTACTTCCAAGAAAAGGTAAGTTAACAACTCTGAGGAAGAACAGATAACCTTCACACGCTGTCCACTCGTGTCTGGCACTCTAAAATTGTCTTCTGATTTTGGCACGTTAACAACTGAATAGCACTGTGTTCACTGAAGATCCATGTGTTAGGCTGGTGCTGTGGGTGATGAAAACGTTGTTAATGAGAATCTAAGGAACAGTAAGCTAACCGTAGTGTGTACATCTATGCTGTATTACAGAGTGCCACGCAGTGCTACTTTAAAAACCACAAGCCACATTTTCATCTCACATGCGCTTTTATAGATGGAACGAGAATCACTAAACTGCTCAATCCGTCAGTTGGGTTTTGCACAACAGTGTATTTGATTAAGTGCTGGGTTTTGGGCTAGAAGTCGGATATTTGGCCAACCTCCACGCTTGTTCTGATGTCGCTGCACAGGTCATCCCAGGACAGGACGGCAGGGCTGTCGAGGCTCTGTGTTGGGTGGGTCAGCGCCTGTTCAGTGCTGGGTTGAATGGAGAGGTCACAGAGTATGACCTGGAGAACCTGAGGCCCAGGTACACTGTCGAGGCCTATGGAGGACCAATCTGGACAATTGGTAGCAATAAACAGGGAACACTGCTAATGGTCAGTCAATACCTGGTAGATATTATAAACACCTCATGTTAAAAGTCTTCCACTCAGGTTAATGGCTCCTGGGTTAGAATTGAAATGACAAGCCTTGTCTAACCTTCAGTTCTTATTGTTTGTTGAATATTTTTTTCAGGTTGGTTGTGAGGATGGGACAGTAAAGATATTTGAAATACTGAACGAAAGAATTCAGTTTCAAAGAAACTTAGAAAGGCAGAAAGGTAAGCTGAGTCAATGGTGTTTTTACTTTTCACCTGGCAGTTTTATTCATAATTACACATCTGTGCTTACTTAGTTATTTACAGTTTAAAAACGTATTGACTCCCTTATTTGTTTTCCCATGTTGTTGCTTTTATAAATTGAATCATGGTCAATGTAATTTAGCTTTATGACAAAAGATTTACAAAAAACCCTTTAATGTCAAACAATGTAAAACTGGTTGCACAGGGATCAGGTGAATACTTTTTATAGGCACTACGTGACTATTTGAGACATTTGTGTTCTTCTAGGTCGTATCGTATCTCTGTCTTGGCATCCCTCTGGTACACTGATTGCTGCTGGGATGATGGACATGATCAGAGTCTTTAATGCTGAAACAGGTAAGGAGATGCAACCAGATCCTGAAGCGATTAGCACTGAAAAGGAGCCTACCATCAGTTGAAATATTTTTAAATTTGCATCAGCAAGCTTTATACAAAGTCTTGAAATCGTGGAAAGTCCTTGATATTCACACTTATATTTTCAAAGTTGGGAATATGCGTGGATTTGAATAAAGTCCTTGAAAAATGTTTGATTTCAACATGATCTGGTGTTTTTATCTACACAATCACTCATGTAAACCAAAACTATTATTAACATATTCAAATAGAAAAAAATGTCTTTGTCTCTAGGCTGATTAAATGATCAAGGTTAGTAGGTAAAATAAAGGGGTGATGGCAATATACATTGCTTGCTGAGGTTATAAAGAAATTCTGTAAACTGATTTTTGTGGTTCAGGTATCCTAAAAGTGCTTGAACTTTACTCCTAAAAACCTTCACAAACCATGCATCAGATTTGTTAAGTGTTTGTTAAAACTCTGTGAATTCTTTAAATATCTCCTAATGATGCAATTGTAACCTTAGAGTTTGTGTTTTCTTTGCTGACTTCAGGCCATGCCACACACAGAATGCTGGTGGAGAGAGGTGTTGGGGCATCCAAGAGCAGGGAGGTTGTGGTTTGGAGCGTCGCGTTCCTGTCTGACCACACAATCATCAGTGGTGATTCTGCAGGAAAGGTCCAAATCTGGGATGGGCTCACAGGAACTTTGGTCAGAACTCACCTGGTCACCAAGTGGGATGTCCTTTGTCTGTCTGTGTCACAGGTAAGTGTGTGGTCAAGAACTGTGACATATTACACAACTTTTAAAGGGAACATTTCAGGTGCACCTCCCTACAGAATGATAAACTTTCTAAATATCTAACAGGATGAGAGCAGTCTGATAGCTGGGACATCAGAGGGCACTGTTGTCCAGTTTCAGTTCATCAGCTCCACTGTGGACCAGCAGGAGAAGGAGTGGGTCAGAACAAGGACCTTTAAAAACCACTCGCATGATGTGAGAGCACTTGCACACACCGAGACTGCTGTGGTCTCTGGAGGTCAGTGTTGATGTTGGATCAATGTATTTCTTCATGCTCATTTATTAAACTGAAATTCAGTCTCTACAGCAGTGTTTTTCAACCCTGCTCCTCGGGGAACACTGCCCTGCATGTTTTAGATGTTTCCTGCTCCAACACACCTGATTCAAATGAATGCCTCCTCGTCAGGCTTCTGCAGAGCTTGATGATTGGCCGATAATTTCAATCAGGTGTGTTGGAGCAGGAAACATCTAAAACATGCAGGACAGTGTTCCCTGAGGAACAGGGTTGAAAAACACTCCTCTACAGTAAAGGAGAGAGAGTTACAATATGATAAAGGCAAGCAGGAAGGAAACTAAGATGGTGATCCCTTAAATTATCATACACAAATCCACAAAAACAGAGAGAAATGCATTCCTGTATAGCTCCACTCCATACGAATTGCTTCAGCGGGAGTTTTGTCTTATCTGCCGTAGCAGCCCAGAACCAACTGCTTTATTAACGACGCTATGAGCTAGGATACTGGAAGAGGCATGAATCTAAACATTTTATGTATTTTCTATATCTGCTGCTATATTTGCTTTGTTCTACTGGCTGTGAAAACAAATGAATCTCTTGGAAAATTTGTCTCAATTTGATCTAATGGCTAGTTCTAATATAAGAAGTTACGATATTAAATTGGGACATATTTCAATTTTTGGTCATTCAAGCAGGAAGGCTCTGTGGATGGCAGTGCTGGTCAGATTGCCCAGTCTGCAGAGGATGAAATCTAATTACTGTAATGAAATCTGTCATTAAGCTTTATCTGGCTTCACCATCAGGCAGACCATGGCAGTTTGTCCAATACTTTGGTTTACTGCCAAAACTGATTATATGTACTAATGATATTTCCATCAGCCTGAGCTGTTCTCTCTGGTAAAGTGCTAATTGGCAAACATTTGCATGTTACTATGCTGAACTGATGTGGTGAACATTGTGAACTTGGTGAATATTACACCTACAGCATGTTAGCATTGTCATTGTGAACATACTGCATATATTGCTAATATTTGTGTCTTGGTATATCACGACTGACAATAACTGTGAAATACAAAAATAATTGGACAGGGCGTTTACATTGCACATAATATTGTGTAAATCATTTCCATTCTTCCATTGTCACGGTAGGTGGCAATAATGCACGTCAAGTTGCCTCCGTAAAAATCAAGATGAAGCTGCTACAAGCTAACTAGCATCTGCCAGTCTTTTGGCCATGATAATAATGTAGTGAAAATCTGATGTTGTGACAGCCCTAATTGCTATAAAAGCATCAAGAGCTGATGGCAATGCTGGAGTCTCTTAAAGTACCATCTTGTTAACATTATTTTCCGCATTCAGATGCTAAAACCATTGATGACATCGATTAATTAATTATAGAAAACATAACACAGCTTAACAAGCTTAAAATATAACCTCCTTTTTGAAGTTTAGAGTGTCCATTTATTTATTGGCTCACTCATCTACCAAAAGTAATTTGCACTGAAATATTAAATGTGTATAGCAAATATTGGCATATGTGATTTATTTTTATTAAGCACAAAGCTTGTAATAATTTAGGTTTATTTTTAATTGCTTGACGATTGCCGAAATTTCAATGCAAAGCTAGTATTATGAGTATTGTACCATATGCACGTGATGTTGGTAATCATGTCAGGTATGGACACCCAGCTGGTGGTGCGACCCCTGCTGGACAAGGTGGAGAAGAACACCCAGGAGTCAGCGATGCGCAAAATAGCTTTACCACATGTGAGTACATATTTAGTAGAAGATAAACCTCTCACGGCCTTGAGCATGGCTGTTACCATGATGACATGCTTTACCTTTATCTGTCTTCCATGCAGAGAAGCTTGGTTTGTTGTGCAAAGAAGGCAGGACTGCTGCTCTTCCAGTTCCCTGATCATTTAGAGCTGTGGAGAGTAGGAGAGAGTGATGGACATGGTGAGGAAAACACACACACACACTCTTATGCATGGTTGGCCAGTAAATGGCATACAGCTTTCGTTATGGTAAAAAGTGAAAGAAATTTATAAAGTGAGAATTCTTCATCTGATTCAACAGCTGTATAGTGTAAGAATTATGCCTGTTTATACTACATCCTGACAGGAAAGCCTGGTGACAGTCTGCCTGTGAAGAGAAAACCAGAGAAACTGATTCAGCTGAATGGAAAGGTATGTACTGACTGTTTGTATCTTTTGATTTCTATGGCTCACTGGAAGCTTAACTCTGCTGTAACCATCCATGTCAGGTAAAAAGATCAAAAAGTTTGACCATTATTTTTGTTTTTCTTCTGAGTGGCAAAGATATACTGTAGATCTTATAATTTATTGTGACATGTTAGAGTCTAAGCCAAACCGCCATGCCTCAATCACAAAATCTGCTTACTAACACCAGTGTTTTTCATTGATTAACGAGACTCAGGCAAATATCTGTGTAGGGCCTCTCTTAAAACTAATAGTGAAGGGAATGTGGAAGAGCTTTTCTAAGAAAACTTGCACCTTTGTCCCATTTCTGCTTTCTCATTTGTTTTTATTTGCTTCACTACCATCTTGTGTCACAAAGTACACCTGATCTGAGCTTAGTTAAAGCTTCTGTTTTTGAACCAGTAATTGTTCTCTAGAGACTTTTGCCTTTATTTTAAGTTGGAGATGCAGTTTTTTGTTTATATCCTCTCTTCCTAAAACTTTGACTCATATCTTGGGCAGTTTTTTCTAAATCTTCCTTGCTTGAGTTGCAAATCTGTTTAATTCTCTGAAACTGGTTTCAAAGTGTTTAGGTTGCCCCTGTTTCTGTAATGATGTGAAAAGGATGGATTCTCTGCCTGTCACTCAATAGAAAATTCCATTCTTTTTGAGCAGTCTACTCTTTATTCTGCGCCTCTAGGGGCGTAACTCTCACTTCAGTCTTAATTTGTTGGTTTGGACAATGAAGGTTCATATCACTCAGGCTTATCCAGCTGCTGCTTTGGCCTCTGTGATGTACTGGTCTCTACCCCTTACCACCACTGCTTCCTCCTTCATCAGCTCTTTTGATTATGATGTTTTTCATTAGTCAAACCCCATTTTAGAGCCTCTGTTTCCTCTTTGGACAGATTATAATCACTCTTTTTCATGAATGTAAAGAATTTTCCCACTTTTATGTCACTGTTTTGTAAACTTTCCAGAGTGTGATGGAATATGTGTGTGAAAGTAGACTGGGGCTTGGATGGTGTTCTTGATGTATCCTGCTGAGTGTAGGTGTGTGTGGCTGTTTGACTGTGGTGGAATAGAACTTGAAGAAATCTGCTTTTACTCTCTGGTTTTGTTTGTGGGGGCAAAGGTAATACCTTTTTAAATAGATCGGAGAAATGGCTGGTTGAGAGTGGGATGCATGACATGTTAATCATGGTTTTGCTCCTGGTGTACAGTTTTATCTCTGTAACTTCTCCAGTCATTCTTTCAACGTTGTTCACATGGGAGATGTTGTTCTTTAAATCTTGTAGGAATGTACTCTTTTAATTGTGGCTTTTCATTCTGAGTTTGACATTTCTGCTTCTTGGCTTCCTCATTAAGTAGTAGCATCATAAGATCTAGGGAGCATTGTTCAAGATGGCTTCACATTCATTTTGAAACTCAGTGTCTAAGTCTTCAGTGTCATTTAGACAATGTTTTGTAACATTTCCAGTGCATCTTGTGTTAAAAACTAACAGGGTGTGCTGACTCTTGCAGGGGGACGATCATATCTACAGCAGTGCTTTGTCACCATGTGGAGAATGGCTGGCATACTCTACAGTCTCCAGTGTCCGTCTCTACAGATTACAATATAACAGCATCAGCATTACCAAGGTCGGCTGGTCAACACTGACACTGCTCATTGTTCACACAGCCCTGTTCATCAACATGATTAAATGTATGAGTTCTTTATCAAAGTGTCGGAGGCAATCCTTCTTTAGGAACACAGTCAAACCTCACCATTCTAAGTCTGCTAAGAGCATGAGCTAAATGTAAATCTAGGTTCTGTGAACACTTGGTATGTGTTTAAGGTATTTTTGAGTTACACTATGACAAACTGTAGGTAAAAAGTGACCATGATGAAGCTCATCTTTCTGTCTCCTTCATTTTCCTCCCTCCAGGTGTCCAGACTACCCAAAGACCTTTGCTTGGGCCACCAGCTCTGCTTCTCCTCAGACTCCACCAAACTCTTTGCTTCCTCCAGACATTCATCAGTCATTGTTGTTGCCCTCAACCAGCTGGAGTGTAAATACCTTCACACTCTCAAACCCAAGTCGGGTAAGTCTTAGTCCAGTGTCTGATTGCTCACTTTTCTGTATATAATATCTGTGAATATTGTACCTTTTGCAATATTGTTACTGTGAGCATCATATTCCAGAGTTAAGACATTTGATCATTTCTGTGGAAAATGGGGTCATTTTACAGCAATGTACCAAGATCCATATGCAACTTATTTGACAAAAGCTGCAAGTCTTTTTAAAAAAATGTTTTAAAGTTAATTATATATAGCCACAGGCCCCGTCCACACGGGCGAAAACGATCTTTTTTTTCCCCGTCTTCCTCGTCATCGTTTTAAGAATATTTGCGTCCACACGGCTCCACTGACAACGACCGAAAACGCTGTAGTTCATATTCCAGGCCTATCCACCTTATTCCTGACTTCATGAATTTACCCATGGTTCATAGCGGTAGTCGGTTATGCTCTTCCGGTTGAGCTGGCTGACCTCTGTGTTTACGCCAACGTAGCTGTCATGCTCGCTCTAAAAACCGGCTTTTAACACAAAGAAAGCGACAGAATGGATAAAAATCGGAGGTGGACACACAGTACGGATGTTTTAATAAGTCGTGAGGACAGTTCTCACAGTGCCTCACCGTCAGTTCTCACGGAGTGGGCAGATGACATGAAGTATTAGCCCGACGTTAGCTAACGTTACATCGATCGTTAACTATCTTATATTTTCTGAAGGTGTTGACGGCGGAGAATTATGCAGTTACAAAAGCACAGAAGCATACAACTACCTGCACAGCAACACAATCGGGAAAGTACTGTTGAAAAGACACAGCAAGTTTATATTTATAAGGCAGCAGTAACGTTAGCGCCCAGCCACAGCACCAATCAAGCTAACATTAAACATACAGCGTGGATAATGCTGAAGGAAAGAGGAGTCGTGGAGACAGGCGGCTGCTCGGACATTGTCGGGTTAGAGAAGTTATGCAGTCATGCAGCAGCCATTCTGTTGAATATATTTATAAATACAAATATTTATATCAGTCTGGAAGCTGCGAGCTACGCTAGCCTCCGTTCCTCCTTCCTCAGCATGACGTGTGGGGCGCAGGGCACGGACATGTTGTCTAAGTTGCTTATTAAGACATCCGTACTGTGTGTCCACCTCCGATTTTTATCCATTCTGTCATTAAAAAAGTTTCTTCTTTGGAAGAAAATCCACCTAAAACGGTTCAACAGCTGCAGACGGAGGACAGGGCAGTCTGTGAGAGGAGCAGGGAGCAGGAAGGTGGGGGCTAGAGGAGGACGGAGGGCTTCTGTCGACTGCTATTTCGAACATCTCAGATTGAATAATTTCCGAAGGGGACTAATATGAGAAAAGGCCAGCAAAGTTCCCAATGCATTTGGTAAGAAAACTGATCGCCGTCGTTGTTGATTTTCCTCAAACGTTAATGGAATTTCAATTTCCTCCACTTCTTCCCAGACGAGGAAGGTAAACACCGCAAGCTCAGCCGAGTCACGTCGCATCTACGGGAAGAGAGAGTGTCCGACTTCATAGCAGCGTTTGTAGCCCCGCCCCTGCAGCCGCCAGCAGATCTCGCTGCTGCAGTCAGTCAGCAGGAGTTCCACTTGAACGCGCCTATTCACTCAATGCATTTAGGATTTTTTCATGTTGATCTACGACTGGCTAAGGCACGTAAAATGACACGCGAAGGGAGGACGTCCTCCCTTACCAATCAGCAACCAGAATGCAAGATTGACAGCAGGTTGGTCCAATAACGGTTCCCAAATTTCATTCTCACATTCATACAACCGTAAACAAAAAACACTTCTATGTATTTTACAGCTTTCACTGCCAGCCATGCTCGGACAAGAAATATGGAGTTTTCAGCGATATTGGAATTGGTTTCAAAGGAAATATAAGCAAATTTCTGAAAGAAAAAAACTGTTTTGAGAAATCAGAGAGAAGCAGTCAGAAAGATAACTCAGTTTTCGTTTCGTTCGTCCTGCTGGACGACATAACGTTAGCGGCACATCTGTGACGCAATACAGATAGCACAGTGGGTAGAGCAGTTGCCTGCCATACAGGTGACTGGGGATCAAACCCTGGAAGGGGTACACTTTGGTATTTTTTTTGTCTTGTATATTAGCCATTTAATAAAATGTTTTCTTGTAAGTCATTGTTTTATTGCTTAATTTTCATTGAAAACAAGAAAGTAGGGATAAGTAGTTGACTTGTGTAAAATAACAAGACACCGTGGACTGGTTTTCCTCCTGTCCTCCCCAATTTTTTTCAGTCACCAGCCGCCACTGTCACATTAGTATTCAGATTCTTTGCTATTGCTATTGCTATTATACACTTGAAATGTAGTTCAGGTGCGTCCCATTTCTCTTGATCAGCTGGCCTAGAATTAAATGAATAATGTAAGGTTAACGTCCCAATCCTTGCCTGCAACAACCGTTATATCTTCTTATTAATCATGATTCCACTTTGCCATATACAGTAACCTTATGACCGAGCACATAAACATGTTTTTGTTTTTGTTTTTTTTTAGTTTTTTTTACTTGTTACGTTCAGATTCACCCTGCAAACCAAGGGCAGAAGCTTTGGTTATCTCTCGACTGTTTGTGTTGTATAAATATTGCAAAAAATTTACATGTTTTGATAATGTTAAGCAAGAAAAGGTGTTTCTGGTTGGAGTTTGGTTTATAATGACCTAATGATTCAAAATAAGAGTCGGAAAAAAATATCAATTAATGTTTAGAGTACTAAATGCTAAATAGTTTTTAAGGTGAAATATAATGGCAAAATCAAAAATAGTCAAAAACGACCAATTATACCCTGGAATATCGAATTTCACAACAAACCTAAATATCCCTGACGCCAGACCTTCAAACATAGCCTCATTTGGCCATCCATGTAAAAGCTACTTAACCTCCCACTTTTCTATAGGAATGCATACTTCCTACAGGCAATGCACTAGTAAAAATAAAAATCCTTCCAGATCCAATAGGTCCTCCCACTGGTCAATGCTTGGGCCCTGATTTTACAGCTGATACAGTGGTTAGCAGAATTTTTTACTCACTAGTATTGGCAGTGCCCCCAAGAAATCCATAAAGGTCGGGCCCTATTGCAAAGCGTGTCATTTCGTACCCAAGAAGACTCCAAAGCTGCTTCAACTAAGTACTGAGTAAAGGGTCTGAATATTTCAGTTTTTTCCTTTTTTAATAATTTTGCAAAAAATCCTAAAATTCTGTTTGTGCTTTGTTATTATGGTGTTTTCAGTGTTGATTGAGGAGAAAAATGACTAATTTCAGCGATTTTAGCATAAGGCTGCAACATATCAAAATGTGAAAAAAGTGAAGGAGAATACTTTCTGAATACACTGTACATCTTTTTCAAGACAAAACCCAGTTATTCTGTCCTTCAGGCCAAAATAAAAGCCTAAATTTGTAACATAAGCTCCCCAGACTAGCCTGCCTCTAAACCACTATCTGTAAAGGTATGAGAAGCAGGTAAACGGGAGTCACTGTTTTCCATGTCAGCCAGTAAACCAGTGCTTTAGGTTCCATGAGTGAAATTTACAGTCACATAGTTCACGTAAGTTAGAGTTCTATAAAGTCATATGCTAATCTAAGCAGGTAAAGTGTGTAATATATTGTGTATTTAGTGGCATCTAGCGGTGAGGTTCTAGATTGCAACACCCTCTGTCCAAAGACATTGGAGAAGCCCCAGCACCTACGGTGGTCCTTACAGACAAGAAACGTATTTTCTAAATATGGACTGATCCACAAGAGCATTGACTATTTATTCAAGCAATGAGGTAACAATTTATTTTGTATATAATACGATAGGATATAACTTAAAAAAAACAAAAATAAAATAAAAATTACAAATTAGGATTACACGAAAAATTATGGAGCACTGTAATGGTCTTTGACACACTCCCAACCCTAAACATCTTTGATTTATTCCTTATTCCTCGGAGTGATACCGAAGTTAATCTTGCTAATTCTACGTTACCACCAACTTTCAACCAAAAATGTATCTGATGTGACTGTTGTGTTTTTGGAGTTACATTCTGTTTAGGTTTACTTGCGTTTGCCGATTTCCTACCTGACTCTAATTCTCTTCTGAAAATTAGCATGACAGGCAACCAAATGAAGCACGCTGTTAAATTTAACAAATTTACAGGTTTAAACATTGTGAAAGGGCACTTTATAAATAAAACTGACTTTAATTGACAAAGTTATCTCATGACACAGCTCAACAAAATGTATAACAAATGTCTTGTTGTTTTGAGATCTTCAAATGAAATTCATTTTAATAAAACAACTCAATTAACACTGATGAGATTAATTTTAACGTTAGTTTTGAATTGTTCATGTAGGTCTTTATGGTTGTATTGCAGGTGGTACCTGTGTTTGTAACACGTCGTCTCTCCTGAATCCAAAATAAGTCCATATAGCAGTGTGACGGAGCAGCTCAACACACAGCATGTTGCTCCGTGGTGTCGCTGGTTGCAAGCAGCACACACACCCGCCCGGCACACGGCTCTCCGACACACACACACACATGCCCGACACAGCTCTCTGACCCGTTCACGTCGGAGTTAAAAACATCCCGTAATTCATTCCCATAGTAGCGTGATCAAGGGTGCACACTTGTTCGTCCTACTATTTCCTGGATACATACATACTCACACAATCGGCACACACTCAGTGCTGTTTCTGTTCACCGCAAGGTCTTCGTCTGCCATCGCTTTTCTCTCCTCCCTCAGCAATCATAACCTGACAATCACCACCAAACTGATGCCGATTAATTTTGTCAGGGTAGCTAACGGCTAGCTGGGGCTTCATCCGATTGGCCCTTGTATCCAGGGCTCTGTCTGATAGGCTAAATGTAGGCATGCTCACGGTGCATGCATGGCGCATGTAAACAAAATGATTTTTCTTATTCATCGCGTGTCAGGCAGTCTTTTGCGATGTGTTTATCGCACATGTTCATATCGCGATGACGATGAAAATTCCATTTATCGGGCAGCCCTAGTTCCACTCGACACATACCAGCCACCCCAACACGGTTACAGACCAAGTACGGGCCCTGATGGCAGCAGCACTTCCCAATGGCAAGACCATGACCCTGTCACACAGCAGAAACTGCTCAGGAATCTATAGAGGATAATGACAGAGCTTAAGTTGTCAACCTGGCCTCCAAATGCCACCACAGGATGCCCCTGAAGTCCTACGTCCATGCCTCAATGTGTCAGAGCCAAGCGTGATCTGAGGTGGGACCTCCTTGGGTCACACTTGTTGTGTCACTTGACAAGGACGTTAATTGGATTGGCATCTGGGGAATTTGGAGGACAGGTTGATGTCTTGATCTCTGTTACATTCCTTGGGCCATTCAAGAGCAGTTTCTTTGGTGTGGCAGGGTTCATTGTTCTGCTGGGGGTTCACTGCCATCGTGGAGTGCTGTAGCGAGTGCAGTTGAGCTGCGGTGCTGTTTTGTGTGGCTTATGTGTGTCAAGTTGCACCCATATGAATGCCAGGACTCAATGTTTCTCAGCAAAACATTGCATTATATGAAGATGATTAATGTTATTGTCTTCAACTGTCAGTGGTTTGGTAAACAGTTTTGTGTGTGATTACATGAAAGTAACAGAACAATAGGGGCTTGACAATTGTCTTCCCAGAGACACTTTTAAGAACTTTCAATTTTTTTCTGTCTTTTCTTTTTTTACTTTGTTCACGCTATGTTGTGGCTTCTTTCTTGTGACAAATGTACTTATTGTAAGTCCCTTTGGACAAAAGCGTCTGCTAAATGTAAGAAAAAAAATTGTCTTTAATCACCTTCTGCACTGTATTTGAGAGGGGGAAACCCAAAGAGGCACTGTAGAAACGGTATAGAGAAATATAGAGTTGAAGGTGGAATGTTTACTTTAAATAAGGATGTCAAGTTGTTCCAGAAGAAGTCTTATTTTCCTTGAATGCAACCAACTACCCTCCTGTAGCCTTCTTTTCTTCATTATATAAACCTTCCTTGTGTGTGATGTCTAGGATCCAGACAGCCAGTGCACCTGCTGTGTACCAGTGAGGATGGCAAATGGCTCGCTACAGCTAACACAGACTGTGAGATCCACGTGTACGACCTTCACAAGCGTAAGGTGAGTTGGCACTCCTTTTCTCCTCATGTTATTTTTTTTGCTAGATAAACTTTCAATTGTAGCAATAGAAACAACAGTAACTCTTTACGGCTCTGTATATTTGCAGCTGCATTGTACAGTTCCAGTATACAGCTCCTGTCCCACAGCCATAGCCATCCACCCAACAACAAGCAACTTAGTCATGGTGCATGCTGACCAGCAGGTAAACACTGCAACACATTTTGTCTAAACTGCCCTCACCTGTTCAGCCTACCAATAACTGTCTGTGTGCGTGTGCGTGTGCGTGTGTCTGTGTGTTTCTCAGATCTTCGAGTACTCTCTGGTGCAGAAAGAGTACACAGAGTGGAGTCGGAAGCTGCAGAAACAAGGACTGCACTCTCTATGGTTGGAGAGGGACACACCTGTCACACACGTCACCTTCAGTCTTAAAAACCCAGCTCACATCTTTCTGCACGACATGTTCATGTTCTGCATCATTGACCAAAGTCTGGTATGTAAGCATGTATTTAAAGATAAACCTACCCACCTAGTGGATTCCAAATACTCAAAACATGTCATGCTCATTGTTATATCAGTGCTGTTTGTGTTTCAGTCTTCTCAGTGAAATGTGATGGTGATTTAATACTACTACAACTATATTCTGTCGTTGTTTTCACACACAGCCCCTCCCTGAAGCAAAGACTTTGCTTTACAATCAGATGACACTGAGGAGCCTCCCTGAGCAAGAAAGGATCAGACACAGCCATGCCTTTAAGATATGCAAGAATTTCAAGGTAACATCATCATGCCAATGTTTGGCCCATCTCATATCGGATAACTAGACACCATCATCATCTTCCGGTCATACATATCATATATGCATGTATACATATATAACAGCAAAAATCAGGGATGTCCTGATCCCATCTGCAGGATCGGGATCGGCCGATTGGGTATTGGAAATTTTGAACATGGACCCAAGCCCGATTTTTTTTTTTTTTTTTTACGTCAGAGCACAATTTGTGGCAGAATGACACGCACGCAATGTTACTGTGGCAAACTGTAGTGTGAAAATAACTTGAATTAGAAAGCGAAAGCAGTCCCAACGGCAACATCCCTAGCAAAAATGCATATTATAACTTACCACAGAATGTGTGTCTGTGTTTTTAAAACAATGGTTGAAAAAATGAAATCCTGCTTGTGTTAAGTCCTGCTACATCTACACTGCTCATCTAAATAAATAAACAAAGGAACACTCTGATAACCCATCAGACTGATGAACAAATTATTCAAGGAGAAAATCTTTACTGACGTACATTGTATAACTTATTGTGAACCAAATTATGAAACAACAGTCAATGGAAGCCCAGATTATCAACCCATTGGCCCCATTCACACCTAACCCTTTCAGTGTGGGAATCACACGCTTGTACGCTGCCTGCTGTCTGTGTGAAAGTTAGAGATTTGAAGAGGGGGGGCAGTTTTGCTGCAGCTCTGATCCACCTTGCAGAGGCAAGACAGTGGTTTTTCCATTCACGCAGACAGAGGTCAGGGCTGTAACGCCTGACTGGTGTCGGTCTGATGGTGCCCATAGGCTGACAGCTGAACAGATCCATCACTCATCAAAATAAGAGAAGTGTCCCAGGGTTGCCCCCTAACAACCATTTCTTTATCCCAAATGCCACTTTGCGCTGCTTCGAAGTGGAAATTGAGACTAAGAGGAGCTGTACATTAAAACAGAGCAGCGGTCTGTGCTGTGTAGGATTCTGATGAGATGTCAGTTTAACATAATCAGGAAGTTCAATTTCAGTAACTGATGAGGGTAAATGGTTATAGACTCCAAAACACACACAGCACTGCTGTTTACAATACTCTCAAATATTTGATCTTACTTCTGCCAATATAGTTTCAGCTTGGAGATGTAAAAGTGTCAAGTTTGCTTCTTAGTCCAATACGTCAACAAAATAAATTCACAATGTTTTATTTTTTCACCCATTTTCCTTACTACATGGGAAACCATATACTTTCAGAATTAATTTTTTTCTGGAGATATGTTCCTGATCATGGCAGCTGTGAATTTCCTCTGTGCTACAGTATATCCCCTGCCTCCAAACTGGCCTCTTGTCGGTCTGAGAGTCACCATCTTGGTGTCCAGCAATGTTCACGAAGTGGCATGGTCTGGTAAAGCTGAGCCCCATGTATTGCTTTTATCCAAAATTGTGGTGCAGGCAGAAATCTGTCAGCCACGAGGTGCACTTAGCTCCACAGCTAACAGAGCTTCTAGCTGACTGCTAATAGCTACAGCAGAGGGCAGCTTGAGCACCTGTTTGTGATTATGCTGCCCCTATAGTTTTGGAGCTACCTGAAAACTGGTAAATTTTCCAAATGATATCTTTAAATTTAATACTCAAGTACAGATTTATTAGGGCTGTCAAGCAATTAAACGTGATCTTACTATGATAACAAGCTGTGTGATTAATTGATCGAAATTAATCTAATTTTGTTAAAATTGGCTGTTAGAATTAAAAAGAATATTTCAATTGAATGAATGAATAAATGGTCAACCACCAAGCTTGGCTGCTGGTGTCTTAAGAGTGCCAGCGCTCATTTAACAACAGGGCAGTTTGTAGTGAGCCACAGTCGAACAGAGGACAAGCAGACAGAACGTCTAGCGGAGAGGTTGTCTGGTGGCAGTAAATTTACAGTACAGGTTAGTTCGACCATGAATAAACTCTGCTGCTCATTGCTACACCAGTCTGAGAGACAGCTATCACCATCCCTGCTAATATCCCTGATGATGATTCATGCTGAAACAACAGTGTCTGGTAGCCATGGTAAAACCTCCCATTACCCCACAGCCCATCCTCAGCTTTAGAAAGAATGTTAACCATTTGCCAGTTAGAAACCCTGCTGCAGTGAGTCTTTTCCATAACGTTTATATTCAAACTGATGTTTTCTGTTCTGATGTTTGGGTCCAACAGCACGTGATGTGTGTGAGTTTACTGGAGGACCATTCGCTGGTTGTGGTGGAGCGCCCACTACTGGACATGATGTCTCAGCTGCCTGCTCCGGTCCGGCAGAAGAAGTTTGCCACATAAATGAAGTAAAGCAGGTTTCCTGGAGGTGTTCCAGCCCAGAGGTTCATGTCGGGGAAGGATTAATTCTTTGTTGAAAATGATTTATGATATGGGAGTTTCAGTAAATTAATACAATGTGCCACCACTATTTGTAAAGACATTCTTTGATTAAGTAATAAACAAAACTATTTACTTACATTTTTGTTTGACTGAGAAGTTTAATTTATTAATAGTATTAACACTGGTTGCTCTGTTTTCTGCTCTCAGGCTAAAGAATAGAACTTGGTTTCATAAACCAGCTTATAGCTCTGAAAGTTTTGAAGAGCAGGGTCCTTTTGTTCAAAGGAAGCTTGACTTATTCAGGCTAACATGCTGTTACCAGACGCAAATAGTGTTTTTATCCTCATCCAGATAATTTAGTTCTTTGAAAGCCGTGTAATGGTTGATTTGTTTGTCCTTGATGAAGGTATCTTGGATAAGGCTGCATCCAAATGTCAGAACTTCACTGACTTTGCAGCCTGCAAGTGCTGAGTGCTGTCCAAGCCTGTAAATTATCCTGCTGTAACGGGGTTCTACTTAAACTCCTCAAAAATGAAAAACGATGGCGTAGTCGACAAAGAAATATATATGGAATATATATTTTAATTACCCAACCTCCACAATGCAGCCGTGCAGATATTTACAAAAGTGAAGATAACAAACATACTGTACAAAAAACACACCAAAAGCTGAGCATTTATCGCTGTCTCAGTTGTTACCTTCTCTGTAACCATAGCCAGACTGCCTAACCAAGCCAAAATGGCCTCCTTTTAAACACATAGCCCCTCCCCTGGGCATATCCACTTTTTACCGGATTTTAATCAATTAGTGATTTTAATGGGCAGATGCAACCTCTACAGGTTGTTTAAACATGAGTGTGTTTTACGCACTCATTTTCCCATGCCCTCCAAACATTTCAGCATACACAAACAAGTTATTTGGCCACACAATCTCAATGAAAAATAATAAACATTTTTATACATGGTCACATGACCCGTCCTACTCCTTTTAAGTGCGGAAATGAATTCGCCCCGTTTTGCCTGCGTGGGCGAGGACCAGGTGAGTGTGTGGTGTTATTTGTGAATGTGTACTGCTGGTGTAATTAGTGTAATTATGTATGTATCCCGAAACCAGTAGAGTGAACAAGTGTGCACCCTTGATCACACTACTAAACAGTTAATGGAAGGAATTGCGGGTTGAATTCAACTCTGACGTGAACAGGTCCGTGAGCCGTGTGTCGGACGGGTGTGTGTCGGGGAGCCGTCAGTCGGGCGTGTGTGAGCGCTCCGAGAGCCGTGTACCAGGCGTGTGTGAGCGCTCCGAGAGCCGTGTACCAGGCGTGTGTGTGCGCACAGGTGTGTGTGCTGCTTGCAGCCGGCGACACCACGGGGCACTGTGCATTGTGTGTGTGTGTGTGTGTGTTGCCCACAATTAGTGACGGAGCCGCTCCGTCACATTATCCCCCTCCTCCTGGAGATTGGCGATGTGCGGCAATCTGGAGAGGTAGTCGGCTACCACATTGGTCTTGCCTGATCGGTGTCTGATGACAAACTTAAAGGGCTGCAGTGAGAGGTACCATCGAGTGAGGCGACTGTTGTGGTCCTTCATGCTGTTGATCCAGGTGAGAGCCCGATGGTCAGTTTCCAGATCAAACTCACATCCCAACAAGTAATAGCGCAGGCTCTCCAGTGCCCACTTGATGGCCAGGCCCTCTTTTTCCACAGCGGAATACCTGGTCTCACGTGGCTGCAGTTTGCGGCTCAGGTACAAGATTGGGTGTTCTTCTCCAGGGTCACCTTGGGCCAGAACTGCTCCAAGGCCAACTGCTGATGCATCCACCTGTACCAGAAATCTTTTCTTGAAGTCTGGACTCTTGAGGACAGGAGATGAACACAGGTGGGTTTTCAGGGTACTGAAGGCTGTTTCACAATCATCTGACCAGGTTACTGGGTTCCTCTGGTCCTTGCAGGTCAAAGCTGTGAGTGGGGCTGCAATGGTTGCAAACTGGGGCACGAAACGCCGGTACCAGCCAATCAATCCAAGGAAGGACCGTACCTCCTTCTTGGTGCGGGGTCGAGGGCAGTTCTGGATAGCTTCCACCTTATCCACCTGCGGACGTATCTCTCCTCGTCCCAACTGGTAACCCAGGTATCGCGTCTCTTGTCGTGCCCACTCACACTTGGAGGGGTTGAGTGTCAGCCCAGCCTTCTGTATCTTCCCCAGAACCAAAGAGAGATGTTGAAGATGCTCTGCCCAGCTGTTGCTGAAGATCACTACGTCGTCAAGGTACGCAGTGCTGCAGTTGTCACACCCCTGGAGTACTTGGTTCATTAATCTCTGGAAGGTGGCTGGGGCTCCATGTAGTCCAAATGGCATTACCGTGAATTGAAAGAGTCCAGCTGGGGTTCGGAATGCTGTGTAGGGTCGACTCGACTCCTCCAGTGGCACCTGCCAGTATCCCTTGCAGAGATCAAGGGTGGTGATGTATTTGGCAGCTCCGATCTTCTCCAGCAAATCCTCAATTCTTGGCATGGGGTAGGCGTCAAACTCTGAGACGGCATTGAGCTTCCGGAAGTCAATACATAAACGGAGTGAGCCATCCTTCTTGAAAACTATGACCACTGGACTGCACCACTCAGCGTTGGACGGCTCGATGACTCCTAGCTTCAACATCTCCTCCACCTCCTGCTGTAGTCTTCCCACCAGCTGCTGGGGAACCCGGTAGGGACGTTGGCGAATTGGCCGTCCATCTTTGAGACGAATGGCATGCTCCACAAACGTAGTTCTCCCTGGGCTGGCAGCAAATAAGGAAGGGGCCTCCTTGAAGACCTGGAGGAGCTGTGCAGCTTGGTCGGGTTTAAGATGTGCCAACACTGGAACAGTTGGGCGAGTCAGGGTCTCTAGTTCACTCTCTGCCTCGTCATCACTGTCGACCTTCCTTACTAGTAGAACCTCTGTTGGAGCCTGGCCCAGCCGGTCCTTCCATTCTTTTAGGAGGTTTACATGGTAAGTTTGCTTGGTCTTTTTCTTTTCTGGGTGGTGGATCTCGTAGGTGACTGGGCCCATTTTCCTGGTGATGAGGTATGGCCCTTGCCATTTTGCCAGGAGCTTGCTGTTAGATGAAGGGAGAAGCAGCAAGACTTTTTGGCCAGGCTGGAACTCCCGGCGCCGGGCCTGTTGGTCATACCACGTCTTTTGGCTTCTCTGGGCCTCCTGCAGGTTAACCGCTGCCTCCTCCTGGTACTTTGCCAGCCGATCCCTCATCTCCAGCACAAACTGCACCACACTTCTGTCACTTTGGTTTGTTGACGGTGTCTCCCAGCCTTTCCGGAGCAGATCCAAGGGTCCCTGTACCTCCCAGCCATACAGCAGTTCAAAGGGGGAGAAACCTGTTGATGCCTGGGGAACTTCACGGTAGGCGAAGAGCAGGAATGGTAGCCACCGGTCCCAGTCCTTGCCAGTGTCATCCACGAATTTCTGCAGCATCCTCTTCAAGGTCTGGTTGAATCGCTCAACAAGACCATCAGTTTGTGGGTGGTAGGGTGTAGTCTTTATCGCCGAGATGCCCAGTTGTTTCTGGAAGAGCTGCATTAACCTGGAAGTGAAGTTAGTCCCTTGGTCGGTCAGAATCTCATCAGGTATTCCCACCCGCGAGAAAAGTTGCACCAAGGCTCGCATCACAGCTGGTGTGGTGATCGTGCGCAGGGGGAAAGCCTCTGGGAAACGGGTAGCGTAGTCACACACCACCAATATGTATTCATGTCCGCCGCTGCTTCTCATCAGGGGACCTACAATGTCCATAGCAATCCTGCGGAAGGGAGTGGAGATAACAGGAAGTGGCTGCAGAAAAGCTCGGTCAGACTTGCGGGCAGCGCATGTTTTCTGGCATGTCGGGCATGTGGCACAATATGTCTGAATGTCTGTGTACATGGAGGGCCAATAGAACCGTGAACTGATGCGCAGATATGTTTTGTGGCGCCCAAGGTGTCCGGACCATGGGAGTGTATGTGCGAGGTGCATGACAAGTGACCTACAGTTAGCAGGGACTACAAGGCGTTTCTGGTCATTACTCACCATGTACAACACATCCCTGTCCAAAGTAAACCTCTCTCTCCCCACACAATCACCCTTTGCTTCCCCTACCACCTTAGCAAACAGATGTTTCAGCGTTCCATCTTCCCTCTGTAGTGCCAAAATGTTATCAGGTACAGCCCACATTTGATTTGACAAACATGTTTTGGTTTTGGGCTCCGCTGACTTCAGCTGCTTCTCAAAGCGGCGTTGGCGACGGGACTTTCTTGGACCCTTGGTGCCACCCTCGAACAGACTACTGTCCAAGTCTGAGAGGGGTTGCCCACAAAGATCCTCTTTTATTAGCTCCTTCACGCCACCCTCACACAGACTACTGTCAAAGTCTGGGAGCAATGGTACGCCAGCTTTCGCCTGAGCACGAGTGATCACCGCACAAGAAACCCTGACATTGTCTTCGCCCCTCTTCCCAGAGTGCATGTTCGCTGGCCTGGTTTCCAGCAACAAGTCCATCAGTACCGGTAAGTCCCAGCCTAACAGGGCAGCAACAGGCAACTTTGCAACCACCCCAACAGTCATAAGGTATGGCTGTTCATCAATGAACACAGTTAATTCTGCTGTGGGGTATGGATGCCTATCGCCATGAACACACAGAATGTCCTCTTGTCTGCTGTAATCCATACTGCTTACTGGTACCAGATCCTGTCTGATCAGTGACATGGAACTACCACTGTCCAACAGAGCAGTAACCTGCTGTTCACCAACAGTCACAGTTTTGTATAGCTGTAGCCTCGCTTCTCCATCCCCCGCCTCAGGCCGGGGAGCATAGCAAGCGCAGGTCAGCTTAGCTTTGCGTATGGGACACACAGAAGCTTTGTGTCCTGGTTGTTGACAGTAAAAACAAACAAGGTCCTTACCAGGTCCACGTTGGTTTGGGGCAGAGGAGCTGAGGTTACCTGACAGCTCCTGGCTGGTCTCTCTCCTTGAAGGCCGGGGTTGCACTGGCTGAAGTGTAGGTCTGTGTGCGATGTGGTTGGGACGTGCAGGTGGCCCTCCTCGCCGAGCATTGAGGTACTGGAGTGCCAGCTTGGCAGCGTCGAGTCCCTCCTCTGGGTCATGCTCTTTAACCCAGGTCCTCACCTCTGGTGGAAGTACCCTGAGGAGCTGCTCCAAGATGATGGTTTCACCGACCTCCTCCTTGTTGCGCCGCTCTGGCCGAATCCAGCGTCGATAGAGACCTTTAAGGCGGTGGTAAGTCTCTGTAGGTGTCTCCCCAGGTGGTACCATGGTGGATCGGAACCGTTGCCGGTACGTCTCTGGTGAGATGTCGAACTTGTTCAACAGTGCCTCCTTCAGGTCGTTGTAGCAGTGGGACCTCTCCTCGTCCATCATGGTGTAGGCCTCCAATGCCTTTCCAGACAGTAGTGGTACAAGTCTGCAGGCCCAGTCACGTTCTGGCCATCCCCATGTTTTGGCCATGCGCTCAAAACGCAGTAAATAGTTCTCAATGTCCTCCCCCATCTGATACTGGGGTATTTTGGGCTCCGTGTACTGTCTCCACTCTGGTCTCATCCGCTCAGGTCTGCTATCAAAGTCCTGCACCTGTTGAGACGTCGCCTCTGATGATGCCTCTCGTTGCCCCCGCCGGGGTGCTGGCGTCGGCAGGTGAAGTCTTGGGCTGCTTGCGGTCGCCGTGCTTGGTGTAATAGGGGCATATGGTTGGTTGAGCCCTGGTGAGGTGTGGACAGGTGGCTGGGTGGCGGGTTGAGGCGTCTGGTCAGCCTGTGGAAGAGAGGCTCTCAGGCCGCGGAGTTCTGCCAACAAGCCCTCCTCTCTCCTATTTTGCGCTGCCAGGAAGTCTCTCATCATAGACACCAGTTCTTCCCCCTGTCCCCTTGTTGCTGCCGGGGCTGCAGATGCTTTGCGGCCTGCTCCATACCTGCTCTCCACCTCATCCTCCTCTGATGAGGCCGGAACCGTCTCCCAAGCCAGGTCTTCATAGGGTTCTGCAACCTCCTCTGACTGCACTCGCTGTTGCGAACGCAGTCCTGTGCGCTGCCTCGTAGGGCGGGTTGTGTTTCTCCGACTAGCCATCCCACTTCTGACACCATATGTAACGGGGTTCTACTTAAACTCCTCAAAAATGAAAAACGATGGCGTAGTCGACAAAGAAATATATATGGAATATATATTTTAATTACCCAACCTCCACAATGCAGCCGTGCAGATATTTACAAAAGTGAAGATAACAAACATACTGTACAAAAAACACACCAAAAGCTGAGCATTTATCGCTGTCTCAGTTGTTACCTTCTCTGTAACCATAGCCAGACTGCCTAACCAAGCCAAAATGGCCTCCTTTTAAACACATAGCCCCTCCCCTGGGCATATCCACTTTTTACCGGATTTTAATCAATTAGTGATTTTAATGGGCAGATGCAACCTCTACAGGTTGTTTAAACATGAGTGTGTTTTACGCACTCATTTTCCCATGCCCTCCAAACATTTCAGCATACACAAAAGTTATTTGGCCACACAATCTCAATGAAAAATAATAAACATTTTTATACATGGTCACATGACCCGTCCTACTCCTTTTAAGTGCGGAAATGAATTCGCCCCGTTTTGCCTGCGTGGGCGAGGACCAGGTGAGTGTGTGGTGTTATTTGTGAATGTGTACTGCTGGTGTAATTAGTGTAATTATGTATGTATCCCCAAACCAGTAGAGTGAACAAGTGTGCACCCTTGATCACACTACTAAACAGTTAATGGAAGGAATTGCGGGTTGAATTCAACTCTGACGTGAACAGGTCCGTGAGCCGTGTGTCGGACGGGTGTGTGTCGGGGAGCCGTCAGTCGGGCGTGTGTGAGCGCTCCGAGAGCCGTGTACCAGGCGTGTGTGTGCGCACAGGCGTGTGTGCTGCTTGCAGCCGGCGACACCACGGGGCACTGTGCATTGTGTGTGTGTGTGTGTGTGTTGCCCACAATTAGTGACGGAGCCGCTCCGTCACACCTGCCCAAGGCAGACTTTCTGCAGACTTCCAAAGAGTCTGCCAAATTGACTTTACAAATTAAATTGCAGGTGGTGGTGTTTACTTATACAATTTTAGTTAGAATATTCTATAACATTTTTTTAAAGTCATACTTTAGGTCCATGTTCTCTCTTCACTTTTTGTTATCCGTTGTTGAGAAGTTTACACTTCTCGCAGCTTTACCAAACTTCACTGACTGAACTCTCAACCTGTTATGATGAGTACACTGGACATTATATGAAAACCCAATTTTTGAGTTTTGTGAATATGACCATTACACTGTCTTAGAAAAAGATCTACTACTTTCACTACTACTAAATGAGACATAATGCATGCCAATGCTTCCTTACAAGGTATTGTAATGACTGTAATGAAAATGAGGTGAATCATATACCACACCCTTTACCCTCATCAGGTTTCAGCCCCACTCAGCACATTTTTTTGGACTGAGTGTCAGTGCTCTCCAACACCGTTGTATGTGTTTACCGTATGTCATATGGAAGAAATGTTGAAGCCTGCATAGGCCCTACAGCCTCCACCTGCTGTGCATTGTTGTATGTACTCTGTCAGTTCAGTGCACATAGAAAAATACACTTGACAGTATCATTATCTGCCGAAAGACACACACCAACCTGAGCTGGAGCAATACAAGGTGCTAAGGTTCCTGTGTCTCAGACATTATTGACTTTTCATAATAAGGTGGTGCAGGCACAGAAAAGGCTCTACTGCTTACAGAAACTTAAGAAGGTTAAATTCTGGAACTAAGTTTGTAGGGAAACAGCAGCATCTTTTAACTATCTGTGAGACCCTTGCTAAACCTCAAAACTCCATGACAAAAACTATTTCTTGTGAGAGACTAAAAACTTGCATTTCGTTGTAAAGCCTTGTGTTGTAGCATTACAAATAAATTAACCTTGGAGGAAATGAAAGAAAAACGGAGACAGAGCCACAGCATAATCTACCAGCAGTCTGTATTAACCTGCTCTTACTGATATTGAATATAATTGCTGCAAATGATTTAACAAATGTTAAGTATATTTGTTCAAAAGTATTCTGTGAGAATGACCACAATTACGGCTGGATGATACAGCAAAAAAGAATGATCCACAGGCAGGTTTGAAGTGGGTCACAGAGGTGGTTCTTTATTCATCCATCCATCTCAGCAAACAGATGGAGACCTCAGCCCAACGCATACAGGTGCTGGTCAACGAATTAGAATAATTTGAAATAGTGCAATCAGTAAATTCTTTGAATGCATTTTTTGTGCAGAAAGCAAATCAGGTGTTCACCGCACCTGTCCTACTCGTTAGACTAATCACAGAACTCGTTACCTGTAAAAAATTTGCTCAGCTGAGCTTTCCAAAAGGCCCATTTAGGCCATTTAACTGTGACACTGTTGTTTTATTGAATTAGAATAATGGAGAAACCGTTTCATTGAATTAGAATAATTTTTATTATAATTAGAATCATCACTTTCTCAGTATTTTGTGGCTGCCCCCTTGGCTTGTATGACTGCCTGAAGTCTCCGCGGCATCGATTTGACCAGCTTGTCGCAAGTTTCCGCACTCACAGCTTCCCATGCAGTGGCGATGTTCTGCTTCAGTTGGTCCAGCGTAGTAGGCTTTCTGTCGCGAATTTTCCGCTTGACGATGGCCCAAAGGTTTTCAATGACATTGAGGTCAGGCGAGTTGGCCGGCCATGCCAAAACTTCAAGCTGTTTTTTAGTGAACCAATCTTTGGTCGACTTTGCCGCATGAGCCGGTGCAAGATCCTGTTGAAATATGAAGTCTTCTTCGCCGAACTGTTCCTCAACAGTCGGAATCAGGAACGTTTCCAGAACATCTTGATAAACGGCAGCATTGACAGTCTTCTTGAGGAAGCAGAGTCTCCCTACACCTCGAGCGGACATGCATCCCCAGACCATAACGCTCTGGGGAAACTTGACGGATCTTTTCATGCACTCGTGGTTGTAGGTTTCGCCACCACGACGCCAGACACGAGGACCTTGGTCACCGAAGGAGATGCAGAAGCGTGATTCGTCACTGAAGACCACTTTCTGCCAGTCTTCAGCAGTCCACTCGACGTGTTCTTTGGCCCACTTCAGCCGTTTCTCCATTTGTTTCTTGTTCAGCATCGGTTTTACTGCTGGAACGCGAGATTTGAAGCCGAGTTCGCGCAGACGACGGTAAGTGGTTGATCTGGAGACGTCAGCGCCGGTCTGCTTGTTCCACAAGTCGGTGAGCTCGGAAGTGGACTTGAACCGGTTGCTGACTGCGATCTTTCTCAGCTGCTTGTTGTCGCGAGCAGAAGTTTTTCGGACGCCGGAACAGTTGGTGCGCTTGCTGCAGTTTTTCTTGAGAGCTTTGCAGACGGAAGACTGGCTGATGCCGAGCTGCTCAGCAATTTTAGTTTGGGTCAAGCCTTGTTGGCGAAGGGCTTGAATTTGAGCCACTATTCCGGTTGAGAGGTCGCGCTGCTTACCCATGATTGATTTTACAACTTAGAAATTCTACTCAACCCTGACTTTATACTGCACAGTGAACACTCTTCACAGAAAACAAAAATTCGAGCATTTATTCTAATTCAATGAAACGGTTTCTCCATTATTCGAATTCAATAAAACAACAGTGTCACAGTTAAATGGCCTAAATGGGCCTTTTGGAAAGCTCAGCTGAGCAAATTTTTTACAGGTAACGAGTTCTGTGATTAGTCTAACGAGTAGGACAGGTGCGGTGAACACCTGATTTGCTTTCTGCACAAAAAATGCATTCAAAGAATTTAATGATTGCACTATTTCAAATTATTCTAATTGTTGACCAGCACCTGTAGATACATCAGCACAATCACAGCATGGTTGTTAAATGGTGCCCATTTATAGGGTGTCACAGCTAATGACCCTGGAAGATTCCATTTGCCGGGACCCACTGCCTACCACATGTTTAACCCTACATTTTTATTCCCATTACACAACATAAATGTTAACTTCTATACACACACCCCATTTACATCCACCCCCAAAGAAAATACACATGTCCACTTAATTTACATTTGCTAAAATACAAGATGTACATATCTACCACCCCCACACCAATTTACACTTGGTTGCCCCCAGAACTGTAAAACAATGTTCGTTTCCTGAGGAAGCCTTTTGCCTGTACACCCTGAAGACAGAGACTGGTGAGTACACAACACATTTTACTTCCCTCAATGCACACACTTATAGAGTAACACAATAGACATTTTGCGTGCATTTTGCACGCATTTTCGATGTACTCTTCGTCACTTATTCACAGGTTGCAGGTCCAAATTGGTTTTCAATGTATATTGCATTCAGAAAGTATTCAGACCCCTTCACTTTTTTCACATTTTATTTTCTAGTGCTAAAATTGTTAATTGTTTACTCATCAATGTATTCTCAATAAAACACAGCGAGGAAACAGAATTTTATATTTTTTTGTAAATGAAGTATAAGGGGAAAACTGAGCTATCACATTTTTCTAAAAAAAAAATTAAAAAAATGATCTAAAATTCCAATCTGTTTCTTTATCATGGTAAATAGATGTAAGTAGATTGATGAGGAAAAAATGTATTAATGCATAAATATAGGATTTTAGCATAAGGCTGCAACATGAAAAGTAGTGAAGGGGTCTGAATACCTTCTGAATGCAGAAGGTGTATACAACCCAGTTAGGAAAATTGGCTACACTCATATCCTCATCATCATGAATAAATTATAGTTAGTAGTTATAGTTAACGATTAGCTAAGCAATTAAGGTTTATAAACATCAGATGCACCTTTATAAAGATCTAGATGAATGTTACAGTATATATTAACCATTCAGTTGTATTAATTACAACTTTACAATAAACAATTGCTTTGGTGGTGGTGGTTATATAAAGCATTTCATTGTTTTTTAAAAGTGAAATAACTATTGACTAAATTTGAATTAACTGTTATTAATGATGGTGTGAGAAATTGTTGTCTACAGTGTCATAGCAATTGTGGATGTAAAATAATAAATATAGACACAATTTATAATTGAAGGTCAAATCATAGCTAATGGGAAGTTTTTCCCTGACATGGATTTTGACATGGTGATTTTGTTGATGACAACATAGGATGATGTTGCCTAGTTAACTGCTCTAGCATCTTTGGTATGGGTCAACAACCACAACGGAAATAAGTTATTATGTTATTCATTATCTTATTAGTGTGTGTTTTGATGTCCTTATTTAATTCGGGGTGGGGACTGTTAGTCGTTCTTCATGGCTCCATAAATAATTATTTCAGTCTTATATTTGTTAAACTGAAGAAAACTCTAACACATCTACTCAGCGTTTGTATGGGATCATGATATGTGATGCATGTAAATGTTGAATAGTAGAGGCCCCAGAATGGAGCCCTGGGGTATTCCGCTTGTCATTTTCATCCACTCAGGTGTGTAAAAACCAATAGGCACAAAGTAGTCTCTATCATTCAGATAAGAATTAAAACAATTTAGTGCTGCAGCAGAGAGGCCTACACAGTTTTCCAGTCAGTCCAGTAGTATATTGTGGTTGACATAAGTGAACCTGGAATCCTTGGACCTATATCCTGATGGTAGTCCAGCCTTACATCTTCTAATATCAGATTTAAATACCGAAGCACACAGAGAATATGTTTTCTTTAACATCCATGGTTTTTCTTTATTTTGCTTCAAAGAAGCTGAGGTTTTTTCAGTCTTTACAAGACTTATAAAGTCCCACTGGGACAAACCTTCCAGATATCCAACATAATGAATATAAAGTCTTCTTCATCCACTCATGAGCATTCTACAGCCTTCAGATGCTCATGCGTAAAACAAATCAAATAAATAGATAATTATTCAAATATTATTAGCAGTTAAATTATTCATTTAAAAAACTATACAATAGCTATTCTTTTAGGAAATACCCATCTACATTAGCTACAGTATGCAGAGATGTAAACAAGTCATACTAAACAGCGAACGAGGCCCATAAAGACCTACACACAATGATAAAACACATACACTTTACAGATTAATCAATTGTGATGTCATCATTGTGACAATAAATAGGCCAATGAAAATAGGTTGATGTGACTTCAGCCTCATAAATAATTAGAGGGGTGTTGGCCAACAGTCATATCGTTCGACTCAACATCCCTGAGTTAGATTTCCAGAGAACTTGGTGCATTTTAAAACAAACACAACAATACGCCATTGTCTGGATAGATTCCGTCTAGGAGGAGGTCTTGACTCTGGCACAGGTACAGCCAACAACTACTTCTAGAGTAACAGGCTTCAAATGGTACTTCTTTCCATCACTGCAGAGCTCCTTCTTGAGAAACACCCTAGTCTGTTTTATGGGGACTGAGTTGTAGTCGTAGCTCTCCACTGGCAACGGTCTCTTGTCTGGGCCTGGGTTGTCCTTGATGACGATGCATCCTGAACACAGGCACTGGGCCTCGGCGTAGGTAGTAGGAAAGTGATCCTCCTTTGTTACAGTTCTGGAAAGAAACAAGATGACAAAGTGAGCAGCTTATCAAAAACTGTGAGGAGATGGGACTGACGTGTAAAATGATGCTTTCCTGGAAATGCAAAATCCTCTTTACACCAGTAAATAAATAAAAATATTAAGTAAATCAAACTAAAATGTGGAGATTCATGGTTTTCACAACTGAACCTTGTATGGCTGAACATACAGAAAATCTGCACATAAAAATGTGTGTTTACAGGTATTGGGGAGTACTACTGCATATATGGGAAAAAGTAGTATGAAGCTTTTTGTGGCTCCAGAGGAAGCTGCATGCAATCTGATAAAAGCAGCACAATGGTCTTTAGTGTTGCAGTCCTGTAACACTGTTGGACTCTATGTGGACCAAAATCCATCCAGCTTAACCAGAGATGTGCCTTTTTTATTCCAAGCATTCTCCTTCCTCTTCAAGTGGCCCACAGCAACACCACACTGTAAGAGTCCTGGCCAAATTGTGAGTATTGAAGGGAACTTTTCATCATGCTGAGTCCATGTTGGAGCATGTTAAGGCTAAATAAGAATTATCTCACTTAAGAACCCCAAAAGCTATTGAGTCTACATCCAGCCTAGGATGACTTTGTATAATTACTGGGACTTTAACAGTTTAGGACGACTTCAAGTAAACAGGAACAAATACCTCCCCATATCACGGACAAACTGTCAGTTCATTAACTGCAACAGATTCGAGATTGCAAATCTGGCTTTAAGAAGTCATCACGTCACTCTTAGAGGTTCTGTGCCAACAAAGCTGAGCTGACGGCTGCGGGGGGACTTCCCCTCTCTGCGGGGTGTGGCACACAGCAACACGTCAGCAGCGTTCAGAGCCAGGTGCCAGGTGCAGCACCGCTCCACCACACTCATGCTTACTATGAAGGAGAACAGTCTGACGCAAATACATTTGAGGACTGTGGTGATATTAATTTCATTTTTATGATGCTGAGTGATGCCAGATATTTATGGCCCATCATTTGGCAACACTCAGGATAACTTATTTCAACCTGACATGTTTAGTGTCATTGAAACATTTCGGATTTAAGAGCTTTCAGTGATTGTCCAGAACAGCAGATTAACGACGCCAATGATCTAAACTGTGTGACGATAAAAATGAAATGATCTAAATCTAAAACATAGGACTGTCTCACAGATCTCTGATTGTCTTTCCCATGTCAAACCGGGTCTCCTCTGAACTCCAGTCGGGAGTGTGAGGTAATCCAAACATGCCAAGATGACGGAGGGGGACAACATCCGAACTAAAAGGTTCCCCCGAGCTCAGTGTTCGCATTTTGACTTGTATCGCCAGCTTTGGATCTGTGTATCCTGTGGTTTTAATAGGTGTAGGACCATATGAAGAGATGAAATGACGCCTATTAACCCTTCAGATACGCTCACATCATTCATGTGTATGTTCAAAGGTGAAATACCAGGACTGTGTAGTGCCTGTCTCCTCTGACTGTAGCCTACTCACACGTATCTCCAGGGGGACAGGGACCGGCCGCTCAGCTGCTCCGCTGCCTGCTGCTGGTAGAGCGCCACGGGGCAGACGGCAGGTGAGTCACGTGCCGCGGCAGGTGCAGGGTCCGCGGGCTGCGGGTAGTGGCTCCGCAGCTTCCTCTCCACAGCCTCACTCAGCTCGTGAGCCTCGTAGCATCGGTGCATCTTGCACGTCAACACCGGCACGAGGAAAAGTCCAAAGATGAGAATCTGTGGAGGGGCAGACAGAGAGCAGTGATGGAGGAGGCAGAGCGCAGCCTGTCCCGTCCTGTCTGTCTGTCCTGTCCTGTCTGTCCTGTCCTGTCTGTCTGTCTCTCCTGTCCCGTCATGTCTGTCCCGTCCTGTCTGTCCTCGATGTCACTCACCTGCTTCATGTCCATCCTGTACGTCTGTCTCCTTTCCCCACTGACCGACTATAGAGCGGATGTGCTGCGCTTTGACTTGCCTCCATGCTCGGTCGTCTATTTATCGGTACAGCTGGGAAAAACCGGTGGCATGAGGAAATGGAAACGCTATTTAGTTCCTCGACTTCCTCTTTCCCGGGTGAAAGTTGCCCGCAGCGTGTAGGTGTGAGGGATACTCCTGTGTTGTAAGAATGCATTGGACCAGGAAGTTTCATCACACACACGCAGGCTACTCGCAAGGCGAGTGTCAAACATAAACAGTGTGACGTCATGGCAGCTACAGTGCCAACCTGGCCTTTGAACCAACATGAGGCAACAACCATCAACAAGTGCCTGGTGAGTCAAACCAGTCCAGCTGCCTAAACAGCACTTAGAATTCATTCAGAATACTTCATGAAATGAAAACAAGTGAAACATCCTGAAAAAAAGTTGAATTCATTTCAGAACATTACGAAGTGCAAATACATGCAATGAAGTTTAACTTGGATGAACAAGAGCTGCTGACATGGAATTACAAAAAATGATTAAACATAAACTTCAAAGGATCAAAATACATCAGAGTAAAGATCAAACAGACTGCAGCTGTTTGATCTTTTAAAGGCTCATATTTCAAAAAGAACATAAAGGCTCTTTTACATTGACACGGTGCATTAGTTGATCGTTTTGGAATTGTGCATTCTGATTTATGGAATTTGTTTGGGATCGCAATAAATTCCATTGAATTACTTTATCTACGACTACTGGGTGATTGTTTGAAAGTGCATCTGAAAAGTTTTACCCCGATCTGGTCTCTGCTTATGGCGTTGTATTGAAAGCCGATACAACGTTTCTTTTGAGACTGAGATCTTCCAGGTTGGTGGGGGTCGGTCAGGCTATGTTACTTCTTAAGAGGTAACACAACATGTCTGAATACATCATTATAAATATCCAGGGCTGAGATCTCCAGATAGCAGGATTTGTTAATATTGATCATCCTTGGAGTTTTTGCCAGGAGAATTTCCACCAGAGGTTTTGTGTTGCTGGCCCATAACAATGCCAAGTGTCCTGTGAGAGAGATGAGGTGGCAGCTATTATTAGCAAACCTTTGTGGCTCCACTTCAATGGTGCTGAGGCTTAAGAAAGTCTTCATTGTCTCCACACACACACACACACACACACACACACACACACACACACACACACACACACACACACACACACACACACACACACACACACACAGTGCCTTTTCAGTACAGTATCAGCAGGTGTGGGAATCAGAAACAGTCAGTGTATAGGCAACTGAAGTAGGAATTAAAGCTGATATATTTCTAATGGAAAAACTGACAATGTAATCTGAAAGGTTTTGCTAGTAGTGATGAAGCCACAGAGAATTATCACCCAACTCTGCAGTTCCAATTATTTCCCCAGAGCTTTTTATCATCTTACAGCTCATTGTTTTGGTCGTAGAGCACCCAGTTTTAGAGTTTTGATATATATGCCGCAGTTTATCTGTTGAACACCAGCTGCCCAGCATCAAATCACAGACAAAGTTAGTGAACACAGTGGAGCATTTAGCAGCCAAGAACCAGGTATTTTTTGCTTGGGAGTTGGTAGAGACCAAAACAGAACTTAAGCCCTCAGGAGGGCCAACTCCTCAGGTCCAGACTCTGCTGTCCACTTACCTCTGAAGGAGAAAAATCATTCCTTTGAGGACAATCATGTGTTTTAACTGATGAGGGTTGTTCACAGGAGCAATTGTGTACACCAGTCCTCCTACGGCTGGGGTCATCAGGGTGAACACATACAAATTCTCTGCGTAGGGAACAATCAGACACATGTTCAACAAATTGATCTCTTAGTAGCACATCCTTATTTGGTAGAACATGAAGGGCCTTTTTGATAACTATATCCATTAAACACATAAATGAATGAGAAAATTCCTGCAACGTTTCCCCCTCTTGTTGCTTTCTGAAAAAAATTCTTCCTGCGAAGACACATGGCTTTGTACATCCAAATAGTTTGTTACAAAATGTCTAGAAATGTATCTGGGTCCTCCCGTTCCTCTTTGGAGCGATACTTAATGTCTTCCCTGGCCTCACCCTCCAAATGATCATAAAGTGACTTTTCAGCTGACAATAGCTGGCGAGCACGTATACATGCCTGGACCTTAATTTAGTTAATTAGGCGCTGACTTGAAGCTCAGGGATCTGTCCAGGAACTACTGCTGTTTTGCTCAAACATGCCAATTACTCAACAAAATAGTGAAGAACCAACTGGGCTGTAAAACAAAAAATGAACTACACATCTCTGCTCTACAGCATCCTGCTGGCAACGCAAGATTGTGGCAAGGGGCACTCAGGGACAAAAATTCAGGGGGAAGCCGAACAAATCCACATGGGGACTTGCAATCCCAAGAAATATTTGAACCTCTGATGTTGGTTGGGAAATAGAAGAGGACACACAGGCTTGTTACTGAGTAGGCAGAGATTAGAGTTATAAAGTAAACTTAAAGTTTTTATTTCAAACAATAAATCAAAATAATCAACATAAACATGCAGGGGCTGGAACTGCTGAGAAAATAAAGGGTTAATGAGCAAATGAAAAACTCTTAAAATCAATTAGGTGAATATAATTACTTACAATTATCTTTTAAAAGGCCTCAATATGAAACATTCAAAATAATCACTATAATTATATTAAAATTCAGTCCAACCATGACTGTGAAAGGCCATATGTGGAAAGACAGACTACACAGAGGCAGTGTCCAGCACTCACCTTCAGGGCAGCACAGCAAAATGGTGCAATCAATAGTGTGTACCTGTGTGTTAACGCACATGCAGAAATTGAAGGGACCTCAACACGAGTGCCTAGCCTCCCAACCATATGCTTAGGAAAGAATAAAAATAAAATCAAATCAGAAAGATTAGAAAACAAGTAAATAAACAAGGTAACAAAATCAAAGTAAAGTAACCCAGTTGTTTTTAACAAATTACACAAAACTAAAGGGAAAAATGTGTACAAAACACAAAACTAAACAGGCAAACGCAGTAAAAACAGCAGTGGTTATTGTGCAGGTCAACCTGAAAAAGGGGAACCCTACTCACCACTTATAGCACCAGACATAAACACAGATCCCACCCTGGTAAGGGGCAAACAGGGATTCCTCACATGGACAGCCGCTTCAAACAAAGATAGTCCACTATAGTACAAACTATAATTGTATATACTATATACACAGCAGGGACAGAGAGCAGGAAGCAGACGCAGAGCAATGACACACAGGTGTCTTATAGCTTGGCCCTGATTAGGGATATTTGTTGATTCAAGGCTGCATTAACCAACATTACACCTTGCTCTGTACCAGGGGAGTAGACCCCACCACAGGCAGGAACAACAACAATGTGTGTGTTGTGTCATGTTGAAAAAATTTAATTGGCACTCAGTAGAGTGCAAAGACCAAGACCCAACAGTCCACTACTCACTCGAAAGCACCAGCCACTTAAATTCACCAGGGGTAATCAAATCTGGCACGGTGTGGTCAGGACGACTAAAACAGAATGAGGTGGTCATGGATCTCGGATCTGTGACAGGACACCAACTCCAGTCTCCAGCATGAGAGTCAGTTTTACTACACAGCCATCCACCTCTCCAACCTTACAAATATTTTAATGTAACCTCGCTACATTAAGGCCACAGCACTTCCTGCTCTGGTACTGAACGCTGCCATTGTGACTGCATTTTTAGCTGTGGAATTGTCCATGAACATAGTTCTTGGTGATACTGTGCTGCGTTAAACCCAGAGCAGAGTCAACTGCCTCCATGTTCCTTGCTATGACGTTCTCAGTTATCTCAATATTGATCATCCTTTAATGGTTTGACCAGGTATAAAATAACTTAAAGGGTCTAGAGCAGAAACCCTTGTTGCCTTACTACCAGGCTTTAGATTGACAGATTAATATAATATATCTGTACAGGATTGTTTTCACAATATTAACACTTCCCATTTTATCTTATAGCTCCGTCAGACAGCTTTAGAGGATTAATGGCTTTATCACTTATTTTTTAAAATGTTTTTATTGTACTGGGAGATTAGGATTATAGCCATGTTTGAAAAGCAACATTTTCTGCAGGTGTGAAACAGGAAGCCCACAGTGCTTCCTGTGTAAAAGCCAGACATTTGGGTCACACTTCCAACCACCTCAACTTCCCCCTGTGGACTTTAGCTGTATAACATTGTCACACTACTTCCCCCTTTGCATGGGATGGCCAAACACAAACCTTTTGGCACTTAAACATGAGAAGATATGTAATGTGTGGCACGTGCTGAAGGACAGACGCTGTCCTTTCCCTGGGAACACAGTGTCTTTCATTCTCTGATCTATCTTTTTCACATATTCTGAGATTCTTCGACTGCCCTTTCCTCCCTCCATTGCCTTTTAGACATTTTAGACTGAAGATGTAGTTGGGCTGATTGAAAGAAGTTTATTAGCTTCTCCATTTCACAGGGGATGTACAAAAGGCAAATACATTGGTTTTATAAGATAGTAAAAAGAATATTCAAAAGTTAAAAGAGTTTGGTCTTATGTCTGAAAAAGCGCCCTGCTCACTTTTAAGTACACACAGCAACTGAACTGAACTGAGTGTGGTCAGATTTAACATAAAGAGAAAGAGGGCTTAAATGCATGCCTTGTTCTGCAACTGATTCATTGTCTCAGGCATCATCTCTTATGCACAAAGGAAGTTAAATCACTTAAATAAACCCAGAAACATTGTCAAAGAGCCAGTTTAAAGTTGTTGAGGTTTTTCTCAGATCATCACTCTGTAAAACAGTTTTTGCCTTCATGGTGTGTCCAGGGCAGAGGAGGCTGGAAGGGAAATCTTTGCACATTCACAGTGATAATCTGAGCAGCCTTTAACTCTTTGTATTGTCACTTTTCATGCAGGTCAACTGCATTGCTAAATACACGAGTAACTCAAAAACACAGCTGTGAACTTAGCTGTTCTTGAGGCAATGGTGAAAAATGAAAAGGGCACCGACAGCAAGCAGCAGAGCACAAACCCATGTATAGTCACGTACCTGTAGCATGCAGGGCAGCCTATATGGTGCTGCAATGGGTTTTCTCCACTGGAAAAGTTCCTACAGGCCGCTGTATCATGTTTTTCCTTGTACTCCAGACATGGAGAGCACTTAATCATTTTTTGTCAAAACATTTAAAAAAAAAACAAAAAAAACCCAAAACATTGCTCCAGGGGCTAATTGGAATTAAAGCTGACAGGAGCCCAAACTGTCAGATATTCCAAAACGGGCCGCAGAGTTGGATGTCTAATAAAGTAAAGGATGATGATCCTTATTTGAAAATGTGTTTGTACATTTACTGTTAGAGGTGGGGGCAACATTCCTCGTGCATATTTACAATTACTCTTTCTAATTCATTCTATTGTTCATATAAAGTATAATTTGGTGGTGCAGCTTTGGTACAGATAGAATCTTAAAATCTTAAAAGAACTAGAAGCCCATGTGGCCACTGTACCCACCTTGGCCTCTTCCACCTGCTGTCTGTATGAGTAGAAGGCGTTTTTACTCGGTGATGGTCATCGAAACTTTAGTCACTGATCTATTAAAGAAAAAAGGTACAATTCCTAATCACACATGAAAAATGTGTGTAACTCAATTTAGAAGTCTAGTCCGGCACCAACCTGTGCTACAACAAAAGTACCAACTCTGCTTCTCTCACAGTGTGTGGCAATGTGTGTGTGTGCACGTGCAAGCGTAGGGACACTCAATATAAAGATCCATCTACCAAAAGAGGGGAATGTCCTCTTATCAGCACGTGTTTCAGGTGCATTCACAGTTAACTTTCCACTGGCCAGTCCCTTCAACAGTGTAAAGCATGTGCAGGCATAAACACCAGTGTGTTTATGCAGGGTTACTGTGGGCGGCAGCTGATGGCAGCTGAGCCAGTGATACATTACTCGTCAGAAGTAAGTAAAAGAGCGCAAACAACGCGGTCTCAGTTTGCTGGACAGTACATTCAAGTTATGTGACCATAGCGTAGGACTGGCTGGATGGAGATTGTGGAATCTGTATAATTTAGCCTACTGTTTAAAAAAAATAACCGAATAAAGATTTGTTGCTAGATGACCGCACTCTAAAATGTGACTTTATGAATGAATGTAATGCAAACATGTCTTAGTTTATCAGAACTAAATAACACAATTTAAGAAACATGTGAACATAAGGTATTAGGTCATTCCTACCAACTCAGCCAGGCCTTTCAATTCATGTCATGGATTTTCCTGAGAGAAAAATTACTGTATAAGTCATTCTTTCAGCAGAAAATTCCTTTTTCATTAAGTACGTCTGGTCTGAAGAATTATCACATGATGAAGACACAGCTCAATGACGTTGAAGTTTTCAAAAACAAATGTCATTTCCATTATTAAACACATTTTTCAAAAACAATCCAAGTCATTCAGAGTCATTTTTTTCACATTTCTATTATCAGAAAAATATATGATTTATTTTGCTTCTCTTAATTAAGAAAAAGTTCTTCAACCATTTCTCCTCATTGGATGACTGAGATGAGTCTTTGTACTTCTAATTCTAATTGTTTTAAAACAATGAATACATGTTTTATTGGCATCACAAAAAACCCACATTTGAATTGGATCCATTCAGTCCAAAGAAAATGTTGTAAAATGGCCAGAATGACAGCTCAGACAGGTACAACTACAATACCTCCCAATCACACTGTGGCCCTCTGCTACAACCAAGGTGAGACAAAACAACCTGAGTTGCCTCTTGAACTTGGAATACTGTTAGATCCAGACAGCAGAAAAACACTGCTAGTGGGGATGCTGAGACATCTGGATCGTCCAATCCAGAGTGTCCACTCACCCTCCATCTTTAGCTGTAAAATCCAAAAATATAGAGGTCCATAGGAGTGGATGTCTGGGTGCAGCTGAGGTGGAACAACAAGCTTTAAACCAACACAACTCACTGTCAATAAAGCAACCATAAAGAGTATCTGTGTAATGAAACAATACATCTCAACGACAAACTTCAGATTTAGTGACATGGACTATTTTGTTGTGTGAAAATTCATAGTGTATTTTCAGAGAGAGAAGTTGGGACTTTTAGTAATTGCTCTTTGAGACAGCGTGCATTGTGACTAATAGAGGAACTACAGTTGAAGTCACTGTCTTCACTGAAATAGCAGCAGTTCAGTATACACCACAAATCGCAATGCTAAAGTTCAAACGCAGCTCGTACATATCAGCTTTTAACCACATTTAGTACCTATGTGTTCCGGGGCTGTCAGAACTGTGAGTCAAATGCCTGCAGCTCTTTTAATATCACACTGATCAGGTTTGGACAATATACTGTCTTAGGACCAAGCTTACTTATAGATTTGTTGAATGATGCCATATCATCACTAGCTTAAAGACTACAACCAGAAGCAACACAAGCAAGAAACAGGCCAGTCATTAAAAGGCCTACAGGTTTTCACCATCAGGTCTCCAAAACACACAATACACAATGTCTATGTGCAGAGATTTTCTTTCTGTTTTTTTCTTTTTTTATACAAAAGCCATACAAAATAATGCCTTATGATTCTTTATTGCCTACAGAGAGCATTGAGCGGATCACATTTTTGGCCAAGAGGCGGGAGGTTACACGGAAAGTCAACCAACTGGAAGCTTTTTGGATTCTTGGATTAGATGCTTTAAAGTATACTGCACTCCAGGATGAAAACAATTTGACATGTTTTCTGTATGTAGCCTTTAGGGGTATTGTATTATATCTTGTTATTACATTGTTTCATCATTCATTTTATTTATACTTTATCAATCCCCGTGTTTCACTGTTTTTATTTTTTCCAGACACACAGGCCTGTAATACACACATGCAGGAGCTATACAAATGCATAGAGAGGTGTCAGAGCAAGGACACTGCGCTGTAAACAACAGCTGTACATGGCAGCTTCATACAGCCAAAATTAATAGATTCTTAAAATGTCAATGCTAATTAGTGGGCTGTGCTCGCCAGCCCACTATTGATATTCACTGCGCATCTTCTTATTATTTTTCATCCTCCTTCCTTTTTTCTGACATAAGTCGCGAAAAACTGCAAAAAATTTCCCATAAGGAATGAATGGGACGAGGTTAAAAAAGTCGCAAATCTGCGACGTTTTTCAAACATCTCCTGCTCTGGCATACGTTCACCTAGAAACACCATTCAAACTTTAAAATGTAGGCACAGGTCTTGTCTGTTTGAGTTGGATTTGAACTTTTCTCCTACGATGTATAGTTTTTGAACTCTGACCCTTTAATGATGGTGAGTGATTTTGGAAAAAATCAGGGTTTTCAATAAGTGTGTATGGCGGAATGTTCGTGCAGCAGAGTGGGAGAGCCAACTGACAGAGTGAGAGAGACTCAAAAATTTCCTTAGACATTTTCTTTTTACATCATGCTCCCAGCCACAAATGTCGCTCAAAAACAGTGATATTTTCCAAAGTTGTAGCCACACTTGTCTTCTTTCTCCCAATGTGTCTACTTTATCGGTAGGATTTACGGTTTTTGAATTAACTGTCTCTAACCGACAAGAGTAGCTCTCAACAGTCCTATTCACTCCAATTCAAATCGGGAAGAGGATTTTCCAAACTGCACCCTTTTTTATCTCGCTCTTATTTCCACATTTCTGAAACTAGGACCACAAAACTTCATGAGTGTCTTCTTTAAGGCCTTTCCCACGTGATGGTGAAGACATTTTGCCGATATCATGTAGCTGTCTCAGCCACGGTTGCTACGGCCGTTGACAACCATCCCCGTGGCAACCAGGATCAGCTGGGCCAACAGAGGGAGTGCCAGACACAGACACACACACACATAGACACACACAAACAGACACACAGACAGACACACACACACACACACACACACAGACAGACACACACAGACGGACACACACACACAGACAGAAAGACACACACACACACACAGAGACACAGACACCTTCATAAACTTTCCCATGAGGAATGAATGGGAGGAGGTCAAAAAAGTTGCAGACATATAAATACACACACATACACACACACACACACACACACACACACAAACAGACAGACGGAAACACACAGATTATTAATCCGTTTTTCTGGAATATTCATGTTGCATGTTATGCGAAAACCTGCGTAAACTTTCCCATAAGGAATGAATGGGACGAGGTCAAAAAAGTCGCAGACACACAAACACACACTCGCATGCACACACACACAAAGTGAATGAGACCAGGTGAAAAGATCGAATGCCGGTAGGCTGGCTGGAAGTCTACCATCTACCCAGTGGAGGTTGGCTGCCGAGGCTATGTGGGGCTGTCAACCACACGCCTTCTGAGGAACGCAGGAGTGACTGGAGGGAAGCTGAGGAAGGCCACAAAAGAGCTGGCAGAGGAGGCCGAGGAAGGCAGCTTTTGGCTCTGGCTGAGGAGGAAGGACAGGAGCTGGTGAAAGAACACCTAACCCCGACAACAGCCACAGGGGGTAACTCCTATTAGCTGCAGGAGGTGACAGGGAGACGTCCTTGTCACTGCTCCGCAACCAGGAGACATTCTAGAGATTAAAGGAGCAAAGCATTGGTGAACGGTGGTTCCTAGCTGATGACCCTGTAGCTGACCCGTGGGCACCGGAGGAGGTGCGACAGGAGGCAATGCCAAGCAGGAAATACCATCTACCTGTACATTAGCTAGAATAATTAAAATCATCAGTGTTCACAAACCAATGTGAACACTGATGGTTTTATCACTGTATAGTTTTGTCTGCCTACAGGCATGCAGTCACCAGGAAGGTTAACTGACCATCCATCTCTATTACAGACTCAAGGTTGAATAAACTCACTTTAGTTTGACTCTGAGAAAAACAATGTAGTTGTCTTTGCAACAGCAGCACCAACGACACCACTTGTAAGTTGTCTGCTGCCTCTTAAGTAGAATTTTGAAGTGCTTCTTTTCTCTACCATTTGTAATCTACTTAAAAGTTCACACCGTTACATTTCAGTCAATTTATTTTCTCCACTGGTGTATTAAGTAGTAGATATAGTTGCTCTAATTTTCAGATTAAGATGTTGTATCAAAAACATATAAAAATCTTATAAATTACAATGTAATGTGTGAGAGTGAAATAGTGGTTCCAAACTCCTTTGACTTGCGAAATCTTATAAAAAAGCAGTCTGGTTGGTGCTCAGAGAAGAGTCCAACAAATTATTACAAATTAGTGTTGCAGAAAATAGTTTTACCCTATTAAATAATCTCAGATTCAGATTTATCTGGTGACCCTAGAAGGATCAGACATTTTGGCAAATCCCGTGGATGCTTGATGGTTTTGGATCTGTGGTATTTATGCTGTGGCTGGTCGGTCTATTTCAGATTTTTCAAGCTGAGCAACACTGTGTTTAGATGCTATCATAAACATGTGTGACTGCACCTGCATTCAAACATTCCCTTTGTTTTCCACAACAAAAAATCCAGGCAACAGAACTTCTTTTTATCAAAATAGTTTATTTAGAAGGCTTTTGTCACAAAAGCAAAACATATCTTGTCTATAAATGTCCCCATTCCACCTCTCATAACTAAAAATGTGACACAAATAAAACATCAGTTTATCACTTGAGAAGAGTTAAGAAAACAAAATGGTGCACATTAAAAAAGAGCAATACTTCACATCACTGTTGTCTATAATCATACGCCTGAAAGAATTTGATGACTTGCTATTATTGTACAAGGTGTGACAGTGAATACTGCCATAAAACACAGAATGCAGTTCAGTCAAGGTTGAAGATGGGCCCGCTGTGACCAAAGCATGGGCTCATGATCACCAACAGCGGCTGATTATGGATGCTCAAGAACTTGAAGATTTATACAAAGAAGCCTGTCGGATGTCAGAACCCTGTAGAGCTGAGTCAACAGTTGTGTCACTCCACACAGAGGAAACTAAAGAAAACATATGAGAGAACAAGACGATAAAAGGGGGCACAGAAAGATAGACAGAAGTAGTAGATTCAATGTGTATAAATCTGTTATTCATTAAACCACATAAGGAAGATGCTTCCTTTTCACTGATGGAACAGAAAGCAGAAGCAAGTGATCAAGTTCACCTTGCCACCCTTCTGTTTCTGGACTGTAAAGTCTACACAAAGTACACTCCATTCCTGAGACACCCCTCCCTCACCAAATGCCCAAATGTTTCCTCCTGATTCTTTTTGATGAGGTAAACTGCAGCTGAGACATTCAAAGACTTAAGGGGAGCTAAAGTTGGGCAAATGAGAGTGAACAACACTGGAGAATGGAGCAGAGCTAAACCTCTTCTGAGGGTAAACAAGCAGAAGATGGGTTTCGTAGTGACCACTTCCCGTTCACTTACACAATAGCCTTTATACACGAACCATACAACATTTTAATACGTCCACTGAAGGCAGGGGGGAATGCTCCCATAACCCTCACTGTTTCTCCGGCTTACAATGCCGCACAAGCAGGCAGACTGGCGAACAGGCCAAGGGCTGGCTTCCTTTTATTTGGCTGGGATCTTTGCTCGTTTCCGGGCGATAGCGTCCTCCACAGCCTTCAGCTGTTTCAGCAGCTCCTCACGGCGGGACAGTGTGTTGCTGGGTTTGTTGGAGCCTGAGCCCAAGCCCGAGCTGGAGCAAGAGCCAGCGGCCGAAGTTGAGCCCGGGAGGGCCGGCTTGCCCAGTGGTGCCACCGCACCCTTTCCAGATGATTTGGTGGGTGGTGACAGAGGGCGTTTTCTGAAGAAGAACAAGAAGAGTTGGGGTTATAAATTGCACAATTATAAACTCAACAACAAAAGCAATACGCATTTCTCATCATCAAATGAGGATGGAACTGTGAGAGAGCCATTATCTCATTGTCTCACACCAATGATAAGTCTGGTGTTATTTTGTACTTTCTTTCTCAAAAAATCCAACAAAAATACAAGAACTGTGTGTATCAAAGCCTGATAGATCCACAGGATTGTATCAATGAGACAAACTATTGCATATTTCACACACTCTGCAGTTTAATTTGACTCAGTCCCAGAAACACCACCCTGCTGCCCCCAATACTCACTTGAGCAGAAAAACTGTATTAATACAGAGCTAATTATCTCTATAACAGCAATATTTTCACTTGTTTTATCAGCTTAGAGATGAGAGGAACTGGGACGAGAGAGAGGGGGGATGACATGCAAATGGCCACAGGTTGGACTTGAACCCTGCTATGCTGCAGCAAGGACAAACTGACCAACTGAGCTACTGGAGCACCCCTTACTCTCACTTGTTTGACTAACTACTGGGACCTACAGTTCAAATCCCAGTTGTAACGTAATTATTGCTACACAGAGATTCATGGCTCACTTAAGTAAAACAAGTTTCACCTGTTCTTACGTAAAGATACAAAGCTGTACACTCCGTAATTGCTGGTAGTAGTATTGCATGATTAACTGACAAGCTAGTTTAACGGACAAAACTAAGCTTGAGTAATCAAAAAAAAAAAAAGAGTAATAAACGCAATATGAAATGTGGATGACACATCTGACCTGATACTTGAAAATGGAAAGATTTAGAATTTCACAAGAAGTTGACAAACCTCAAATACAGAACATCACTACATGACTAACTGTTTTTTAAGTAATATTAATTAGAGATGCACCGATCCAGTTTTTTCCGATCCAATCCGATACCGATACCTGGACTGAGCGTATCGGCCGATACACGATACCGATCCGATACCATTGTTGAAGTAATAATAAACTGTATACCTTCCACCATGTGAAAGGGACTAAAGGCACCAGACTTTCCTAACTAAGACAAAATAATCAAACAGTTACCGAACATTGTAAACATGTGTAACATTAATAATAATAATAATAATAATAATAATAATAATAATAATAATAATACATTTAATTTATATAGCGCCTGTCAGGGTACCCAAGGACACACGTAACAAAGTGGAACAAACAAATCAAGAATGAATGTATGTAGCGCCTGTCAGTCAGCACGGAGGGAACACTAGAACCGAAGTCAGTAGCACCGTCTGTAAACAAACTAGCGTCTGGAGGCTCCGTGCACACAGCGGGGGCGACCATCCAGCATCGCTGCAAGCCACAGCAGCAGAGGAGGAGACAAAGCAGCCCGGCGGTGAATAACCCTGAGGTTGTGGTGGAGGGAGGACCAACGGAGCACCGATGGACAGCCCACATAGTATTGAGTACGTCGGTTTGAAAGTTAGCGTTGCTAGGCTAACAGCTGACCGGTGAGGCTAACAACTGATGGCTGGGCTACTAGCTAATCAGCGAGAAATGTGACATGAGTACGTGTCACATCCTGCAAACAGGAATACAAAATAAAACATAGCAGCTGAACCTGAGAATAAACTAATAAAGAGTTGGTCAAACAACAACTTGCGCTCTTCCAGCATGCAACACACTGACGCTGACGTAGGATGTGCTGCGACGGCGGTAAAAAAAAAAATTGGATCAGCCCGTGGATCTGTTTCACTTTACCGATCCCCGATCCAGCCGTTTTGTCAATATCGGAGCCGATATCCGATCTTAATATCGGATCGGTGCACCCCTAATATTAATCAGATATCTTACATTCATTCTAAACTGCAAGAGTACTAGTAACTAAAACATATTTCACTCTGAATGGCTTATAAATCAAAATTAAGTCATACATACACAAAGGCTTGGCAGTTCATTTTAAAATTTAGATTGGCAGTTATGTTGCGGCTTGTGATGCTACAGTGACATCCTGTTTACATAGTTAATTGCTTTTGATTAGGCAGCTAATGTTTCTTAGCAGTTGACTGAAACACAACTTAAGTCTTAATTAATGTTTTATTGGTAGAGCTAGCTAGAAGTTACTAGAAGTTCACAGAAAAACTTTGCAAATAATTGGTACAACTATAACTCTCTATTTTGGGAAGTTACAGAGCCTCGTTCTCCTGGGGGTTAGGCCTCCCCGATCTGAACCCGAGTGGTGTTTTGTTACTGGACTTCTGTGCTAGTCACAGTTTGTCCCTAACGAACACCATGTTCAAGCATAAGGGTGTCCATATGTGCACGTGGCACCAGGACACCCTAGGCTGGAGATCAATGATCGACTTTGTGGTCGTGTCATCTGACCTCCGGCCGTATGTCTTGGACACTGGGGTGAAGAGAGGGGCTGAGCTGTCAACTGATCACCACCTGGTGGTGAGTTGGATCCGCTGTTGCGGTGCGGTTTTCGCCCTGGCCGTGGAACACTGGACCAGCTTTATACCCTCCGCAGGGTGCTCGAGGGTTCATGGGAGTTTGCCCAACCAGTCCACATGTGTTTTGTGGACTTGGAGAAGGCATTCGACCGTGTCCCTCGTGGCATTCTGTGGGAGGTGCTCCGGGAGTACGGGGTTGGAGGCCCTCTGTTAAAGGCTGTACGGTCCCTGTACGACCGGAGCAGGAGCTTGGTTCGCATTGCCGGCAGTAAGTCAGACCTGTTCCCAGTGCATGTTGGACTCCGGCAGGGCTGCCCTTTGTCATCGGTTCTGTTCATTATTTTTATGGACAGAATTTCTAAGCGCAGCCTCGGGCCGGAGGGGTTCTGGTTCGGGAGCCACTGGATCTCATTTCTGCTTTTCGCGGATGATGTGGTCTTGTTGGCTCCTTCGAGCCGGGACCTCCAGCATGTCCTGGGGCGGTTTGCAGCCGAGTGTGAAGCGGCTGGGATGAGAATCAGCACCTCCAAATCCGAGGCCATGGTTCTCGACCGGAAAAAGGTGGCTTGCTCCCTCCAGGTTGGGGGAGAGCTCCTGCCTCAAGTGGAGGAGTTTAAGTATCTTGGGGTCTTGTTCACGAGTGAGGGAAGGATGGAGCGTGAGATTGACAGGCGGATCGGTGCAGCGGCCGCAGTAATGCGGTCGTTGTATCGGTCTGTCGTGGTGAAGAGAGAGCTGAGCCGAAAGGAGAAGCTCTTGATTTACCAGTCAATCTACGTTCCGACCCTCACCTATGGCCATGAACTTTGGGTCATGACCGAAAGAATAAGATTCCGGATACAAGCGGCCGAAATGAGTTTCCTCCGCAGGGTGGCAGGGCACTCCCTTAGAGATAGGGTGAAGAGCTCTGTCACCCGGGAGGAGCTCGGAGTAGAGCCGCTGCTCCTCCACATCGAGAGGAGCCAGCTGAGGTGGCTTGGGCATCTGTTTCGGATGCCTCCGGGACGCCTCCCTCGGGAGGTGTTCCTGGCATGTCCCGCTGGGAGGAGACCCCGAGGAAGACCCAGGACACGCTGGTGTGACTATGACGTTTAGCTGGCCTGGGAATGCCTTGGGATCCTCCCAGAAGAGCTGGAGGCAGTGTTCGGGGAGAGGGAAGTCTGGGTGTCCCTGCTCAGGCAGCTGCCCCCGCGACCCGGCCCCGGATAAGCGGATGAAAATGGATGGATGGATGGATGGACAGAGCCTTTTTTTTCTCAGAATATGTAAGCTTTCAGTGACCTTTGACCCCCAAAATCTAATCAGTTCACCCTTGAGTCCAAGTGTAGGTTTGTGGTAAATCTGACAAAAATCCCTCAATGATGTCTTGACATATTATCTTCAAAAGATGCCAAATATCAGTCTTATACCCCTTTTCCACTGGTCAAAAATCACAATCACAAAATCACTTTAACTCGCTAAGATTGAGCTTTTATGTGCAATAGCAATGTGTAAACTCTGCATTTACATTTGGGTTAATTGAGACACAAATTTTTTATTACCTCGGCTGGGCTTGGCTTGGCTTTGATCTAAACTCAACACCAAGGTGAACATGCTAAGTGCTGCGCAAAATTATGATGCATTATCAACATATGGTGGTGGCGCGAAAATAAGGAAGGAATTTGGGATATGAGCGAGTTGAACTTGAGTAAGGATAAAATAATTTAATTGTGCAGCTGTTCTATGATAGTGAAATGAGTCATTTTGCGGTAATTGGATCAAAACATTTATCCACCGTTTTAGAGATGCTTCTTTCACAATGAGCCTGCTTGTTGTTTTCTCTTTTACAACTGTGTCCAGCACATTCAGGACGTGAAATGTGATGTCAGTAACATACAACGTAATGCTGAAAATTCTAGGCGTTTAAAAAACCTGTGTAGACGTGATCATTTTGGTGTAAAAGCAGTATTAGCAATAACAAGCAATACAATATTAAAGATCAGCCCTAAACTAGAAATAGAAATACAAAAATCTGCTTGATCCAGAGTTTAGGATCTGCATCAAAAGTTAATGGGGTTTATTCTGGGCCGAGACCCAGACATATCCAAACTTTGTGGAAATCTGATCAGTAGTTTTTGTGTTATCCTGCTGACAAATCAACAAACCAACCAACAAACGGACAGAGTGAAAACATAACCTCCTTGGTGGAGGTAAAATCATGACAAGTATGTTTCAAACTAATTTCATTACGAGATCAGTGGTACAGGGCAGGTACATTTTGGTTACTGGCTATATTTATTCATTTCAAGTTACATTCATTAATGTGTATGGCCCAAATTTTGATGATTAAGCCCTTTTCCAAGATATAAGATATCTAACTTACTGCCTGATCTTTCTGATAAACATCTGATTAGCTGGAGTGGGCCTACATGGTCAAGATACTGGAGAAATTTGGGTTTGGCTACCAATTTGTTGCATGCATCACAATGGTGTATACTCACCCTCTTCCATTCTGACAAACCAAGATAAATCTAAGCCATTCTCATTATATCGGGGGACCCTTCAAGGTTGTCCCCTCAGCCTGTTACTTTTTGCCACTGCTATTGAGCCACTTGCTATCAGTATTAGGAATCGTCCTTCTATAGAGCCAATCTGATTAGGTAATGTGGATCATCTCTCTTTGCTGTTGATGTTGTTCTTTTTTAATCACAGCCTAAGCACTCTGTCAATTAATTGTGTATCCTGAAACCGCACAAAAGACCTTACGAGATTTAGCAAAATGGGGCCAGAGCAGGAATGAATTTGTTTTTGGGTGCTGGTTTCAGCAGCAATTTTCTGTATAGTCTCCCTTGCAAAATCACAGACAGATTGGAGTACCTTGGAGTAGTGTTGCCAAAAACGCCTAAATACATTTTTAAGCTGAACTTCCTTGATAGAGTGAAAAAGCCATTAAAATGGTCTCCCCTTTCTTTTACACCTCTATTTTTTGATGAAGTCATTTTTTAGTCAAGTAATTACATTCAATAGTTATGCCTTTCATTTGGCACTATAAAGCTCACAGAATATTGAAAATTCATTTACATAAGCCCAGAGAAGGGTGGACTGGGATTGCCACGCTTCTTGCATTACTGCTGTGCAACGAATGCAAGGAATCTGTCTACTGGCAGGAAGGTTATTGCACAGAAGTGACGTCTGAGACTATTTCCTGGGTTGCTATTGAAAAGGGTGATGTTTAAAAATAACTCTCTGATAGCACTTCTTTTTTTGGGGTCCAGTTGCTGTACAAACATTTACAAACGTGGACAATTTGATCATTTTGAACTGCTTGAGGACATGGCAGCACATCGAAAAGAGTTGCAGTCTCCCAGATACTTCTATTCACACCCTGTTGTGCTGCAATCATGCATTCCCCCATCTCTTACAGATGAGTCCTTTAGTAGTTGGAGGCTGAAAGGGATAGTGCATTTGAGAGATCTGTATATTGACAAGCATTTTGCCTCATTTACTTACTTAAGTTAAAACATAAATTCTGTCTTCCCACAACACATTTTTTTTATATTTACAGATCAGGAATTATTCATCAGTGTGAGCCTAAATTTGATTGTTTTCCTGAGGAAAGAGACATTTATAAGCTTTTGCTGGGCCCACCTGAATCTTGAAATGGCTTTGTAAATGTATTTTCAGAACATACAAATAATGCAACATATTCTTTGAAAAAGGCCTGGGAGAAGGAACTGGGTATGCAGATTGGGGATGATGTTTCAAATAAATTGTATTTATATGGGCTTTATAATCTATACAGTAAAGTGAGGAAAAACTTGCTATGTTGATGGAAAAAAAATGTAATTATTAAAAAACAAAACTGCACATATTTTTTCCTACCATTTCATTGTTGTGTGATAGGTGCAAATCTGCAGGGGGCTCTTTGACCCACTTTTTTTGGACATGCCCCAAAACAGTATTATGAAATTTTTCAGCAGGTGTGACGTATATTCCACGTTTGGTGAATTTTGGGGCATGTTCAGGCAGTAAAAAATACAATCATTTGGGACAAAAAAAATTGTCATTTCAAAAAACAATAGGGATCTTGCAGGTTGAGACCTGCTCGGGCCCTAATAATTATAAAAGATTATTGATACAGTAATCTGGTGATGTAACAAGGATATAACTGACAAATATGAAACAAGCTGCCAACTATCATGGCACCTGTTATCACTCAAAATTTGTAATTTCAAAGTATTTACATTATTTTGTCCATCGTCCTGGAATCTGATAAGAAAAAAATTCTTAAACTCAGTCTACTGCAAAGCACCCACTTCAAATTCAGGAATTTTTGTGAGATCCAGTGAATGTTATTACACGTGCAGAGATAATGTAATATCTGTGTGCTTCCTCTTCAGTGGCTTGTTCCTCATTTTAGGAACAAGCAAACTTCATGCTCTGAAAACCCACTCTGACTGCTGACTGCCCTTGTAAACTTTGTTGCTGAATAATTAAGTGTTTAAGAATGTATATTACAGTCCTAAAGGAATAACATGTCCATGGATGCACCAACCTGTCTCCCTGGGGTGGCATGGGTCGGGGGCCTTGGCCTCTGGGCCGATCCATTCGAGGGGAGAGTGGGGGTCGGCCAGGTATCCTCTTATCACGGCCTGAAAAACACAATTTAGAGTTACTGTGGCTGTTAGGAATGAATGGTTTAGATGTTTGGCTATGAGTACATAGTTTTTAAAGTGCAACAGTGATGTAGTCTAACAGTTCTTAAAAGTGTTTCATGAAATTTCTCAACAAAAAAATTTAGGATGTGGGCTTGCGTCTTTGTAATAGAGATTTTATGGACAAAATGGCCATTCAGGTCAAAACAACCCATTACTTTCAAGTCTGATCCAGAACAAGAAGTAAGTGAACTATGGTCTGTGACATCGTTGCTTGAGTTATACATTAGTTCCCTGTATCCCCTCATGAGCCGTTTAAAGTACTGCACATAAGGGTATTGCTAAGTATGGTACAAACAATTAAAGACTTTCTCGTATTGAAATATATGGTAGTTTAATTAGGTTTAGTTTTCGATGTAGTGTATTGGATATCTATTGGACATTTTGTAGACAAAACAGTTCTTATAAAAACAATCTGCAGTGCCATTGAAATGCAACTGGTTGCATTGCTTAATGATAAAATTAAGGTAACTGAGAACATGCATCATGAATATGATCTTTGTTAATGACTGATAAAACACTTTTATCTAATTTCTATAGGGCTACAACTAATTACTATTATTTTTAATTCTCAATTAATCAGAAGAAGATCTCTCAATTTTTTAGTCTATAAAAAGAAATTCAATAAATGAAAAAATATAAAGTATAAAATTTATAGTCAAATACACAGAGAAGAGAGCCCTCACTCCAGGGGCTGAAACCAACTTGTGGCAAACGCAATTGATAAATAGATTTAGCATTTATTAATATTCTGTTGACGGTCTCACTCATTAATCATAAAATTGTTTCTGCATGAATGTTAGCATTTTTATTATTCTTTTTTTTTTATACCAAACAACATACAGCAATTGTTGAAGACTAAACAGCCAAATAAATGTCATCAAAATGACAATGTGTATAAAGATCTCTTGATCCAGAATACTACTGACATTACCAACAACACAGATAAAACAAGTCCAGTTGTACTGTGTGAAATCTGACCAAAACGCCACATTAGGATTAACTGAAATGGTGTTTACAGTAAAAGGTGTGTGGATACTTTTAGTCAACGCATTTCTCACCTCTGTCTGGAGACATGGCCATTCTCTTGCTGAGGGGGGAACCAGGCCTGTCTTTGTCTGAGGGCAGGTACCTCTTCCTGTTGCCCTTATCTCCCTGCTGCTAGAAAGAGGCCAACTCATTTATTCCACATCCGAAGGCAAAACAATTACAATTTAAAGTTTAAACATAAGTAATTTTCCTGGAGATTTACCCAGTGTTTTTCAGATGAAACATGACTTTATGCTTCTTCACATAAATATGGACCTAAATTGAGTCGAAGAAAAAGAGCCAACAAGCTCAATTTAAGGGTAACACCTGTGTAGCTACAAAGAATGCTTAATTCAACCACAAACTGGCAGCATATACACTGATCAGCCACAACATTAAAACTACCTACTTTTTACTGTGCAGATTCCTCTTATACAGTACAAAACAGCTCTGATCTCAAGGCATGGTCCTAAGACTTCTAAGGGTATCCTGTGGTGTCTGGCACCGGTGGATTCTTTGGGTTCTGTATATTGGAGGGTAGGCTTCCATGGATACGGCTTGTTTAAGCACATCCCACAGGTGCTCAATCAGGTTGATCAGTGGGTTTAATGTTGTGGCTGATTTATGTATGTATGATGTACGTTGCATCACAACCTGTTTTCTATGAGCATCAATAGGCAGCGTGAAGATGGATGTTTGTGGATTATAATACACTACTCAAAATGAGTTGGGGATATTGAGATATTTTTAGCGACAGCCAGGGTGTGCATTTATAGCAGAGGAGACAGAGGTAAATTGTGTCATCTATGTCCTCAAATGTCCTCTCCTCAATATTGAAAAAAATCATCCCTAGTCTGCCTAATTTTACTTTGATCAGCATGGTAGATATATTAAACAATTAAAACTTTCAGTGTCTACTATTCTTAGACACCTAAGAGGCCTACCAAATCAATAAGAGACATACACAGGTTAAGTAATAAATTAAGCAATAAGGCTCTCTGCCTTCCACCTAGCGTCTCATGGCTGAAAACCAACCTTGAAACATCAGTGTACAGTGTTTCCCCACAAGTGTGTAAGGACACTGTGGCGAGTGGTCGGATCGTCCGACGGCGGGGGGTGGGAGGCGGCACGCGATCGGACCGTACGTGTTTCGCTTTTACCGCACACTGTTATGCGAACGGAGATGAATGTTACTCGGTCTCCGCTCACCGCGACACAAACGCGCACCATAACCGGCAAACTTTTGTTTTATGACGGTGAAGACTACACAAATACACACGCATAACAAATGCACATGGAGGAGAGGAGCATTACCAAAACAGCAGAAAAGCGACCAGACTTTCACATTAGTTCCTCTTTACTATAGCTAGCCAACAACATGTAATGCTAGCTCAAAATACATCATGACACACAAGGGCTATGCGTTTACAGGCTTATAAGGCTAACATTCATTGACTAAAAAACAGTTCATAACCAAGCTAAATATGCTCAAAGCATAGCCAGCCAACGAAAAAAGCTATTGTTTTTAGCTAATATTAACGTTTCCAAGTCTCAGCTCCGAATCCGTCTCCGCTCCGTCTTCATTATCACAACTTTCAGCTGCGTCTTCGCGCGACTCGATTGATGCGGTGAATGGCCAATCATATGGCCAATCATCATATGGCCACTCTTCAGATCTGAACGAATCACACAAGTGACCTATTTGGCCATGAAAAAAGCAAGTTTCGCTTTTCTGCGCGCTGTTTGCATCCATGACTAACTCGTCAAATGTCTTATTTTCTCCATTCATTTTCCTTGAATTTCTCACTTCAACTAACCTTACTCTGTTTAGTATCATATGGTCAGTTCAGGTCTAGCTGGTGACAAGTTTATCTGGGATATCTCACGTCTATTGCTCGTAAAATGTAAAAGAAATGACACTACTAGTAGTAAGTAAGAAATGTGTATTGTGCGATTTGGATGAAAAGACCCTTTGAAAAAACGTAAAGGAGAGTAATAGTAACCTTGTTGAGGAGGGTGAGTTTAATGTCTTTGTGGGATCCTGAACCCCCATAGCTTCCTTGGGGAAGCATGTTGCCTGGTGGGGGGTGTATAGGGTGGCCACCCCTGCTGCCGGGTCCTGATCTGGGCATTGGGTTGCCTCCTCGAGGTGGGGCACCAGATGGATCCATCTTTCTGCGGTCCTCCCTAAAGGCGTCATCTTTTTTAGACTGTCTCTCTGTGATAAGGACAAAAAGGACATGAGGACTAATGAACCATGCAATGCTTTTTAACCATGAGAGACGATGGGGTACAGGTAATTCCCCTACAATGTCTCTACCTGGCCATTATTGGTTCAAGAATTGAATATTGACATATCTGAGGCTTTATGATTTGAAAGCAATGCTGGTGTGCATCAGCCAGCCTACATGTCCTTGTATATCCTGTGTGCCTGACTCATGGGAACTTTAATGCCTACACTAACCTCTGTTCTTGTCCCTGCCATGTTGAGGCCGGTCTCGTGCTGGCCCTCGCTCCTTGCGGGGATGATTTGGTGTGGGTGAACGGGAGCTGGCAGAAGACACCGGGCTGGCCAGGTCAGCATACATGTCATCAGAGTCTGCACTATGCACCGAGCTGCTGCTGGACGACACTGATGACACCGATGACACACTGCTCACGCTCAATGATCTGCACCAAAAAACAACAGTTTGACCATTAGCAGCTGAGTCAGTCAAACAGAGAAGATACCTAGGGTATGTGATGACTGAGTGCTGTCATCACATTTGTTTGTACACAAGCCACACACGTCTGCACATACACATAAACACAAAGTAAGAAACTAGTTATCATACCTGGATTTCCTAGAGGGTTTCCCAACAGAGTCGGCACATGAAAGCAAGTGAAAATAACAGTCAGGCTGTGTAATCAATCAGAATGACCCATTTAACATATCTTTAAGATGCATATATATTTTGGATATTTAACTTACAAAAAAAGTGACTTAAGATAAATGCAACAGATAGATAAGCTACAATTCTTACAGTACCAAAACCTAAAAGCAACCAAACATAAGTGCCATAACTGTGAGGGTCACAGTAGGACAGACTTACTCAACTAGTGACCCATGGGCTAATAAACAACCTCATTCTGTCCCTTTTAGGATGTTGTTTGTAGTCTAGGATGTTTAACAGAAGGAATTTAGTAGGATCAAAGTAGAATGGAATTCTAAGCAAAACTGGTCAGACATAGGGAATGTGAAAGTCAGGACCCTTGGCAATTCACCATTTCTCACAAATCTGGCACTCCTACGATAGTAGTTTAAAAGGTCTGCAATAGGTTCATTCCCTCTCACCCAGAAATCCCAAGTTCATGTCATGGATTTTCTCAAAAACAAATAAAAAAAAAAAAAAAAAATACCGTCAAATAAAATAACAACTTTTTAAACTTCCATTAAATTCACCGGACCTTGCAAAATCCTATTGCTGTACTCCTGATGCTTTTTAAGTTATAACAATATGAAGTTTGGCCCTCAGAGCCAAATTTCAGCATTTTTGTGATTTTTGTTTGTGTATTTTAAGCCACACCAGCCGCTTATTATTCACTAAATTGGACTGAAACTTGTCCTGAACAAGAATCTCAAAGAAAGATTTCCAACATGTTTTCATATAGTAGAATGTTTGCAGTAACAAAAAATGTGTTTTGGTTCCTTTAGGGCCACATATATTGTTAAATATAATGACCTGGAAAAAACTTGCCTTTTAACATATTTTGACTGTACATTTTCCCCAGAAGAACCATTTCAATTTCCTTGAAACTTTTTATGCAAACCTCTTAATGAATTCAGATTATCATATATGTGTTGGGATAACTGACGTTACATTATGAAAGTGTAACAGTCATTTATAAGAAGAAGTTCTTATGAATAAATAAGGTCATTTACATAAATGAATCCCCCCCCACCCAACATGTAATATATGATCAGCAACACTTCTTTGTCAACATTGTCATCAGTTCTGATGTGTCAGGGTGTTGACATAGGTGAGCACCTGGATTTTCTGGATCCGGAACGTGAGCGTGATCGTGAGTGTGACAGGGAGTTGGAGGAGGATCTGGAGCTAGAACCAGTATAACTGCTACCACTTCCACTAACACTCCCACTCACAGTTCGCCTGGAAAAGAAAGACAAATAACTGAGCACACAACAGGTTGTTTTTTTTTGTAACCGAAACCAAATTGTACTGCTGCTTGTTCAGGTATTATCAAACATATCAGCACATTTTTAATAGGAAAATAAAAAATTGCTAAAAAAATACTCAGAAGTAGTAAATTATAAACAAATTTCAGGCCGGGGTGTTAAATTTGAAGGCTTTTTGAAGGCTTTAGAACATAACAGGCTTAATTTCACCTAACTTACGAGCCCCATGTCTGCTGCACCCTTCTCTGTAGAACTGGTTAGCAGTGGGCAACATCTTTTTAGTCACTATTTGTTTACATTTTGTCAAACTTGCAACAATAAAAGTAAAGCAAAGTATCTATTAGAAGCTCCTGTTTTTTTACGTACCCAGCGAATATTTGCAAATCAATAAAAACACCCACAAGTGTGACAACAACCCGAGCAAGATGCCAACGAAAGTCAGAAGACCCATTTCAATACTCAAGGTCTCTCTCTCAGCCAAGATCCACATCCTCAGGCATGAAAACGGGTCAGGGGTGAAAAAGGTGAGAAGGATACGACCCCTCTCAGGAGGTCCGGGTGCATGGTCCCCCGGAAGAAATTTTTGAATATTCATATTAAAAAGCATCAATCTGATGCATTTTGAGAGAAAAATCATGCAGAATTACAAGACAGTATGAATGTATAATAGTATCTATCTATACATGGTCACATTATGCTATAAGAAATGAGACAGACAACTTCTCTCATGACATGTGCAGAATGAAAAAAGCAAGCCCTTAAAGAGTGTTTTGACAAGATGAATATGGGTTTTGAAAAAGTTGCTGTCTCTCTGCTTGGAAGGAAGGTGCTGGCTACACTGTTTTGATGCTATGACCTGCACATTCTTGGCACTTTTGTTTGACAGTGTGCCTGCAGTGCATGGCTGCCCTTGTTTGCATAGTTAATAGCCGTTTTTATACTGGACAGCAAGCCGCCAATTTGACCGTCCTTTTTGCGGCTCGGTCCGCAGATTTAGACAGAAGGCGGTAAATTGGAGGCCTGTCTGGTCCGCCAATTTGCCGCCTCGGAGGGTACACCTCGGAGGCTATCTAAATCCGAGACGTCGATGTGCCGGCTATTGCGTGAGATGGGCGGAGGTGTCGATTACGTGCACTGTTGTGTGACCCACAGCCGGGGAGTTTTAAAACCAGGAAACAGCTGATCACAGCAGTCAGTCCATCACTTCATCTGCGGACATCAAGATGAGCAACTGGACAGCCGCTGAGATCCAGGAGATGCAGCGTCTCCTCGGTCTCTGAAGCGGTTTGATTGTGTCAAACAAGCTAAGAACGCTCGCTACTTTCAAATTAAAAGCCCCTCGCTAAGAACCCAGTTCTAAACTCTAATGGGGTGCAATGTAAAGCTCTTATTTTGAAGAAAAATTCGCCGTCTTTCTGACAGAGAATACAACGTACTTTACCTTCAGCCTCCAGTCAGTTGCCTCACCTCAGCATCATCGACACGTCTTGAAAATGAGTTGCAGGGATTTTAGAAAAGTTGTTTTTATCGAATTCAAGGCACGCACATGTTTGCAGTTCACTGATAATCTCTGGTACACCTCCATGTCCCCCCTCCTCCAAAAAAAAATATTTTCTCATCGGATCTACACAATTCACGAAGGTCACCTATTTTGGTTTCAAAACGGCGAATTTCGCCGAAAGGTGAGTGATTTTCATGCCTGCATCCTGTTCACCTGCTCCACCTCAGCTCCACTGATGTAGACTTTTTTTTTTTTCCACTCTAAATGACATAATTACATAATCAACATCAGTAAACAGGAGGCTGTCTGACTCTCACTTGCGGGGAGAGACACTGTTTTCTAGGGGAAAGTTCACTGAAGTCTCGGTCCAGAGGACTGACCGCTGCAGTGATTTTTTTTAACACAAACACTTGGTGAGTTTTTTTTTTCCTGCTTCTCAGCTAAGGGAGTGGGCTCACTCGGAATTTTGTCTTAGAACAGTCATGAATAAAGTAGTACCATAACATCTTGGGTCCATGGCGAGGAAACTCCCCAGTCCTTAATCCCACTGAAAATTTGTGGTCAATCCTCAAGAAGCGGGTGGACAAACAAATCCCCACAAAAACTGACAAATTCCAAGCATCGACTACACAAGAATGGGCTGCCATCAGTAAGGATGTGGCCCAGAAGTTGATTAACAGCATGCCCGGGAGAATTGCAGAGGTCTTGAAAAAGAAGTAAATACTGACTCTTTGCATAAACTTAATGTAATTGTCAATAAAATCCTTTGACACTTATAAAATGCTTGCAATTATACTTCAGTATACCATCGTAACATCTGACAAAAAGATATAAAAACACTGAAGCAGCAAACTTTGTGAAAAACAAATAAAAACAATACTCAAACCTTTTGGTCACGGCTGTAGATATAAAATAAATGCTTCGACATTATCTGTCAACAGAGATCTGTTCATGAAATCAATAATCAATACAAGAACAGTGGCTTGCAATTTCTGGAAATTCACGATGACATCCTGAGAGAAAACACTGAATTCAGAGTATGCCACCTGCCAAACTGAGCCAATTTTTAAAATTTAATATGGGTATGCTACTCATGAAAGTAGGCTAAGGTTTAACTAAAAGATATCACCATGAAATTTCCCAGTTGCTAACTTACATTAAGGCAATTATTAAAACTTCCTTTCAGTTTTCAAATGCCTGTTGAATAGGCATTAGTGTAGGTGATGGAGCAGTCGTCTTTAATGAGCATTTATAAATGTGCGCTGGCGTGTCAGTTTTCTGGCAGCGATGAGCGAATTGCCAGTTGTACTTTCCCCTTTAAACACACCAACCTTTTTGACTCTCAGCCGTGTCTCTGGACTGGAGAGAGCAGTAGGCATGGGCCGGTTACCGGTTTCAAGGTATATCATGGTATGAAAAAGTCACGGTTTCAAAACCACTAAAATTTTTCCGTCATGCCGTTCCTGCTGTATGAGTGTTTTTGTTTTTTGTTTTTTAATGTGACGTGACGTCTCGTCAGAGAGAAAGTAGAGGTGCCTCACGTGGCTTGCAGCTGCAGCGTAAAGTGCCCCTCCCCCCGCACCTGCTTGCTGTGAGTGACAAACAGGCAGCATGATGGCTGAAGGAGGCGAGCCCCCGAACTTTTCCCCCCGTCTAAAAAGGACCAATTCGGCTGTATGGGAGTACGTAAAAAGCCAGACGGCCACGGCTTGGAGGAAGAGGGTCGCCCAACGTGCAAAACGTGCTTGAGGACAGTGGCAGCCCGAGGAGGCAATACTTATATGATAGCGCATCTACGGGAGCACCACCCATCGCTGTATGCTAAATTCAAGGTAAACCCAATGGCATGGTGGAAGACAATGTGGAAGAGTTACCTCTTCTTAGCAGTGTAGCGAGAAAATTTCTCTGCATCCCAACCACCAGTGTGCCCTCAGAGAGGGTGTTCAGTTCTAGTGGACACTTCTTCTCACCTCACCGCTCCAAGCTAAACCCAGGGAAAGTGAACATGCTCACATTCCTGCATCATAACTTGGACTGAGAGAAATGTATAGTAGGCTAAGTGAGCAAGTTCAAAAAATGTTGAGATTCAGTTTTAATCTCCTGCCTAAATTTATTTATTTTTTTTATCTTAGAAGTGTCTTACTTTTTTCAATTATTTATGTTCTGATCTTGAGCCACAGGTTAAGTGATTGCATTTATTTGCATTTTGTGGTGTTGTTTTTTCACTAAAAATAATTCATTTATGTTGTGACTTGAGTTGCAGCTTTGTCTTCAGTAAAAGGACTGCATTAAGGACTGCATTTTTTTTATGATTATTATGTTATTTAGAAAGAATTCAGTCATTTTTTTTGGTTATTTATTTTAAACACATATTTTCAAATGTCCATGTTTTATATATTGTTTAAAAATAAAAGACTTTTCTATGGAAAAGTTTTTTCATTTTTTTTGTTTTTAAATACAGACATTAAAAATACACATTTTAGAGCTGTAATCATAATACCGTGAAACTGTGATATTTTTGCCTAAGGTTATCATACCATCAGAATCTCATACCGGCCCATGCCTAGAGAGCAGACAGGCTAAGAGACTGCAGGGAAGGCCACCCCTCCATAAACACCAAGTTAAACTGACTTGGTTGCGGCAAGCCAGCATTCGTCACTGGGCAGCTCATTGAGCGGCCTGCCCTTCAGACATCCAGTCTATCCCTTCTCTCCCTAACAGTGTAGCGTGTTTCCTGGTTTTATAGCCTAACATTAGGGTTTTACTTGTAGCAATTTAAAAAAATTACAAAAGATCTAAATATAATTAGCATGTGTTTTCGACAGCTCTTATTTTTCTGTGATAATCCAAATTCCGAATAAAAATACCCATAGGCTTTTTGTCAAGAACCAGGGCAATGCCAACTCCCAGGGTTGGCCTACAAAAATTTGTTATTACTCTTTCAGCACCGCCACTAAGCAGCAGAGGAGAAGTCAGAAAAATGCGATGCTAACAAGCGGACCAATCAGTCGTCCATATGGGAGACAAGATCTGTGAACCACTAGCAAGCGGTGCTTGTTGTCATTCTACCCCCCTTCTCTTCTTCAGTTTCTCTGGGTAGTGGCAGATAGCAAACCAATTTTTAAGTGGCACAGTGCCACCTATTGTATCAGATATAATTTCAATATTGGAATGATAAATAATAATTAAAAAGAACCTTTATCTGGAAGATAATTTGTCAGGCTGATAATTATTGTGAAAAAATGTTTTTGATAATTTACTGACACAGGCTTAAAGAGTGGCTAACCAGCCGGAATGAATAAAATCACCATCAAGTGTATAAGCGTGCAGGGCCATGCTGCTTTTTCCGCTTCTAGAACTTTAGGGAAGAGGTCATCAAACAGAGAAATAATAATTATTTTGTGGTAAAAGACTGCATGAAAAAGTTGATACACTACATCTGTCTCCTCAAATATATTCAGAATGTTACCCCATCCCACTTCCCTAGGCAAGCATCATGAACCTATACCATATCTGGAGATCAGAGAGAAGTAATTTACAAATTGAATTAAAAAAATGTTTTTCCGGGATAATTCCCACTGTGTAACCCATTCTGCCCACACTCACACCCACACACACACACAGACGAAACAGTCTTACACATCCTTACTGTTCTTTGCTGGCCTTTAAATGTTCTTCCTCTTTGGCTAATGTAGCTCTCTGTCAAACACAGACACACAGGTTCAGTTTTTCCTCTTGCCATCCACCCACTCCCTCATGCACACACGCAATATATTTGGTCTTCCCCCAGAATTTACAGCTGTTGTACACACCTGCAGTACAACCTGATGACACATACAAACACAAATATGCAAATGTTCTGGTCATTGCAGAGTTGTCATCCACTACTCAACTTCCGTGGAAATGTGAGCCTATTTAACAAAGTTGCCCACATGCCAACATTCTCACACTCGCATCATTAAATATTACCACAACATCCACACAGTATGCCCACGCTGCGCTCACACAACACTATGAGGTGTCCTAACCAGGTTTCAGTATAACATGACAAAATGAAACTCATCATACAATAACATCTTTGACTTGATTTTTTTCCCTGAAACTAGTTAAAAAAAAATTGACGAATAATGCTAAGCAATCAATTTTTAGTCAATTGACTAAGACGATTTTATGCTCAGATTTTGTGGTGATAAAAGCTTTTTTTCCAGTGCTTTCTTGGAAAGACACTGTGTTGGGTGTGGCGTTATACAGTTAAAAATAGGTCTGCAAGGCAAACATAAAAAACGCAAACAATGGATCTAGGGTTAGGGTTATAACTGCACAAAGATAATTTTCTGGTCTATATATGCCGGGAACTTTTACATGTGACGGCGAGACCTTGCATGTTTAGATGACAAGTGAGAGAAAAACAAAAAGCAATGTAAATTTGTCTATCTTCAAAATACATCATCCTTTTTTGGTCTTGAGTGCAACTACACCTGTCATGTACGTAGCCTCCTTCAGGGTCTTGTTCTTGCATGAATGGCAGCTGAAGTAACAAAGACTAAATCCACAAGAAGCTGTCAAACTTTTAAAATACTGTCTAAATGTGAAAACATGCATGGTTTTTAAGAAGCAATCTGATCCCTAATCACTGTAGGTTGAGAACATAGAACCTAGAAGCAGCTTCACCTTGCTTGGTAGTTAATTAATCAGTAAACACTGAACATACACTCGCAAGTCACATTTTTAGGCAGGATTGATTAAAAAAACAAACGTGATGTAAACACTAACTGCTTCAACAATGTTTTTTGGCCCAGCCTGCTTTCATATCTAGAGGCTGCTTAGAAATACTTGTGTTTTTATTTGCCTCGCTCCAATATTTGACAGATCTGTGGGATGATGTCTAATCATCCCATCTAATGGACCACAGGCCCTTGGGATCATCTACCTCTCTAGGCTCCTGCTGCCTCAAAATACTGATGGATCTGGATCGTCACACCCTGGGCTCCTCTAGATCAGTATCGGAAATGCCTCAGATACTGCCGAAAATGCTGGCATCGGTATCGGTGAGTACTGGAGTCCAGGCACCGATCCGATACCAGGTAATTTATTAGAAATAGAAATCTATTTACCGGCTATGAGTGTTGGCATCCACCAGAGGGCACTCTGCAACAGGTCGAGTCTATGTCACCTGACTGACGTACAGGACGGCCAGTCTGAGATCTCTTCTTGTATGCGTCACGCGTCGGAGGTCACAGTCCACGGGTCATCATATATGCGCAAACGCGCTAGCTATTCAAAACACAATCGAGCTAAGTGTTGTGTATAAACGGGATGCTGGACGAGAAGTTTATGCACGCAACTCTGTTTACTTTCGATCGAAACGAAACTTTACTATTTCAGACAAAAACAGCTGCATACTGAATATGTAGCAAGGCGTTACCAAACGAACACAGATTAATTCCACGGATATTTGGAGCTCCGACATGTGCCCCATGTCTTTGCTAGGTTTAGCGTCACACTGGGTGATTTCTCAGTAATTTAAATACCTTTTTTATTTTACAATATTGTGGCTGCACTTTAATCAAAAAAAAAACAAAATCTTCCTAGATTTATTTAGTTAAGTTGCTGTTGCACTACTGTTTTATACTGTTCTATTCAAAAATGAAGTTAAAAATAAATGGCTTACATTTGCTGTATTCATTCAGTGTGAGAAAGGGTTTAACCTGAGCCAGGCCTCACCACAATGATAATCATATCACAGTCATGCAGGCATAGTATGATGGGGTTTTTTTTCATATCACACTGGTATCGGTACTCGGTATTGGACGATATCCACAGCAAGTATCGGAATCGGTATCAGGAGGGAAAAAATGGTATCGGAATATCTCTATTTTATATACACCTTTATTTAGACAGTGGATAGATTTTTGAAATGGGAGAGAGAGGGGGTGTGACATACAGCAAAGGTCTGCTGGCCGGGATTCGAACCAGGGTCCGCTGCATATGTGGCATGCGCACTAACCACTCGACTACCTGCGCGCCTGATCTTAGTCTATTACTAATTATCTTGTGTGGCTTGCCTCTTCCAGTTCACCAGGGTGGACAGGAGATCGTATGGCTCGGGTACCACTTGGTGATGCCTCGTCCAGCTCAGTCGTCTCCTGGATCCACACACTTTACGTATAATTTGTATCCAACATTCTGTCAACGTAACTTGAAAACTGATTTGTTGCCCTTTTTCCGTACACGCGACATCTATTGCATGTCTGTCTGTCCTGGAAGAGGGATCCCCCTAACCTTAATTTTTTTTTTACCCTGTTAAAAGAGTCTTTATTTATTTTTTTTGTCCATCAACACGGCAAGTTTTCCCTCACTCAAATCGCCAGTCTAAGGACAGAGGATGTTGTTCACTGTACAGATTGTAAAGCCCATTGAGGCAATGTGATTGCGATTTTGGGCTGTATAAATAAAAAAATTTTTATTTGATTTAATATACTTTCAACCGGACTTCCGGTCGTAACACCGTTAAGATGGCCGCATAACGAGAGAGCTCCCGGTTGAACCAGAGCGATTAGAGAAATTTCCCCAAACAAACGAAGTAAATCATTCTGCAAAATGCGCAGAGAAAGGGGACAAGAGCCATATCACCACTTTGAGCAGTAAACGTCATCCGAAGACGGGTGGGTGAGGAAGAAGGGGCGCAGCAACAATTAGCAGACTGGAGGAGGCAGAACGGCGAATTGGGAAAGCAGAGGAGAGGATCCAAAACACAGAAGAAGTCATCACGGCTATGCTAAAGCTGCACACCAAGATGGAGGACAAGTTGCTGGATCTGGAAAGCCGCTCCAGACGCAAGAACATAAGGATCTATGGGGTGCCGGAGGGATCCGAGAAGGAATCAATAACGATGGTCCGATTCGTGGAAAATTGACTCCGCGAGGGTCTCGGGCTAACTGATGACATGCTGACCTGCAGATTGAAAGAGCCCACCGTTCAGTGGGACTGCAGTCGTCGGTGGATGCTCCGCCGCGTTCAATTGTAATTAAGTTTTTAAGTTTTAAAACAAAAGAGACATTACTCCGCAAGGCATGGCAGAGGAAGGGGTTTACCTGGCAAGAAAACCGCATAAACCTGGACCACGACTATCCACCTCTAATACTCAAAAAACAAAGAGACTATACAGAAATCCGCAAAGTGCTGAAGGAAAATAAAGTTCAGTTCCAGACCCTCTTCCATGCCAGGCTGCGAGTGAGACACAACGATGGAACCAAAACCTAGGCTACAATTAGACTGTAATTAGTGGTGGAGATCCACTATTGAAAAGACTGGTTTGTTCGGGGCTAGTTTCACTTTTTCTTTTTTTTTCCCGCCATGCGACTGTTGCAGGTAAGGGCCTCTCCCTGCGGACTGAGGAGGGAGACTTTTCCCTTTGAGCCAACTTGGGAGGCTCTACAGGGTCAGACTAACAGACCACTACATAGGGAGTTATACGGACAATTTGTGTTCAGTTTGATGTTTATTAATACGTTAGTTGATCATTCCCTGCCAGTTCTCGCAGGGAGGGGGAAGTGCACCAGGTTTTTGAGTGAGATGGAGGGGGGAATCACATAGATGCAAAACAGGTCTCAAAAAATAGCATCATTTAATATAAATGGAATACTCAATGCAGTTAAGAGGCGGAAAATCCTATCAAAATTAAAAAAAGATAAAATCCAAGTAGCTTTCCTACAGGAGTCACACCTCAACGACCCTGAACATGCTAAATCGAATAAATCAGGATTTAAACATGTTTATTTTTCTTCCCATGGGTCGGGGAGGCGGAGAGGAGTGGCGACTCTGATATCCAGTGCTGTAAATTACGAACATATATCAGAACATAAGGACAAGGAAGGCAGATTTGTTATGGTTACAGGCAAAATAGAAGGTATTGTGATAAGTCTCCTTAACGTGTATGTTCCTCCTTGTAGTGACTGGTCCCTCTATAAACATACGTGGCGGAGATTTTAACATCCGATTAAATCCGAAAATTGACTCCTCAAATGGGAAATCTGATACAAAAAACATTAGCAGAAGATTAAATACTTGAATGCGTGAAGTTGGGATTGTGGACGTGTGGAGAGAGATAAACCAGACGAGCCGAGACTACTCACATTACTCGTCAGCTCACGATGTCTACTCGCGCATCGATTACTTTTTTATGCTTAAAGGAGATCTTTTTAGGGTGGATAACTGTGAAATAGGACCCAGTACTATTTCAGATCATGGTCCCATCTATATGTCAGTCCATCTGAATAATAATAAGAAATCCACTCTCTGGAGACTGAACTCAAACATCCTGAACAACCCAGTTATTGAAGATAAATTGAAAAATGAAATGAAATTGTATTTGGAAATAACGATAATGAAGAAGTGACCCCACCCATTATCTGGGATGCATTAAAAGCGGTGATTTGGGGCAAAATAATAGCCATCTCCTCATATGATAAGAAAATTAGAGAACAAAAACTTAAAAAATTAGAAGAGGACTTGAAGAGACTACAGAAAGAACACACAAAGTCTCTCAAAGATGACAACAAAAGTAAGATTATGAAATTGAAAAAAGAAATAGATGAAATAAATACTCAGGAAATCTAAAAAAAACAACTCCTTTTTACAAAGCAACAATATTATGAGATGGGTGGAAAATCACTGAAACTTCTATCATATAGGTTAAGAAAACAACAAGCTGATAGAACTATACATAAAATAAGAAACTCTGCAACAAAAGAAATAGAAACTAGTCTGGAGAAAATTCAACAGTGCTTCCAAAAATACTATAAAATACTATATTCCCAACCACAGACAAGCAACAACAACCAGATCGATGCCTTTCTGGCCAAGATAAATCTACCTGAGACCACATATGAACAAAACGGAAAATTAATATCTAAAATAACAAAATAAGAAATTCAATCAGCAATTAGGAGAATGAAAGGGGGGAAGTCTCCAGGGACAGATGGGTTTCCCACAGAATGGTACAGAACAATGCAAGATCAACTAATTCCAACATTATCAAAGACGTTCAACTGGGTTTTGGAAAACAAAAACATCCCCCCCCATGAAGGGAGGCAATGATTTCGATCATACCTCAGGATTGGAAAGACAAATTGGAATGTAAGAATTATCGTCCTGTAAGTCTACTAAATAACGATTATAAACTATTTACCTCCATAATATCTAAACGAATAGAACTGATATTACCAGTATTAATACATAAGGACCAGACTGGCTTTGTCAGACAAAGACAGACCCAAGATAACATCAGAAAAACACTGCACGTTATGAGACAAATCACACAAAGACTGGAGACACTGATTTTAAGTTTGGATGCAGAGAAAGCATTCGACTCAGTGAGGTGGTCATTTTTATATAAAGTACTTTCAAAATTTGGCTTCCATAGAAGTATAACAGACACAATTGCAGCGCTATACACCAAACCAATGGCTAGAATTAAAATCAATGGAGATTTAGCTAATCAATTCAATCTGGAAAGAGGAACGAGACAAGGGTGTTGTGCGTCGCCGCTCCTCTTTGCCTTGTTTATAGAACCCATGAGTCAATTGATAAGGCAGAGGTCAGATATAACAGGGGTAACAATGACATCTGGGGAGCAAAAACTGTCCCTAATTGCTGATGACTTATTGATAAGTATACCACAGCCTACAGAGACACTCCCAACACTGATGAAATTGCTGGATGAATTTGGTTTAATTTCTGGTTATAAAATTAAAACTAAAAAAACTCAAGTATTAACATTTAACTATTGGAATTGGAATGCTGAGTCCATTAAGTATTTGGGTGTTTCATTACCTAGGGACCTCTCGAGACTGTATGACATCAATCACGGCCCGTTAAATTCAAAGATAAAGTCTGATATACATAGATAGAATGTCATTCCCTTTTTAAGTTTGAGCTCCCATATAGAGTCAATCAGGATGAATATTCTTCCACGGATGCTGTATTTTTTTCCCAATGTTTGCCAGTCAAAATACCATCTAAGCAGTTCTTAGAATGGGACAGATTAATAGCGAGGTATTTGTGGCAAGGGAAAAGGGCCAGAATTAAATTCAAGACGTTGCAATTAAGAAAAGAAAAGGGCGGAATGGGCCTTCCCTGCTTACAGGAATACTACCATGCAGCCCAACTGAGACTTTTAGCCTGCTTGTGTTCACCAACATATACTGCAGTATGGAAAGAAATAGAAGGTACGATGATAAAGGGAATCCCAATAACAGCCCTAGTAAGTGACAACAAATTACAAAGAGAACGATATCGGGGTCGATCAGCTGGTGCATTTGAGCAAGGATATACAATATGATTCCCTGAGGAGGAAAAACTTGATTCGTTTTGTTATTTTAGGCCGGTGAGGATCACACGGAGAGCACTTATTGTGAGAATGATGATAGTCAGAGGACCTCACAGCCACAGTAAGGGGCGGCTGCATAAGGTGTGATATGTTCGCAACAACCCCGGACCCTGTTACAAAGTTAAGGTGGGAGAACTATATTTGCCAGAATGTTTGTAATATTACTTTTGATTACTTATAAAACCTGCCCACATCTGACCGTACTGTTATTCTTTTATTCTAGGATGCCTTGGTTATGAAAATGTTTAATTATGGTTGTCAGATAAATAATCTCGGTTATGACTCTTACATCAGGGTTAGACCTTTTATTGTCACACCTGGAGCAATAGGTGCCAATTTCGATAATGGTTAAGCCATCTACATTGAGCTATAATATCCGGGTCTGAATGCAAAAGCTAAAAGAGTGAAATGCTTAGACTTACTCCGTCGCAAGAATGTGGATGTAGCATTTATTTAAGAAACACACCTGAGGGCGGAGGATGTAACACACTTTCAAAATAAGCAATATAAAGTCATAGCTTCAGACAGTGGGAGTTCTAACTCTAGGGGGACGGTCATCTTGACTAAAAGGAGCTTGGCCTTAGAGATGAAAAAGATTAATGAAGGGACATCAGGTCGCATAGCATATTTATGTACATCCATATATGGAAAGAAAGTAGCCTTTGTATCTGTATACGCACCAGCAGTTTTTGACCCTCTCTTCTTTCCTGAACTAACCAAGGAGCTGCTGTCCTTATTAGATTATGAGCTGATTGTGGGAGGGGATATGAACGCAGTGTGCGACCTCAATTTAGATAGATCCACCCTGTCGGTTTCCCACACCCAGCGGTCAGCATCAGCTGCTCTTAACACCATGATAGAGAATATTAACCTAGTTGTGGGTTAGGGTTCTGAAGTGTGGAGCGTTCAGAACCAGGGCATTAGAGACTATACATGCTTTTCCGAATATCATAAATCACATTCCAGAATCGACACTATTTGACCATAACCCGCTGTTGATGACGATAGATCTTAGTCACAGATTCAATAAATCACCTAGATGCCGCTTTAATATGACGCTTCTGCAGGATAAGGTATTTGTAGCACAACTTATGAAACGGAATTCATAGCTAATAATATAGACACAGTAGATGAAGCCTCGTATATATGGATGGCCACCAAGGGTTGTATTTGGGACTTTACATCCTCTTATGCATCTCACCTAAAAAAAAGAGAGGAGTCGTGGGATCTGCGAGTTAGAAAGAAAGTGTCATATACTTGAGGAGCGATTAAAGGGTAAATACGCTAAATCGGTGGAAAAAGAACTGAGGGGAGTCAGGGTGGAGCTTAATGATCTGTTGAGGAGGCAAGCGGAATTCATCATGCACAGAGTCAGGCAGAGCTATTATTTTAACGGAAGCAAACCAAGTAGGTTATTGGCGCTGAAGCTTAAGCAAAGTGAATCCAGAGCATCAATCAATACCATCGACTAATAATAAATTTACATCCGACCCAAAAGAGATAAATGTCGCGTTCCACTCTTTTTTACAAGGGGTTGTATAAATCAATGCTTAATTTTGGGAGCAGGAAGCAACAGATCTGGGTCATCCCATATCCTTAAAAGGAGCTGGCGACTGTGCTCACGATGACCAATAAAGGGAAATCGCCGGGCCCAGACGGCCTTCCGCCAGAGCTCTTGCTACACTTCTGGGATATTTGGGGGCCAGTTTTGTTGGGATCGATCCGATCAGCGGTTGTAAAAGGCTCTTTCCCTGCTCACACTAACGGCGCCCTGATTTTGCCAATTCCTGAAAAAGGACCGATTACAGACCGATTTCGTTAATTGACTCAGACAAGAAGCTGTACTCTAAGGTGCTGGCGTTACATTTGGAGAGATACATGGACAAACTAATTCATAAGGATCAGACTGGCTTCATGAAAGGGCGTCTAGCAGTGGACAACATCTGCCGCCTAATACACGTAATTCATGAAACTCAACAATTAAAGACTCCATGCGCGATACTGTCACTCGACACCGAAAAGGCCTTTGACAGGCTTGAGTGGCAGTGTCTATGGGCGGTCCTGGAGAGATTTGGCCTGGGGAGAGGGTTTGTCGACATGATTCGTGTTTTATATGCCACCGCCATGGTGTCCACGAACGGCTTACACTCGAACCCCTTTCCCATCTTTCGTGGAACTCGACAGGGATGCGACCTCTCGCCAAGTTTATTTATTCTCTAGTTAGAACCGCTAGCCCAACATCTGAGGGAGAAACCAGGTCATTGCTTCTATTCGGATTAAAACCTTGTTGCATGCCATATCGGCTTTTGCTGATGACGTACTTATCGGATATCGAAAAGTCAATACCCTCTCTGTTAGCCACTTTTGAAGAGTTCAGGATGTTGTCCGGCTATGAGATCAACTGGACGAATGAACCTGCAAAAGCGGTAGTTTTGAATTATGATATTCCCATTAAAACGGAGATCACGTACTTGGGCAACCAGATTCAGCCTTCACTGTATAATATAGTTAAAACTAATTATGAAAAAATCTTTAAAGAGGTGGAACGTGACATAGCTGTATGGACTAAATTACCAGCCTGACTACAAACAAGGATTGCCTCCATCAAAATGAACGTGTTGCCTCGCCTCAACTTTGTTAGCATGATGATTCCGCTCCCCCTCCGGCGGGATATTGGAAGAGAGTTGACTCCCTGCTACGAAAATATATCTGGAGTAGTGGGCATCCCAAAATTAAACTCTCCACCTTACAGTGATCAAAGCGAGAGGGTGGGCTGGCCTTCCCAAATTTTATGAGGTACCATCAGGCCTTTCAGCTACGCCCGCTGCAGACATGGCTTGGTCTGATTTTCTGGACTATCTATCAACCAATGCATGTTACACTTCAGGCCTGTTATTACAAATACGATAGGAAATTTCAGAGTCTGGGGGGGAATTGGAAATGGCATCTGAATAGTCCACTGTGGGGGAACAAGAATTTTGTCTCAGGGAATAAGCCGTTTGAATCAGCATCATGCTCCTCAAAAGGGAGTGTACAATCTCTGAGATGTATTTGACCCAAGGGGTATGCTTAGCTTCCAGACATTGTGTTCTCTTTTTAATCTGCCAACGACATCTCACTTTCTGTACTTCCGACTAAGGTCAGCTCTTCGCGCCTATGGTGTGTAGACGAACTCTAAGCTACAGACACATCCTGTCGTAGACTGGCTATCCACAACGAACACTAGAAGACTCGTATTAGAGACTTGGCTGTTGCGGAGGAGGACATAAACTAGGAAAATGTCTGGGAGAACACATTTCACGTGTCCAAGAACCCCAACCACCAGTTGATTCATTAGAAGTTGTGTCAGAAGGCCTACTTGACACCACTTTTGAGATTTCATATGAAACTGTAAACCAGCCCGAACTGTGACTTGTGCTCCCTGAACACACCGGGAACATTTAAGCATATGGTATGGGACTGCCCAGAGGTTTGTGGCTTTTGGAGGAAGGTAACAGTGACTTTATCTAATATGACTGATAAGCCTGTACCTCTGGAGCTGACTCTCCTTTTACTCAATGACGATTCACATTTGGGGCTGAATGAGAAACAACGCAAGGTTTGGTTGGCTGGCTTGACGGCTGCCAAAAAACTGATAGTACAACGCTGGCTACCCCTTCACAAACAGTACGCTAGGAAATGGCTGGAATATTTTCAGGATGTGGTCATGTTAGAACTGTCTACAGCACGGGTGAACAAAGCCAAAAGTTCATCACTGGACTCATGGAAGAGAGCCGCTTCGGCCTGCTTAGTTCAGAATAAAAGCACTCAGTAGGATTGTAAGATATTAGACCGAAAAGGGGGGTGGGAGGGAGGGGAGATGCCGCCAGGGGGAGGGAGGGATATGTTAAAAATGTTTGCACTGTTCGACCTTGTCTTGTGAAATCATAATTTCAATAAACAGTTGTTCACAAAAAAAAGATGCATTATGCTTGTCCCCAATCCTCCATTAAAACCAACCATGAAAGGTCCAGGCAGGGCTGTTGCCTCTCTTCAATGCGCTTCGCTCTTGCTCTCAAGCCACTAGCCAAAACTATCAAAGCCAGCCCCCAAATTTCTGGAATGAGTTTTGCAGCATCTGAGTGTACCATTGGGTTGTTCGCGGATGATGTTATTCTGACTCCTTCAGGCCTGAGGACATCCCTCTCCCCGCTTCTTGATCTGACAGATGGCTTTGGGCGACTGTCTGGGTTTACCATAAATTGTGGTAAATCTGATTTATACCTTTGTCTTATGTCTCAATTACAGCTTTCTCGATAATTTGCCATTTAGAATTTCCCATGACCATTTTACCTACATGGGGATTAACATCACGTCATGATGATGACGTTCACTGGCATGGCGGTACACGTCATAATGATGACGTCTGTGTTTTTTTCAAGGTGTTTCCCTGGTGTCCTCCTGTTAATCTAAACATGTACGTGCTGACGGTTTATAATCATATAGATGCTGTTACAATGTGTAGTGATTGAGATCCTGACCCACCATACATGCTGAAAAGTGACAAATTTACGTTTTTCACTCAAATTACATAATAAAATAGTCGTCATCAGTAAACTGGACACTGTCTGACTCTGTCACTCGTGGGGAGGGAGGCTGGTTTCTGGGGGAAAGTTCTCTTAAGTCGGGAGGGCTGACCGTCGCAGTTATTTTTTCCCCAACAAACCCTTGGCGACTTAAAGGTTTTTGCTGGTGACAGACGCTGCTTTTCGGGCAGAAATGTGACGAAGAGTCGGTAGGACAGACAGGAGTATGGACGCTTCTCCACGTATAACTGCGGTATTTCTTCCTCATATAAGTTGCCAAAGACAGTTACAGTTATTACATAACTTTTGTTTGGTTCTGTACCGTTGCTTTGTGGGACATTTCTCCTTATCTAGTTGAGTGAAGGACCTGTGTAGTTTTCAGACTGTCAGATTGACACGCCCTGGCTACGCGCCACCGGCTTATCCATTCACACTGGTTTGGTTCGACAATACTGAGCCTCTGATACTACCTCCAGAGGCGTATCAGCGCCAGAATGAAATTTTACCGCTCGACGCATCTGACACTTTCACACAGAGGAGTCGAATAATTGGTGCAGGATCCCCGCACTCAAAGGGCAGTGTGAATGGGGCTACTGTCACTCATCTCACACACACAGCCCCTCCCCTCTGTGCCTACCGCGTGTGTCTCCATGAAAACGATATCATCCATTGAAGTAAAAGTGTGGAAGCTTGATATTTGCAAATTAGAAATTTTGTTTAGTAATTCGCCTAGATACGATCGCAATACAACATGCTTTTTTATGATAGCATGACCAAAGCTCCCACCTCTAAACACGTGATCTCCCAGTTTGTCAACATCTTTGTCATGGCAACCCCCTCTCTCCAGATTAAAGAGATGTTGATCAAGGACACTGGTGTAGTAATCTCAGATGAGTTATGGGAGAAAGGGCTAAAAAGGATAAAAGCATGCTCTATTTATGTTAGACTTCAGTTCCTTCAGTTTAAAGTCATTCACTGGCTGCACTTTTCTAAAACCAAATTGAATAGAATTTTCCCTTTTGTCTCTACCACTTGTGTTTAATGTAAATCAGCTGACGGGACTCTCTGACATCTTTTCTGTTCCTGCTCTAAGCTCACAAGTTTTTGGGTTGACAGCTTTCATTTACATATTGTTGTATGACAACTGGCTCCTGATAGCCCCTTAGTGATACTGGGCTGTTCTAATGACTCACTAGTTCTCCCCTCCGCTTTGGGCTGAATGACATGGGTTCTTGTCTACATCTTGTTTATTTATTTATTTTTATGTTTGTTCTTTTTTGTATGTGACTGTGGCGCATTGTAATGTATTTGTTTGCTATCTGCTCCTGGGAGTTTAATATCCTCATTACAGCAGGCCTGCCTTGATCCCCTTTGGCCCTGGCTTCCTGGTCTTCTGTTCTGACACTGAGTGCTGGCTGTTTTTTTTTGTTTTGGTGCTTTGGTTTCTTGTCTTTTTTGTTCCATGTATTTGCTTGTCCTAATGTTGTTGTATTAAAACTTGCATAAATAAAATAAAAAAATAGAACATTAGCACTTCCCCATCAGCTGTGACGAATGGCAGCAAAAAGGCAGTATTGGGCCAAACCATACCAGAGCAACCAGATATGAGTCGCGCTGTCATCTCCCGTCTTCTCTCCACACTCAGCCGAATGCCCACTGGCAAGGTAATGACCATTTACTCGCTCACTCATTCAGCGGCTCACGTGGTCAAGTGAAAAATACTTCCCTTCCCCAATACCAATTTTTAAGACCTTTGATCAATGAAATTCCGACCATTTTAAGACGTTTTCCATGAATTTAAGACTTTTCAAGGCCTTAAATTTAGACAAATGAAATCCGCAGGGACCCTATTTTACATCAACAGCACCTACCTCAAAAAACAACAACTTGAAAGTGGGACACTTACCTCCGAGGAGGACGCTGCTGCCGTTCTTTCCGCCTGTCTTCTCTAGGGTTGGGAGGTTTTCCAGGTTCCCTTGGGGGCAGGGGTCTCCCTGTTCCACCACCACCTGCACGTCCAGGCTCCCGTGGATTGGTGGGAGGCTTCCCTCCCTCTGGTATGGGTTTGGAAGGCCTTCCCTGTGGTCCACCAGGTGGAAGAGGACTGGGAGCTTTCTTCATGGGAAGTTTGTCTCTGCGAGGAGGGGGCATGGCACCTGGCTTCAGCGGCATGCTTAGGGAGGAAGAAGGCACTTCTTGTTTTTCATGCATGCAGCCAATGATGGGCAGGCATGTGCTAACAACTAACATGCCAACAACAGAGCATATGCAATTTTCTAGCTAATAATAAACAAACACTCAGTACACAGGGATGAAGCAATGTAATGTGGGAACAACCCCAAACTTCATAATTATAAGTCCCCCATGAGTTACATTATTTACTGCTACAGGAAAAAAAAATTATCAATTAATTGAAATATGTATTAAAGAGAGAAACAAGGATGGAAGAAGATCATATAAGCATATCTGACTATGGATTTAATGGATGTAAGATTTACCCTTTAGCTAACACAGGAGGAGCGTCTGGTTTGTTCTTAGCATTCCTTGGTGCAGCTGGACTCGGTGAGGGAGATGTAGAAAATGATCGAGACCTATAAATCAACAAAGGTCATGAAAGTGTTGTTAATTTAAAAAATAATTCACGTCACATGACTTTTTAAAACACCACAAATACATTAGAATTCAAAACCATAGATAGGCAAATGTTCACGGTCTGATTACTGTCTATTATAATACTACAGTATAGCTGGAAAAGGGCATACTGCTGGAACCGCACCTGCAAACCATCTTTGGCCTACTGGGGCAGGAGAAACAAGTCTGATCCTAACGCTGACCTTTTAAGTTGATGTGGTGAAAGATACAGTAGCTTATTTACACATCCAGCAGAAATGTAGCATTTATTATTAGTTGGGGTTCTCATATGACCCGCCCGACTCTGCCTGTGACTGGTTGGCTTCTTGGTTCCATTTTCCATGCTTGACTCAAACTGTTAACTCACACAGTAGTTCTGCTAATGTCTCTTTTTAGCTGTGTTTGAGCTGTAGTTTTGCAGAGGAACACTCTTCACATTGACACTGGTCCTCCAGAGTCACTCTTGCTGCGGGTTAGAGTGTCTCTGGGCTAGTTAGGTGGAGCAAACAGGAAGGCTGTCTGAGGAGGAGCTGCCCTGATGCTTCCACCCCACCTGTCTGCTTCAACTAATGCACCCAGAGACACTACAGCTGTGACAGCCAAAGTGACAGCCAAGTGTTTACCGTTGGAGAAACTATGGCTCACAGTCGGTCAGTTTATTTTTACAAAACAACAGTGAGAATAACACGTCAACCCATTAATACCTGACAACCGCTGACCACACAGTTAGGAAATAATAACATGTCAGTTATGCTAACAAAGATTTTTGTGGCCCTGGCAGTCTGCTGAACAACAAGAGGGAGGGAGATAGGTGGGACCCATGGTCGAGTGCATGTTCTCGGCTGTCCTCCTGTGCTGCGACTCCTGGGTGCCCTGGTAAGTCCACTGTACAACCAGAGGGAGGAAGGGATTGCTACTGGCTACCTCAAATACTTCAAGAATATATTGTATATTGAATACATTAAATATTAATAGCATTCAGCCCCCCAAAAAATGTGTCATTGTCGTTTGAATGTGGATTCAGCAAACAAGATAAAGCATGGTAAAATTTAGAGATGCTGTTTTTTTAAACCATGGATAAATGTTGGCGAATAGACAACTCATCTCAATCTTCTCATCCAACTCTCGGGAAAAAACAAACAAATAAGACAATATTCCAAACCAACTGACTATTTCTCTAAAAGTTTACTCACCTACTGCCATCACATAGTACTAGCAGTTATTCAAAAAAAAAAAAAAAAACTAAGAATGACAACATGTGCACATCAATTCCCAATGTCATTTAAAGGTCAAGATGTCTTTAATGCCTTAACTGAGAAGATGTTCATCTCATCATTGCTGTTTAATACAGATGCAAACTTAACATGAACGTTATAATGTTCTTGTTTGAAAGTTTGTGTATGTTCCTACAAGGGATGGTAGGGGGTGGTAAGGGGTGGCTAAACATCTGTACGTTGAACAGAAGTAGAATAAAGACTCTTTGATTGTGTGCTTAATCACTGAACATGACATTCAATAGCTAGGTGTAGTTAGATACATGTAGACACACACACACTAAATGTATACCTGGAGCGGCTGCCACTGAAAGAGCTGCGCTGGGATGAGTGGCTGGAGTAGGAGCTGAACGAGGAGGAGCGACTATGTGAACGAGACGACCCAGAACCTGTGTAGGATGAAGAGCGAGATGAAGACCTGCAACACACACACACACACACACACACACACACACACACACACACACACACACACACACACACACACACACACACACACACACACACACACACACACACACACACACACACACACACACACACACACACACACACACACACACACGAGGATTAATGAACAGCTCCTTAAAAGAATAAGAAACAAAAATAAATATAAATAATCATAATTTCAAAATTTCATAATCAACAAAATTTGACAAATTAAACAATGAACTTATTACACAGTCAACTTAATATCTCAATTAAACTATTGCATAGTCTCTACATTTAAAATAAATAAAATAAGTTTTTAAAAATTGTGCATCTTTAAATAAAGAACTTTCAGCTGCTGCACTCATGTGCTCCTTGACAGCCTCTCCATCAGTAAAAGGCTTTTTGTATTGACCAAAAATCCAAGCGGCTCTGGGGGAACATTAGCTCTTAGAGACGACATGTGGAGTTATGTCACTCGTCTCTCTGTCTTCTCTCCCCGTATCACTCACTAATCTTTCCGTCTGTCACTGGCTTTTCGCCTCTTTCATCTGTCTGTATTCAGAGACGTAATGTTTATCGCCTGGAATGCACAGATTTGACTAGCTGAGTAGCATCATGTGGGATGGCTTAAGTCGCATGCTTGATCAGTGGATTTCCTGATCCGCTAAACTGGCAGCGCTGGTCAAAATAGAAGCGCCCCGTAAAAAATTTAAATACTTTAATAATTTATTGACAATAGGTCCAGGTCCGTATAGGATGGCATCTGGGTCAGGACTCGGACCATGGTCTGCCTGTCCGAAATGACAACAAGAAATGACAAGCTGCCCTCTGATAGCTGTCTTCAGTTTCATGCAATGTACGGCCTTATGCTATAAAGTGGTATTGGTGCATGGCATGCGAGTATGGGTATGAGTACAGGAGCGCTATATTGGCCCAATACCCGATGCCAGCAGTTGTGTCTCATGTTGTATTTCAGCAGAATAAGGACACCACCAAATGGTAATAATGGCAATAGAGAACTGGGACTGCTAAGCATCTAAGTCCTAAATCAAGCAAAAATGGGAAGGAATCTCTTTCATATTTGAACAATTACTGTCTTAATTGAAACAATACCCAACAGTTGTTAAAGCAGAAGTTGAATATACATGCTGCTTGTTTTTCAACTCAAGAACAATTGTCTCCCATCATGAAGACACAGGATATCTTGACTTGAAGGAGGACTTCATACCTAGAGGAGTTGGACAGAGAGACGGAGGAGCCTGAGGGCCTATGTCGTCTGCGACCTCGTGGTGGGGACCCCAGCCCGGGGCGTCTCCTAGGTGATTTGGACCGACGCCACGGGTCCTTCCACTCGTCTGGTCGCCTCATAACTGGAACAACCTCCTTCTTTGAGGGAGGTTCCATTGGCCTACTGAGGAGATTGAAAACATGATCAATGCCAGTTGGAGACAAATAACAATAACAATTAAATCCTTTACAGTTTATTCTGAAATCTTCGGGGTAACCATTTTTATGCCAATTAAAATAATTCATTGGCCGACATTTCAATGAATGTGGATGGACATAAACATAAAGGAAAGAACACAATGGCATTGTTTGCAAAACAAATAAGTTTAATATTCAAACTTTGATCCAGGAATAGGGTACAGCTCAGTACATTGTTGAGATGCCATTACTATTATTATTACCAATACCAAGACGAAGATCATGTCACTGTGTTCAGATTTTTATAGTATTAGATACTAAACTTTAAAACAGCTCCAGTCTCTAGATGTGCAAAGCTGGTAGAGACATACCCCAAAAGACTTTCGCTGTCATTTCAGCAAAATGTGGTTCTACAAAGTACTGCCTCAGGAGGACTGAATATTTTTGGATGCCACATTTTTCAGTTTCACAACATAAAATCCCAATAAAATACACTCACGTTTGTGGTTGAAACGTGACAAAATGTGGAAATGTTCAAGGGTTATGAATAGTTTTGCAAGCCACTGTAAACAGCAACAACAACCAAACGTCTCTCGGAGTGAAGGGGGGCGATCAAGCACAGTGATGGAGTAGACGAATTTCTCGAGCACTCCGTGTCATCTTCTCTATTTTATCTTTAAAACACTGCACCTGAACTTTATTTTCCGCTGAGTCGTCGCCTAAGCTGTGCCGCAATCCCTCGGACCCGACCCAGTTTCAAAATGCCAAAGAAAGACGAGAGTCAGGAGCCGAGTGCGTCCGCTGCTACCAACGAAGCTATATTAGCAGCCATTGCTAACCAAGGAGTTGAGATTACCAACTTGAAGAAATCTCTGGAATCCCGCCTCGACTCTATCGAAATCTGTTTGTCCTCGCTTCAGAAGAAACACCACGAAATGGAGTGTCGCATTAAGGACAGACGAGGTCCTGTCAGCCACTGATAATCGCATCACAATTCTGGAAGCTACATGCAGCGAGCTACAGGTGGCTAATTGTTGGCATTAATCCTCTTGGGTCTGGGGTATAATTGGCCGTTTTTGACTATTTTTGATTTTACCATTATATTTCACCTTAAAAACTATTTACCTTGCCTTGTTTGGCGTCATTATTTTCAGCACGACCTCACATGTGTGACTGTATGGTTATTTTTTCATTTTGACATTCTGTATTAACACAATTGACCTAAAATCACAAAAAAACATAAAATCCGAGTAAGAAAAAGGTAGTTTTTTTTTACTGTGAAAACCACAAATATGTTTAACTTGTTCACACCCACCTATTTTCGGTAATTTTCGCCTATTTAGCATACCCAAATAAGCTTATAACACAATAACTACAAGTCCTAGATGGATGTACCATACATGCAACCTAAATGACATCAGTTCAAACATGGCTCTAAAACATTTTTTTTGTCTTCGAAAATAATAGGTCATATTTGAATAACAATAACTATGATGTGCTTTATGTAAGGCATATGGCAATATACCACATACCTTCTACATCAAATTTTAGACTTCTAGGCCTAGCCTTATGGGAGTTAGGGAGTTTTTAGTTTGTGGTGTCACTGGCGTCCACGAACCTCTTCAAAACGTCTCCAAATGGCTAGGGTGACCATACGTCCTCTTTTACCCGGACATGTCCTCTTTTGGGGGGCTGTCCGGCCTGTCCGGGGGGAGTTTATAAAATCCTTCAAATGTCCGAGGCTTTGAGTTTGTGTAGCGTGCACGTTATCTTCGCATCACAGACCATTGTATTTACCTTACACGTTAACTGGTTCATTTGGAAACACACTCTGAGAGGCGGAGTTCCACGCCGAACCCCGGAACGTGTATTCATTCATTATAAAACAGTGCAGCGCATCAGAGCTCTCTGCTGCTCTGCCCCTCCGCTCAGTTCCAAGCAAAGCCACTGACGCGACGCACGCATGCGCTGTCTGCCGGTGAGCGAAAGAAAAGGGAGAAATGCCGAAATGAGGAAAAAGTACCCGTGTTTTCCAGGGTCGTGAAAAATGGGAAGCAGAGTGTACTGTCTGCAAAGCTGGGACGTATGATAGATGGATAGAATTACTTTAATGATCCCAGACTGGGAAATTATTTTGTTACAGCAGTAGTGGGTCCGCAAATAAAACACTTTGTACATAACATAAATAGAAGGCAATATATACATAGTGTATATATACAATGCACAGTGTGCAATAAACAATAAACAATAATAATATATACAACAAAAGAGTAGAGAGACCAGAGTTTGTATGACCAGAGTATGTGTCCGTGGCAAACAAAGGCTCTAACGACCTAGATAAATGAATATATTGTTTATAAACGCAACTTTGTGCGAGTATTTTTCAGTATCTCCAAGAGGCCTGGTTAAGTGTCTTTTTGGGAATTCAGAATATGTGTTTAACTGAGTTAGAAGCACGTAAAAAACACTCGACCTGACCCGAAAAACCCTCAAAATTTTGTCGCGTCGTAGTGTCCTCTTTTTGGGGATTCAGAATATGGTCACCCTACAAATGGCCAAATTGTGCCAAATGCTTTTACTCACTTCTGTGACACTGGAAACATTACTGAAGCATTTTGGTGACTATAAAACCTTTCTCCATGATTCAAAACATAATTTTTTCACACATTCATTTGATGGGTGGTTGGAGGGGTTTCCACACGCTAGGTGGCCATATTGAGATATTCTCATGTGACAAGACACTACAGAATAGTGACTATTATACAAAAATGACAGACTATACTGAACTGAATTTCAAAATACTATTACTGTAAGTACAACTGTGCCAATATCAACAAAATATGAACAATGAATGAACTATATACAAAAAAACATAGAATATGAACTAAACATGAACAATATACAAAAACTCTAAAATGTGTATAATAGTAATAAGTAGTGGAAATGTATAAGAAAACTTGTCCACAAAAATGACGTATATACAACTGTACTGTAAATATAAAGATAAAAAGTGCGCTGTGATGCGCAGTGGACATTTTGGGCCATTCTACATTCCATTTTGTGTGTTCCACTCATTGAAACAGTCCCTTGTGGCAACAAAACACAAGGGAACATCACATGTTGAACAGCCAACTTGTGTCTTTTTGTGGCAGAGTGTGCAGAGCCGTCTGCCGACACTGCCTGCATCCCGCTTAGCCACTTTTTGTCCCTCTGTGAAATAATGCAGCTTGTGGGATGCTGCTGGGTTTGGGGGTGCAGTGATACATCAAAGATAACGCTACTCACCGATCTAAGATGTCGTCCAGGCCCTGAGCAAACATCTCCTCTATCTGAGTCGTACACACTATCTTCACTTTCATCAGATGATGCCATGATCAATTCCAGGTCTTCTTCCCGGTCATATTTAGTTTTCTTTGTGGCTTTCGCCATTGTAAACTCTGAAAATTGCCGTACAAAAAAAATTTAAAGGTCCGCTGCGTCCCTTTACCGTGCGCCCCCTGCGTAAAGTGAGCTTGTTAGCTCGCAGACGCAGCTAAACCCCTCGGCTCATACACAACTGACCTTGGCACGCCTACCCTCTTTGGAAAGGTAAAATAATTGGCTAGAAGCCTGAGTGATTGACATGTCGATAGCCAATACGCTGTCCCTATACAAAGGCAGCGAAAAACAGTAAACAAAGCCTATTGGTCCTTCAAACAGGGAGCGCTCGATCTACTTCACGGGCTGTGCTGGGGTGAAAACTGAACAGAAAAGATGGGGACACTTTTATTTTGTAGCCAGCAAAGTGATGAAAACAAGCATACCCAACAACACCATACAGGAACTAGAGAAAATATCAATACAGCTTGTAAAGTCTGGATTTTATTTGCCGAACAAAGTTGGTAGACGGTAAACAAATGGACTTTACAGGACGATATTCACAAGCTGGAATAATTTTATGAAAAACCATTTTGACGCTTTTGATCAGTGGATTCTTACGGACAACTGGAATATAAATATTTGAGCAATGGACACATATTACGGCTGTATGACTGCGCCAAAGGTAAGGAGACGTGTGTTTTTTGTGTCTCACGTTTACCATGCTGGTAAATGTCAATGATTTATGGTTTGGTGCTCATGATTTTTGCAAAATCAACTGGATGAATGAATTGCGGAGATTCTACCCTTTCTAACAACGTATAGAAATTACAATTGGAAACTTAACCCTTCTCTATACTCAGAGGTTCCTTTTGGTAGCTACATCTCAGCCAAGATAGTAGATTTTTTGCACACAAATGACAATGGCGCCGTCTCAGACTCTACTCTCTGGGAGTCCTTTAAAGTCGTTATACGAGGCCACATCATCTCCTACCAGTCATCTTGTAAAAGGGCCAGGCTGAAGCATTTAACGGACATTGAGGCAAAGCTATTAGAATTGGAGGACTCTAACCAAATCACAGGTTCTGAAGACACACTTAGCTCCATTTTGAAAGTAAAATATGAGTACAGTCATATCCTTGGCGAGCAGGTCGGGAACTATATCCGCAAATTAAAGGAGAAGCATTTCAAGTTAGGTGATAAGGCTGATAAACTGCTTGCAAGGCAGCTGAAGGGAGTCCAAGCTGACAGGGCAATACATAAAATCTCATCGCCCACTGGACAGCTACTTACAGACCACAGATTAACGGTAGATTTTCTATTTTTCACAGTCAGCTATATGCCTCTAAATCTACTGCTACTGATTCAGATATTGCAAAATTTCTCCATACACTAGACATTCCAGTCCTCCCGGAGGCTGCGAGTCAAGAACTCAAATCTTAACTTTATGCTGGAGGAGATCAAAATTGCCATTCGTTCTTTTCCTAGTGGCAAAGCGTGCAGCCCTGAAGGCTTTGGAATAGAATTTTATAGAATCACACAGACATCATAGCCCCTCTTCTGCTCCAGATGGTTAATTGCTCGGTGGAAAATGGTACTTTTCCTCATACACTGTACGACGCTCACATTTGTGTCCTATTGAAAAAAGACAGGGATAAAATGAACGTTGCATCCTATCGACCTTTAACCCACCAACCAAAAAATAATTGCACAAGTCCTGACGAACCGGTTAACCTCTCCGCACCCATCCGCCCGCCGGCGATTTCAGATAAGTGACTGTACGTCTACACTGCGCAGTGACGTATCCCGCTTCACCTTTCATCAATACGGACATACTATACATCATTAGAAAGGGTAGAATCTCAGCAATTCATTCATCCAGTTGATTTTGCAAAAATCATGAGCACCAAACCATAAATCATTGATATTTACCAGCATGGTAAACGTGAGATGCAATAAACACACAACGTCTTCCTACCTTTGTTGCAGCCCTACAGCCGTAATATGTGTCCATTGCTCAATTATTTATATTCCAGTTGTCCGTAAGAATCCACTGATCAAAAGCATCAAAATGGTTTTTCATAAAATTATTCCAGCTTGTGAATATCGTCCTGTAAAGTCCATTTGTTTACCGTCTACCAACTTTGTTCGGCAAATACAATCCAGAATTTACAAGCTGCATTGATATTTTCTCTAGTTCCTGTATGGTGTTGTTGGGTATGCTTGTTTTCATCACTTTGCTGGCTACAAAATAAAAGTGTCCCCATCTTTTTCTGTTCAGTTTTCACCCCAGCACAGCCCGTGAAGTAGATCGAGCGCTCCCTGTTTGAAGGACCAATAGGCTTTGTTTACTGTTTTTCACTGCCTTTGTATAGGGACAGCGTATTGGCTATCGACATGTCAATCACTCAGGCTTCTAGCCAACTATTTTACCTTTCTAACGAGGGTAGGCATGCCCAGATCAGTTACGTATGAGCCGAGGGGTTTAGCTGCGTCTTCAAGCTAACACACTCACTTTACGCAGCGGACATTTAAATTGTTTTTGTACGGCAATTTTCAGAGTTTACAATGGCGAAAGCCACAAAGAAAACTAAACATGTCTGGGAAGAAGACCTGGAATTGATCATGGCATCATCTGATGAAAGTGAAGATAGTGTGTACGACTCAGAGAGAGGAGATGTTTGCTCAGGGCCTGGACTCCATCTTAGATCGGTGAGTAACGCTATCTTTGATGATGTTTGATTTTATTTTGCCATGAGTGAAATTTGATTGAAAGTTAGTGGGTGGGGGGTTTTTATGCTTACAGTGAACAGTACAGTATACATATGAATTTCATAAATGATGCTAAATGGTTAGCGCCCCAGGGCCTAATTAGCCTAGCTAAGCCTAACTAGCTAGCTTCCTACTCAACTAAAGTTATGTAATTGTTGTAATTCCATTCTATAATGTAATTCATTTTAAGCGTCTCATTCCCTTTTAATTAGATTTTTTATCAGGCTTGTAAGCAAATTGAACTAGATCTTTTTCACTGACCAGACACTGGGAATATTCCCCCAATGCAAATATTCTGTTTATGTACAGCTATTTTCCTGATGTTTCTGTGTAATATGTAATATCATATATCTGTGTTTATTTGTTTCCTATGTAAATAACACCCAGTTGAATTACATTTATATATTGTTTCATTATATTTGGTTACATTTGTGCATTGCATTGTGTTTTGTAGGTCACAGTCTAAAGGCAGTGACGTGGGTTGGGAGCCTCAAAGTGAGACAGTCAGACGCCCAGCCCTCTCTCCTGCTGAAGGCGGTCGTCAGAAGCGCCAACGATCCTCTTCTGCATCCACCAGTACCTGTACCAGCAGTGTCAGAGGGGGTCAGTGACGCAGAAAGAATTTCGTAAGGCCCTTATTGAGGAGCTTGCGGACCAAGGACCCGCATCAACATCCCAGCCATCCACCTCATGTAAATACCCCAAATCCAGCAGCATCCCACATTTTAGAGTTTTTGTATATTGTTCATGTTTAGTTCTTATTCTATATTTTTTTGTATAAAGTTCATTCATTGTTCATATTTTGTTGATATTGGCACAGTTGTACATACAGTAATAGTATATTGAAAGATAATAAAATCCTTGTTTGAAATTCAGTTCAGTATAGTCTGTCATTTTTGTATAATAGTTACTATTCTGTAGTGTCTTGTCACATGACAATATCTCAATATGGCCACTTAGAAGCGTGTGGAAACCCCTCCAACCACCCATCAAATGAATGTGTGAAAAAATTATGTTTTGAATCATGGAGAAAGGTTTTATAGTCACCAAAATGCTTCAGTAGTGTTTCCAGTGTCACAAAAGTGAGTAAAAGCATTTGGCACAATTTGGCCATTTGGAGACGTTTTGGAGAGGTTTGTGGACGCCAGTGACACCGCTAACTAAAAACTCCATAACTCCCATAAGGCTAGACCTAGAAGTCTAAAATTTCCTCCAGGTGTAGTTGAGAAGATGTAGAAGGTATGTGGGTATGTATATTGCCACATGTCTTACATAAAGCACATCATAGTTATTGTTATTCAAATATGACCTATTATTTTCGAAGACAAAAAAAATATTTTAGAGCCATGTTTGAACTGATGTCATTTAGGTTGTGGGTATGGTACATGCTACAAAAGCCCATTTTCAGATGGAGGTTAGTATCATATATCCATCTAGAACTTGTAGTTATTGTGTTATAAGCTTTTCCATTTGGGTATGCTAAATAGGCGAAAATTACCGAAAATAGGTGGGTGTAAACAGGTTAAACAAATATATTGGCTCACTTATTCACCCCGATCAATCTGGCTTCATCCCTGATAGATACTCCTTCTCCAACAGCAGATGTCTATCAAACGTAATGTATTCATCTAAGCTGCCCCACGCAGCTGTTATCTCATTAGACGCCCAGCAGGCTTTTGACCAAGAGTGGAAGTACATGTTGGCTGCTCTTAAAAAACTGGGTTTTGGGTTTAAATTTATGAATACATAAAAGATGCATTATGCTTGTCCCCAATCTTCTAACTAACCATGAAAGGTCCCCCCCATTCTCGTTACACCGTGTTACCAGGCAGGGCTGTTGCCTCTCTCCAATGCTTTTTGCTCTTGCCCTCAAGCCTCTGGCCATAGTCATCAGAGCCAGTCCCCAAATCTCTGGAATAAATTGTGCAACACCTGAATGTACCATTGGACTGTACACGGATCCCCATAAACTGGGGAAAATCTGTCTTTATGCCTCTGTCTGATGGTCTCGATTTCAGTTTTCTCGACAACTTGCCTTTGAGAATTTCCTATGACCATTTTACCTATCTGGGGATTAATATCCCCAGAAACCCAAAACTTCTTTTCAAACTTAACTACTTGGATCTGGTTGACAGGCTTTAGAGCATAATCGATACTTGGATACTTCTTCCACTTTCGTTAATAGGTCGAGTTAATGTGCCCTTTTTTCTTACATCTTCCTTTTTCAAGACACTAGATTCTATAATTATGCCCTTCATCTGGGCCTACAAGCCCCTCCGTATCTCAAAGGCACACTTACAGAAGCCCACTGAGGAAGGTGGCCTAGGTCTCCCTATCTTTCGTCATTACTACTGGGCCTGTAACGCCAGAGCATGGGTCTTCTGGAGTCGGTCTGTGGCTGGGTGTGGTGAGGAGCACGGACTCTGCCCCAGATGGCCTCCCCAGATGGCCTGAGATAGAGTCCTGTAAGGCTGTATCGCTTACCAGAGCCTCGTTGAATGCCGTTTTATTTTCTAAACCTAATATCAATTTCAAATCGTTGAATAATGACTTTTTGTTATGCAATTCGCTTAAAATTTTAAGGCAAATTAAAGGGCGTCTTGGGTCTCCCAGATTTGTCCATTAATGCCCCTATTTGCCAGAACCCCTGTTTCATGCCAGGACTAGGGTTAACCACCATCAAGGACCTCTACATTGATAACCACTTCGCTTCATTCGCCCAGCTTCAGACAAAGTTCAATCTTCCTTCTGGTCAATTTTTTCGTTATCTGCAAATTAGAAACTTCGTGAAGCAATTATTTCCTTGCCGTGAACTGATCGCAATACAACATGCTTTTTATGACACCATGACAGAAAGCCCCTACCTCCAAACACCTGATCACCCAGTTGTTGACCTCTTCTCCATGGCAACCACCTCTCTCCAGAATAAAGAGGCTTGGATCAAGGACACTGGTGAAATTATCTCAGATGACTTATGGGAGAAAAGGCTAAAGAGGATAAAAGCATGCTCTATTAATGCTAGACTTCAGCTCATTCAGTTTAAAGTAATTCACCGGTTGCATTTTTCTAAAACCAAACTGAATATAATCTTCCCCTCTGTCTCTGCCACTTGTGATAAATGTAAGTCAGCGGACAGGACGCTCGGACATCTTTTCTGGTCCTGCTCTAAGCTCACAGGTTTTTGGGCTGACATTTTTCATTTATATAGTGTTGCATATAACAGACATGTGGGTCCAGACTGTCTCCTAGTGATATTGGACTGTTCTACTGATTCACTACTCCTCCCCTCCGCTTTACAACAAGCTCTCATGTTTGGTTTGGTCATTGCAAAACGGGTCATTCTGAGAGAATGGAAGTCATTCTTCCCTCCCTGCTTTAAAAAACAGCTGAACAATATGGTTTCTTGTCTACACCTTGAGGAATTACGATATACTCTGTCTAGCTCCCGCAACAAGTTTATGAAGATCTGGGGCCCTTTCATTGAACATATTAAAAGGGAAAGGCCGCAAGCTGGGAATTGATTGATGGTGCCTTTTTCCTATGTGGCTTTGGCTTTTGGCGCATCTACACCTAGGACACTGACATTCTTTTAACAGAGGGCCTGCCTCGGGCCCCTTTGTTCCCGCCCTCCTGGTCTTCAATCCTGATCCCTTACTTTTAAATTTTTTTTTTTATTTATTCTCTACCTCTATGAGTGGACATTCTGGGGGATCTTGTTAAAGGAATTGACATGTGCAGTTGTACATTTCCTTCTCTTTGTACTAAAAGTGCTGGCTGTCTTTGTGTGTTTGTTTTTGCTTTGACTGTTTTTCTGCTTTGTTGTTGTGCTTGTCGCCGCTGTTTGTTATCTGGTATCATCATTTTTTTTTTACTTGGAACCCTTAACACTCTTGTATAAAAACTTCTATAAATAACACTTTAAAATTAAAGCTGCAAGCAGCGATGAACGGGCCCTCGCCGGCAGCGCGTGTCGGGCTGCGGCTCCGCCGGATTGCCCGCTAAGCTGTTGGTCATGATGGGGAGAAAACAAGCAGGAAATGTCATGTCAATCGGATGATGTTTGTCTGACTTCCTGTGTCCAGTGGGTGGAGCTATGGAGATGACACAGCATTGCTGCAAAGATATATTCGGTGCGACTACCTCTACATTCCTGATAAATTTGGACGAGATAGGAAAATGTATGTTGAAGTTATGAGGACTTGATGGTTCACGGCGAAGGATTTAAACGGCCGACACCACCACGGCCAGCAGGTATGTAGGGCTAAGGCGCCGTTGGATTGCGTGCTCATCTGTTACTTGCATGTCCTGCTGGGGAGAAAACAAGCAGTAAACGTCATGGCAATGGGATGATGTTTGTCTGACTTCCTGTGTCCAGTGGGTGGCGCTATGGATATGACACAGTTTTGATGCACAGATATATGCAGGGCGACTCCCTCTACATTCCTGAGATATTTGTCACAGATAGGACATTGTATGGTGAAGTTACGAGGACTTGATGCTTCATGGCGAAGGATTTAAATGGCTGGAACCACCACGGCCTGCAGGTATGACGTAGGATAAAGATTTTCCTAATGTGTCATTGGCATGGTCTGAGGAGCATACTGACTGACTGTGAAGTCTGTGGTGTCGACCCTGTAGGAGGAGGTTGTGAAATTATGATGTGCGGCAATATTTCTAAATGGTTGCCAAATTCAAAATGGCTGACTTCGTATTGATGTGTAGATGTATTCAGGGTGACGCTGTCTACATGTATGAGTAACTTGGTGGAGATGGGGCATTGCTTGTGGAAGTTATAAGGACTTGATGAATCGCAGCGAAGGAGGAAAATGGCTTCCACCGTCCCGCCCACCAGGTACGACGATTCCTAACGCTTCAAAGCATTGTTTGATCTTTAAGGCATGAAGATGATACTGAGTATATGAAGGAGGACTTGATGCTGTACGGCGACGGATTTGAATTGACCGCTCCACCACGGCCAGCAGGTATGACGTAGAACAAAGATTTTCATAACTTTTCATCTTCAAGGTCAGAGGATGATACTGAGCGACTGTGAAGTCGGTGGTGTTACATCTGTGGGAGGAGATAATTTAAGTACGCAGACTGGCAATATTTCAAAATGGCGGCCAAAATCAAAATAGCCGACTTAGTATTGATGCAGAGTTTAATTCGGGGAGAGACCCTCTACACTTATGAGCAGTTTGGTGTGGATAGGAAATTGTATGTTGAAGTTATAAAGCCCTGATGCTTGATGGCGAGGGAAAAAAATGGTTTCCACCATCCCGCCCACTAGAGTATGACGTAGCTGAGAGATTTCCATAACTTTTGTTCTTCAAGGCATGAAGATGATAGCTGAGTTAATGAAAAGACTGTGGTGTTTAAGTGTGGTGTTTTTACACATCGCCCGCTACTTCTGCCTCACAACGATTATCAATCTGTGAACTTTGCTGCACACACATCTCTCAGAATTGGATCGAAGAGTCAATAAATGCCTCATCTTAAAATTGCTATGTGAAAAGAATATCATTGTAGATTACAGCAAACATGTAAGGCAATGAAGATGGATAAATGTTTTGTTTTTATAATGTGCATGTATTGAGAAGATGCGGCATTTAGTTTGTAGATTGCTGTAGTCTGATTATTGGAAAGACTTTCTGAACAAACCGTGAATTTAAATGATGAAGTAATGAGTATTGAGATGCATCGAAAATCATTTTGCATTTGAATCGTTGACAGCTGAATTGTAATTGAATCGTGAGGCCAGTGAAGATTCACTCCAATTTAGCGCCACATCAGTGAAATAATGGGAGGAGCAACGCTTCATAAATGGACCAGTGAGCCAGTGGCTCAATCACTTTCATCCACATCTAAAAAAGCCTTAATTCCCCCTATAGACCTGGAAAAGTAATTCAATTCCAAGTGTTATTTAATTGGAAAATTAATCTGTCTGTTAACTACTGTGAACATTTTCTTTTCGTTAAAATCCGAAGGCAATATTGGTTAAAAACTAATATTGGTTAAAAACATTTGGCAGACAGAGGACAATGGAAGACATTAATTTAATTCGTGGATTTGGACATTTAAAATTTTGGTGAACCACTGAAATTTTCAAACAAAGACAAAACTCCTAAGAAATGGGAAAAAAAATGGCTAAATAAAAAGTGACAGTATTTTTAGTGTTTTTCGAATGGCCACTTTTTCGTCACAAATCATCGCATTTTTCACTGCCTGAAGATGCCCCAAAACTCAAACTTGCCGAAAAATTTCATAATCTATTGTCGTCCTCAATTTCCACCACTAGGTTGGCTTATAACTCACATATACTTTGTCGCACATTCAAAAACCTAATATCGACGTGTTCACTGAATTGTGCTGAATCTCGTGATATAGGCCAAGCCCATTTCCACCTACCTTTTTTTTTTCGTGAATTATTTGATACACTTATAGCCAAAGACAGTCCAAAAAAATGACCACCATGGACTACCATTTCCTTCTTACATTTGCAGGAGATAAGTTCATAGCTGGGCTGGCCTGCATCAGGCAGGCATGTTCAAAATGGTTCAAAATGACCCTCAAATGCCTTTGACCAGCCCCATCTACAAGGAGAAGGAAGCTCTGGTGTTGACACCAGCATCTGACCCCATATATGGCGTCCTTGATAGACTGCCCTCTTAACATGCTCCTTTAGGGCAGCCTTTGTTGGAGGGACTGACTGATCATTGTGCCTCTTTGCAGAACACTTCCTCCTAGCTTGGTCTACGTCTCTGGATGTGCTGGTTTGATCATAGAACAGGATTATAAACCTTTCAATTCTAATAGGGCATTTGTAAGCTCCAGAAAGACAGCCCACACAGCCCATGCAGTCTTTTTCCCATGCCCAGCAAAGCTTGATACTGTGTCACAGCCAGTCAAAGCATGAAACACTGGAAGAGCACGTGCCTTCTCAGGCCCTAGTGCAGCTGAGATTTCATGGGCTGCTAGGTATCGTAAACTCTTTCCAGTAGCAAATGCCAACCAAAGCTCATCCTCTGCCTTTAGACCTTGAGCTGCTGCCACAGCTAGAACCACAACATCGGTATCAACAGTTTGGATCATAATTTTCTGGTGACCAGTTTGTACTGCATGGGCCACATGTCATAACATGCGAGTGTCAGCTTTCTCATGTGTGCATGGAGAAATTGAGGACAGATCAACAAGGGGTGGCTTGCTGAGGACAGCAGTCCGAAATTTGAAACGTGGTATTAGCATGTTAGCACACTAACTATTTATGTGGAACAGGGTGTTAATGGGAAAATAATATGGGTTTTTCTAAAATAAGTTTAATTTATCTATGTTCAAGCCTAAATAAAGCAGACATGGTTCTGTGATATCTTCCTACCAAGTAGTCTTATAATAACAGCAATCCACCATTTGAAATGTGGTATTAGCACATTAGCACGTTAAGTGTGCAATGGGAAAAAATCAGGGTTTTTTTTATAAGCTTTATTTATCTAGCTGTGAGCTAACTGTAATAACAAAATAACCATTAAAATACATTTTATTTATCTAGATGTACGCCTACCTAGAGCCGAGCATATGACAAATATGAACTCGAGGCATGTTGCAATTGTCAAATCATATCTGATCTCTCCACTGAATTGAAGGACTTGAAGGTGATGTCAACATGTCACTAATTTTGAGACTTAGGCATTTGTGAAGTTTAAGGGAAAAGATTGAAATTAAACTAAATTCCCTTTAGCTAAATTTAACTAGCACCGCTTACATTTGTGTGTGATATCTGCAAGTAAATGGTGGCTATCTTGAATTGTGAGAACAAAGGAGGATTCCGGGCTTATTACACATTGCAGATTTTATTTCTGTACGATAAAATGTATAATTATTTATGGAGATCGACCATATGATATGCAATATACAAAACTTTATTACAATTACAATCTTCATGCAGATCGTGGCAACCATTTTGCATTTTTATTGATTTATATGTATTCTTCATGTATAAACTTCATTAAAACTAGGTATGGTAAATAAATTTAACTAACAAGATCATCAACATCATATTTTATCCCATGCAAATAAGAAAATTTATGTAAATACTGTTGCCAGTGGCGGCCATTATGAAAAATGGCTGCCACGGCCGCCATGTTGAAAATTCACGATGGCCTGATATCCAATTTTTTTCAGACTGCCTTTGGCCTTAACTGTACGAAATGTCATGCTTTTATCACAAAGTGCACGATTTTTCAGCTAAGCCGCCCCACTACAGGTAACTACTTCCCCATAAGTCACGAAAGCTCTGTGAAAAAATAATAAACTTACTTTTTTTCAACGCCTCCAGGCCATTTGACAAATTTTGCAAGTAGCATCTGTGGACAACACTTATCATAAGCTTTCACCTACGTCACACCTGGTGGCGTGCCCCATTTTGATGCTTCGCCATAAAACAATCAACCCAGTATAACTTCCACATACCAGGGCTCCAGAGTGCGACCATTTTGGTTGCATATGCAACCAAAAATTTTAAGAGTGCACCTAAGGATTTTTCTAGGTCGCACCGGTGCATCTAAAAAATATAAATGTCCTTTGCAAGCACAATGTCTCTCTGTGTTCTCCTGTGACTGAACTGACAGTCATGGTAGAGCATTATCTTGGTCTCAAACCGATAAGAGACAGAGTTTGGGTGGAACTTTGCCTCAGATTGGCTGTGGTCACTGCTCTCCGTTGTGTGTATTTAAAATTTGCGAGCGGCAAAACAAAAAAAAAATGCGAGCGGCGCTAGCGACCTGAGCGCCACAGCAGCGGAAGGGGAAAAGAAAAGAAACAAAACGAGGCAAAATGAAGAGGGGCAGAAGTATTGAAAGTTTTTTCACTAAACAATCTAAGCCGACAACCACCCCTGCTGCCATTCCCTCGGTTCCTGCTGAGATGCCAAGCCCCGGTCCTTCGGCGCATCAGACTCGGAACCAGAGGAGACAACCGAGTCAGAAGCCCTTTTTAGATAGAAAAGGCGGCACATTTGCTGCAACTCAAGGGCGGCAATTTGCCAGCCTGTCTTTCTAAAACCGAGGCGCTGCCCAGCTCACCCACGGGCCGGCACATTTCCGCCTTGGTTTTAGATAGCAGATCAGGTCCTCTGAGGAATCAGAAATTATTATAAAATGTAATGTTGCATACAACATTGCCAAAGAGGAGCTGCCTAATAGTGAAACACCTTATTTTTCTTATGTCAATGTCCTTCAATTAAAGACAAGGATTTCTCAATATCTTAGTCTTGTTTGGAAATCATTCACGTTATATTAAAGTTGTGGAGCCAGAAAGGTCTCCTTATGGCATTAAAATTCGAGTGCACCTAAATTTTGTGCCAGTGCACCTAAAAAAAAAAAAGTTAGGCTCACCAGTGCAACCAATGCAAAAAGTTAGTCTGGAGCCCTGCATACAACTTGCCATCTTCTCCAAATTGCTCAAACATGTAGAGGGTCTTGCCCTGAATACATCTACGTGGCACACCCTGACAGCAGCATGCCCCGACGCGCGTGGACTGCGAGGGCCCGTTCATGGCTGCTTGCAGCTTTAATTTTTAAATACTTGTTTGTGTCAGAGCTGGTTTCTTGATAAATTGTCAATGTTTCTAGTCTATTAATTAATTAGGGGGTCAAGCCCGAGGGGGCGAGGGAGTGCGTATGCAAGCATACGCGTTTCCTAGGACCAGCGGTGCTAGGAACCATATTGTAATTGTAAGGATTTTTGTTTTAATTTTTCTCCGGCTAAAAGTGGTGCTGCAGGCTAAACCGTGCAAGGGAGGGCGGTGCAATTTGGAGGGTTGGTCCAGACTCCTGCAAATATCTCAGGCACAAAAAACTACATATATCCGCCCGCAGGGGGCGCTATAACCTAGGCCAACGTGTTTTTGCCTACAACTCCCACACCGTATGTAGCACATTCAAAAACCTTGCATCCCCAGATTCCCTGAATGGAGCTGAATCACTTTGCGATTGGCCAGGCCCACTTCCGCCTAGAAAGTTTTTTCCCTAAATCGCAAAAACTTGAAAACCTACTTTTTCGAACTCCTCCTTGGGATTTTGTCCTATCTGCGTGAAACTTGGCACGTACACTTTTCAGCTGGACCTGATCTTAAGTTATCAAAAGAACTTTGCTCAGTCAAAAAATGCGCAAATTATTAACGAACAAATTTCTGTAGCTAGCTATAAAAATGTAAACTGGTATCTCGGTCAAACTAAATGCTATTAACACCAAATTTGAGTTCCTTGGTTGCCATGACACTGGGAAGGGGTGAGCGGAATTTGGCGAATTTTGGCCACTAGGGGGCGCTAAAAAGATGGGAAGTTTATATCTCTTGAATGGCTACACCGATTTTTACGAAATTTGGTCGGTATGATGTAGAGACAATCCTGGGACCATATCTTTAAGGTGGTCATGACTGGTCAATGTGGGTGTGGCTTATTACAACAAAACCAAATCGGCACACATTCAGCCTTTTGCACTTCCGGTGCACTTCCCATTACAGCGAATACCATGGCTCAGACGTTGTGTCCTCACTTTTGCCCCAAGCCCGTCATCCTTTGAGGCCAACTTCCGTGGGCTCTGTGGTGCGCGGGGTCTGAGTCGCATGGGGGGGCTTGGCCCCCGTTCATAACTGCTTGCAGTTATAGTTATTTTTATAATTTTGTTGGAAAAGTATTCCAGCTGGTGGAAACAGAAGCATTGTCTTGAATGACCGTTATATGGCAGTGACATGGGCCCGGTGGAATCTGGGGGTTAGAATCAATCACCGTTTGACTACAGTAAAACTGGCTGTAAGAGAACTCTTCTCCATCTTAACAAAGAAAAACAGAAATCATGATCATCACAGTACTACTGAGCCTAGCATATAGTAATAATACTAGTCAAAATTCTACAGTTTAAAACCTGGGTGTCACCTTTGACTTTTCTCTCACAATCCAGACACATAAAAAAAGCCTAACCTACTTAATTATAATTTTAAATAATAATTATAATTATTTACAATAACAATAATTAAAAATGGGCAATAAAAATGTATTTGTTACCAGCTGCAACAGTGTCCGCTAGTTTGGTTTTCACCTTGTGAGTCTGTTTATCATCATGTCAAAACATGGTCCTGTAGACACCTTTTGTAGCAAGAACAACCACAGACGTAGTTCCAAGTACTTTTCCAGGTGTGTGTGTGTGTGTGTGTGTGTGTGTGTGTGTGTGTGGTCAGATTTTGTCAGTGTGTTAGCATCACAACCACGCAAGATACAGTCAAAATTTTACAGGTGTGAAGTTGAGACAAAATGAAAGCCGAGTTTGAAGATAGGTGTGGTTCTACCCATTGAGTACTGAGTTATAATGGAATAATGTAGCATATGGGTAGGCTATATGACCTTAAATGTCTAGTTTTTGCATTGCTCCAGCATACCACAACAGACAATGACCACATTAGTCGTGGTAAATATCAATTTAAAGTTCAACAGATTAACTTGTAAAAGACAACAACCTACAGCAATGGAAAAACGCATTGCTTGGAAATTCAAACTGTAACGATCCTACCTTGAGGTTGAGACTTACAATGCACCGTATCTTATACGCTGCCTTTTCTCCTTGAGAAAGCAGTTTGAAGTGAAATGATGTGCTAACGTTTTTAACAAACGTTCATCCACTGGGTCTTCACTTCCTCAGATGGTGGGAGTATATGAAGACGTTTTGTGTTAGTTCTTGGAGGTGATGACAAAGAAAGTGGAGTGCTTTGTTATTGCAGCCACAGTCAAGGAAATTATTTTGTATCAAACTAAAACACTTATGATGCTATTGCAAAAACCTATGTCGTGGGTGAACTTGACACAGGTGACTATCATGAAAGTGTACTGAGGAATTTTGATTAAACTGAATTGCCGTAAATATTGAGCATTAGAAAAGAAATGATTGCTGCTTGAAGACTTTCTGGAGGGTTTCCAGTTTGCTATCAACAAAACCTTGTTTTTCATCTGTCTGGAAGTGTGTGATGTGATTTTGCACATTAGGATTATTGAGGAAATGTTTTACTATTTAATGAAACAGCTTGCATAATAGATGGCGCTTATTCAACTACTCCATAAGATTAAGAGCAGTCTTTTAAAAATTCAGAAAGACAGCTTGGTCAGAAATGTTAAAGAGCTGTTGGGTACCAATGCCTATTCAAGTGTGAAGGGTACCCAACCAAACCATAGTGCAAAGAATTAACAGTAATCCCCTGCCTACATGGTACATCACAGACACACAGCATATGAGAACATATGCGCAATGAACTGTTCGATTATTCAAGCTACCATTTACCATCAACATGCATGGGATTTTCCAGAGAAGAGAGGTCAATGTTTATTTTAAAAAACACACACACAAATAAACAGCAAGATTATACTGTTTATCTTCAAGCCTGTCTCTAAATATTTGTTGGAGGAAATGAAAAAGATAAGTGGCATTTCCCACTGTGAATGAAGTTTCCTATATTGCGAAAACTTTAAATGAAAGCTTGAAGGAGTCTTATCTCTGTGTTGGTTGCTGTCTCATAAAGAATGCACTTTGACGAGTATGTTTTGGTTTACTATTACAATAGAAACTGCCTTTGGACGATAACAGTTCTCACATTTTGAAGGTTAATATCGTATGTAGCAAAGGCAAATTAAAATAACACATACTTGGAATTATAAAAATATTATCATCCACTCAATGAAAACAAATGTGTACATACGCAAGTACATAAAAGACGCATGTGCCCAAGTGAATGAGAAATTCCACAGGTGTGATGCAAAAGCAAACAGAGCACAACTCAGAGCTAAAAATAGAATCATAACACAGGAACTATTTTTAGCCCTCAGTGTTTATTCCTATCAACAGTTGTTTCCTTTGAGGAAGGAATGGAAAAAAAAAAAGTGGGGCAAATAATCCCACAAGGTATAACAAAAGGTAATAGGATCTCAGTCACTCTCTCCAGGGTTTCTGCAGATTTGAACAAGTCAAATTTAAGACTTTTCAAGACCATTTTGAACTAAATTAAAGCCCTACACGAAGTACGAAAAGTAAGGAAAAGTGTGGTCCCAGAATTACTTTAAAAAATAACCAACTTTTTACATCCAAATCTGCTGCCAAAATGTTTAGCAACGGTGTTCAAAATCCAAAGCACCTCCGCTTTCCACGTCGGAGTTGAGCCGAAGATGGTCTGAATATCGCTTGAATGCGGGACGGCAGAGGCGGCGCAGAGTTCGGGACGAGCAGAACTGGATGAACTGGTGACAAGTGTGCCTTCGCTGGAGACTTTTAGATGCTAACTAGTGTTTTTTTCAATTTTGTGTGTAACACCAGCGCTTTCACACCAAGTGTGCCCAAGTTGAGGCTCCTCTTGCAGAACGTACGCTGCACTTCAAATTCATTATTAGGTACAGCTTTTAACCAATTGAATTCTGGTTGTTCAAGTCAACACTTGTTAAATTTACACTTTGCCACAGTTGTAGCAGATTCATCTGTCGGAGTCTTTACGGAACTGGCGAAGTGTGCGGTGTGTGCTGGTTACTTCAGGAAGAAGTACAACACATGGAACTAACTGTGAATCTCACCAACACATTTCCCAAAAAAGAAAAAAAAAAAGAAAGGGGGAAGACGGAAGTGGTAAATGAACGTTCATATTTAAGACCTAACTAAATGTAATTTAAGACCAGTATGCAAAATATGGACATATTTATGACTTTTTAAGATCTAAAATTGAGATTGTCAAATTTGAGACTTGTTAAGTCCCGGCAGAAACCTTGTCTTTCTGTCTCTCTCTCGCTCTGTCTCTCTGTCAATGTGTGTCTCTCTCTGTCTCTCTCTCTCTCTTTGTCTCAATTTTCAGTAATGATCATATTTTAATTTTCCAGATTCCTCCCTGTGGAAGTCGGATGTCTAGAAGAATGATAACATTAGCAACTAAATCAAACATGTGAATGATTTTAACATTATTCAGTAAGATGGCAGTAAGAAATCTCATAAAAACAGTTACCAGCCAGCAGTGACTTTTTTTACATTTGAAGCATAATGTAACCATTATTTGGAGTCTCTGCCGCTGAAGTAGTAGATTACATTAATATATCCAGCCTGCAGGTGCTACTGTGTGATGTGTTCACATTGTGAAGCCTAATTAAAATACTCTTAACTCTAATACTCTCTCCATAAACAAACGTTACCATTTGAACATCAATATGATCCTTTATATAACTTGGCCCTTTCAGATGACACTGCTTTGACAACAAATTGTCAAAATCATTTTCCAGGACAATACAAGATTTTCCAGGACATTTAGCTTTTTCCCTCATTTTGTGTTGTGTCATGTGTCATGTTTTCCATGACTCAAAACTGGTCAACTGCTTTCCTGGTCTTCCAGGTATTACAGGATGCGAGGGAACCCTGGTGCATCCTGGGTTTGGGAAATATCAAATTGGAGGATAACATTATTCATGATTCCATGAAAAATATGTACCTTTTCAAATCAAATTTACATTCAGCAAATGCATTTGCCCGAACTGACTTACAGTAATTCATACATATATTCATACACTGACGGCGAGGTGCAAGGTGACGACCAGCGCATCAGGAGCAGTTAGGGGTTCAGTATCTTGCCTTCACTTCATTTCAACATGCAGACCAGGGGAATCGGACCAGTGACTTTCCAATAACAAGTTGCTGGCCCTACCACTGGGCCACAGCTGCCCTGCAACACTTTGTCACTGCTTTAGCTAACTACCTGGCAGGAAAACTGTTTTCAATTTAATTGACATACAGTAGTGAGACCAACTATTTTCCCCCAATTATTTTTTTAAGCCAATTTAAGCTAGCCAATTGAAATTTGACTTACTTGGGTGGCAAACTGAGAGGCGACCGTGGTTTCAGTTTGTCCTCATCTTTCTTCTCTCTTGCATCTCTAGGAGGACGCATCCTTGGCCTCTCTTTCTCATCCCGCTTGATCCGGTCCCTCTCCCATTCTTCTTTCCGCCGCATCCTCTCCTTCTCGCGCTCCCTCTCTCTCTCTCGCTCCCTCTCTCTCTGTCGGCGTTCCCTTTCACGGTGATCTCTCTCCCTCTCTCTGTCCCGGTTTCGCTCCCGAGGGTCGCGTTCGCGTTCACGATCCTGTAGTGGTAGATATGTTTCCTTTTTCAGAAAAAATGTGCTATTTGCTGACACATTTACAGGGATAACTCTCAGACTAACATTCTACATTTTTCCTTAGTATAAATAAATCTCTTTAAAAGACCAAAACCAACAGTGTTAGTCCATCTCTGCTTTTTGGCTTCCCTACCCCGTTTGTGGCATGGCCCTGACCCACTATTTCCTACTAAACTCAATACTACAAGACACACAAACACACACACACAAAATGCTTTGAGTGACTTTTTTTTGTCCAATCACCTTGACTTTTTAGCAAATTTTACCTCATCATTTAGTTTAGTTTAGACAAAACTGCAAGGTTTATCAGACTTCACAGGGATTAGCATTGCAAAATTGTCCTGAAGGGACTGTAAGGGCCTAGCGAATGTAGCCTTGCACAAAAGTTTCTCCATCAGGGGTAAAGAGTGAATAAAGTAGGGACTATTTTTTAGCAACAGATTAATAAAGATTTGGTGCCTGAGTGATCAATTCTGGGGTATGTGGGATTGAGTCAGAATTAACTACAGTGTGTGCCAGGGACCATGTCACGCAGTGGCGATGTGGCTCATTGACACGTTTCTAACTTTTCCGAGAAAATAACAGACACATTTCAGCTTGGTTTTAGGTTGCAGAAGGACTCGCTTTAGTAATAAAAACCTGTGACGTTAAAGAGAAAGATCACTACTCACAGTGTAGGGATACGGAAGAGGAGCTTCTGTGTACTGCACTCTGAAGTTTTCATACTGGCCACCTCGCCATAGGGCCTCCATTTCATAGTCATAGTATGGATCAGCGTATGGGTCACTGCAGGTTGAAATATTTGAGAAATTGACAATGGCACACAAAAGTTAATTGGATGTTCATTTAGCACACAAATTAAATTAATTTTTACTTCTTAATTTTCTTCTTGCTTGACATGTGTCATATTGCAGACTGATACAGAATATATGTTCATTATGTTTTAGCTGTTTAAATTTGAAGTCACTGAATGGTATCACGTAATGATTAAACGTCACTGTTTCATGAATGATTAAGCAATACTTTGGAAAAAAAAGCTGCACAGAAACATTAATGCTCTGTTTAAGGATGACAAAAATTTTGAGCAATGTTCTATTCAAGAGTTGATTCAAAAATGTTAATACTTCCAAGATGTCGGCGCATCCAGACACATTAGTGGCTGCTAATGTACGGTAAAGCAGAGCCGATCGGCTAACGGTTGCAGATTATTATCTCTGCAATATTTTCGTTGCTTCTGAAACAATGACAATAAAAATGTATTATATCTAAAAACAACCCCCTTAGGTGCACACTGTTTACACTATGACTGAGTGAAGATTCAGGTTTTGATGAAAAACAGATCTGACCAAACCCCTTTTCACACATGGACTGTAACTCTGGATTTATCCAGATTTTGGCCAGAGGAGCTATATGTGTGACCACAATTGTCTGCATTATTTACCCCGGACTTCAACCTGAGGCTCCCTAGTCCTAAATCTGAGTGAGTCACATGTGTAAAAAGAGCAGACAATTGTCTCAAGTGAATTCAGAACAAGCGAATGGGCATTTCAACATCGGGACATGAGATAACAGCATTTAAACTGCTCGTCAAGTTCTGCAAAACGTTTGGTAAGAATCTTGCCCTTCTATATGACCCACTCCTGTGCTGTTGGACAGATATCCAAAATGTTGCATCTTTCTTTCCACGTGGGATCTCTGTGTGACTCTTCTCTTCTTGCCTGTATATTACTTTCCATTCTCGTTGATATTGCAGGTGCATCATTATGGAAAAGTTTATAGCCTCCGACCCAGGCACCGCCCCTCCCCCAAACTGTACAGGGTTTTTCCAACATGTGTGAACACACCTAACATGAACACTCTCCTGTTATGCGCTGCATGTGTTAACAAGGAAATGTGGACAATATCATAATATGATTTTTCCGCATATTGTCCGGAGATGAAAGGGGCTCAAGTGAGGTATTAAGAGTTGTATGAATCTATGTTAGTCTGCCCTTACCCATATAAAGGATCTCTGAAGTCCATTTCACTGAAAGAAAAAACAAATTAGCATCAATGACAATTTATCTATCATATTATATTATATTTGGTGTGTGTACTCCCCACTAATTGTGTGTTCACTTAAATGGCAAACTTTGCTGTGATTGGTTGCGCCAGCAGAAAATAAAGCCTTTTGCTACAGAGAAGATGGCCCCTTAGTAAAAATAATTATACAGAGATTTGAGACTGGTGTGGTGCAACTAGTAAAATGGTTTTAACCAGGGGTTAATTAAATAAAAAAAAATAAAAAAAAATAACAAAGAAAACATTTTTCAGAGAGCATGCTCCTATAAGACGTGTTTTACATGGACACTTTAAGCAACAACACTACTTAATACACGTTGAGAGGATGTACAGTCAAATTTTTCCAGAAATGGCAACCCTTTATTTCCCATGTCACTAATTTAGAGGTACTTCACAATTGAATGTGTTCCTGTTATTGTTGTATCCTTTGTATTGCATAAATAACCAGTAATATGTGTGTTAGTCATGATGAGCTGAGTGGGGGGCGTGGGTGGGGGGTTGTTCATTGTTTATTACACTGTACTTTGTAATTTAATCTAATTATTTCCTTCTACATTCTTAGAGTGTTTTTTGTTTCGTTATGTTTTTTGGTTAATTTCGTTTATATATGTGTATATGTGACTGTGTACATATGCATGTAAGTTTAAAATAAATAAGGAAAATGTACATTGTATTTCTGTGGTTGGAAGTATCGTATTGTATTTTTTCAATAAAAATATTTGGGGGAAAAAATTAACACTATTCTTTGATGTACTGTCATGATGTACCTAACCCAACACAACAGCATTTCTCATTAGACTGTCAAATAACACACAACAGATCTGCACCATATTAAAGAAAAGATTTCAGCTAACAACAAGAGGGTGTGCAGCTGATGTTACAGATAGTGTGGTAAAATCATTACAGCTTTCAGGTTTGAACAGGAAGAGAGTTATGTTAGCTCATCTAGAAATATTAGCTTCAATCTGAATAACTGTTACACACAGAAGTACTTGTGTGCAAGAACCACACTCTCTGGATAAAAGGTTCTACCCAAGACCGGTGCTTGGCATCAATGACACTGTGGGCGCTGTCTTATGCCTTGCACAAAGGGGAGAACAGCTCAATTGCCGGTCCTTCCTAGTTTCAGACTGAAGCTGTCATTTTGTTTTATGCCCAGTTCCTACCTCACATGTACTTGTGCTCCACCTGTATGCTCCTGGGTGTGTTGGTCTTAAAGTGAGGTTAGGTTAGGTGCACTGATGCCACACTGCCATCTTGAGGCCTTTTAAGCATTTCCACGTGCAGTAATGTCACTGTAACAAATATTGTAGCACATTTAAATAGCAAAACTAAAAGCTGAAGAGGAAACTCTCCAACAAATATTTCAATCTCCCGAATTATCAGGACAGCTGCTTTAAGCCAAACTATTTTATTGTATGAACATGGACTTTGTTTGTGACCTTTTGATGTGTAGAAGAACAGAGAACATAAATTATCATGAAATACTAACTGATCCTATTGGCAAGCCAAAAGTTTTAAATAATCAAAGAAGTTTATCAGCTGTTCCTCGTGTGCAAATGCTCATGTTAAAGATGTGAAGATGTAAAGTGAAGATAAACATATATAATTTCGCTGCTGGGGGACTGCTGCAGGTAATGTCATTAATATTTTCCTCTTTTAAGATCAGGATGATCAGAATGATAATTTTTATGAACTGTCCCGCCTTATCCACGGAGTGAAATAAGCGCACACACAGAGGGATGCGCATAAACACTCCTCTTCCTTCATATCAATCAATTTTACCATATGCTGCCAAATGGAGTTGTTGAAGACTGTGAGGTAGCAGAGGGTTCATCAGCTGAGGACCTCATACCTGTCTGAAGATGACTGCCACCATTTTTATGCTCAAGGTCCTGGTGCACCTGGCTCTTAAAAAGGCAATGGGAGATGGCACCCTGACGGATTTCATTTTTGTTACACCCGAAACACACCGATGTCTAATTAAGAGTCTAAATACAACCCCTCTACACCATGCACCTTACTTTGCGCACAGTTTATCTGTTTATCATGTCATTCGCTTTAGATCGCTAAAACAGTGTGCTAAGTCTTCAATGGGAAGAGGTCATACTCTCTGATGATACGGTAGCTGCGTTCTCGGAAGAAATCGTTCTCTTTGTCAAATTCTCTCTCGTCTTCTCCGATGGTCACATTGAAACGCTTCTCCTCAAAGTCTGGCTCCTGCTCCTTACGGATGGTGGCCTTCTTCAGAACCTGTTGGACACAGAACCATATAGAACATTTTCTTTAAAATATATACAAACATATAAACTTCAGCGAAAGGTAAATATGGCACAGAAATCTGAAAGATTTAGAATGATATGAAAAGGAGTAAGGTGTCCAACAGTCTGAGACTGTGCATTTCATGTAGTATAGATCAACAACAACTCAAAAGACATCCTCCTAAAAGATAAAGTTTAAGTACCACCTCTAAATACATTTCAACAAAAAAACTGACAACTTTCTAGATTAATGAAGGGGGATTACTGCAGGACTACTGCACTAGTTTTAGCTAGGTGTACCTGATGAACTGTCAACAGAGTGTATTATATAGTTGGAGCTGAGGCTTTGGGCAGACAGGTAACAAACAGCTTATTGGTAAAGCTAAATTGACACATTGACCCTCTCACCTTTAATAAACTAAACAAACAACGCATGCATGCACACACCAGCATGAAAATAATGCTTTATCGACTGCAAACCCTGCAAATTACAAAGGGCCGGTGATGTCGTGGGGGAGGAGCTGGACACTCTAACGACCGTGGCAGAGAGGAGGATGCTGTCCAAGCTTCAGTCCATCTTGGATAATGTCACACACCGTCTTTACGATACACTGGCCCAACAGATGAGCACATTCAGCGGTAGACTCCTCTCACCCAGATGCACCACTGAGCGCCACAGGAAATCATTCCTGCCTGTGGTCATTAAACTCTATAACGCCTCCCCAAGAGAGTCAGACACCCCTCCTTCTGTAACCTGACTCAAACATGGACAGTCATTTCTTTTTTGTACTTCTTGCACAGTATTTATATTTGATTTTTTGTGTATGTATGTATATGCATGTATGTACGTATGTATGTGTGTATATGTGTGTGTGTGTATATATATATATATATATATATACACACACACACACACACACACACACACACACACACACACACACACACATACATATTTACGTTTATTTATATTTATATTTTGCTCTTTATAGATGTTGCTTGTATAATACATGTTATTTGTATATCTGGAGCTTGTAACAAAAATAATTTCCCCCTGGGATTATTAATGTATTTCTGATTCTGATTCTGATTCTGAAATTCTAAGCTCTTCTGCTTGTACCGTCATTAAGCTAACAGATAGCCTGTACCTCTTTGGCATGCCTAAGCCCTCTCTCCCAGGCACTCTCCACAGGAGGCTCCACCGGAGGAGGGGGTGGAGGGAGCTCCTCCACTGCAGGTCCAGCCTGTAAAGGTGACAAATTAATTCACAGTTTCTCGATATTGGCATATATGCTCACAGAGAGATACAGAGACCCAGTGATAGTGTCAGTAGGATCGCAGATAGAGACTTCTTCAAAAGCAAAAGCCTACTGTTTCACAAAAGTTAAAAAATAATAGTCTTCATATCAGTGCTATAAAAATAGTAGTAGATGGAGTGAAACTTACCCAGGGATTATTGGGTATGAGTGGGTGTGGTCCTCCTGGAGGCGCTCCATTTGGTGAGAAGGGGTCTGGCTTACTGATGAGAGAATAGTTACCTTTGTCATTGACTCCGGGGTGGATGAACCTACAGTTCATACCCCAAGTACAGTTACCTGGAAGACAGAAAATTTAATCATATGGTTAAAATCATTTGCAGGCAGTTGACAAAACAGGCAGTTACCCAAACAACAAACACATTTCTTTTTGTCATGAAGGCTACTTGTTTGGAGAAAAGCACTGAAAATGTGCATTCTTGTAAACACCCACAAATCCAGTGGCAAATTAGTTGACACTTGTTAATACAAATAAATTGCCAAAACCATAGCTGACATAATTTTAGCAGTTAAAAATACATTGCACATTTACAGACATTAATGTTAGCAAGGGGTGCCATTCAGCTGACTGGTTCAAAGGTAATTCTGACAGTGTCAAAGATATTTCACAGAACCTTTTTTGATGAGAAGAGGAACAACTGAATGGAAATGGTAACATTGACAAAGATCCTTGATTACTCACCTAAGGAGATTTGAGACACCAAAATTTGTGACAAACCGAATTTCTATCTTTTGCTGTACACTGCTGAAACACTGAGGGATTGTATTTTCTGTTCAACTCTGGAATCCTTATTTTTGGTTTATATCAAATTATAGTTTTTTCCTTCTTTTCTTTTTTCAAATCGAAAGTCAAATCAATCTGCATCAAAATCTGCATAACAATAGATAACACAAACAGCAACATTTCTCACATGGTCTCCAATGCGATTCCAGTTGTTATTACAATGTTAGATTGTTATTATGTTCAATCACAGCAAAATCACTACTAATGTCTTGTCACTGTCTATCAAGTCAAAAACTCCACCCCAACGTCAGTCATTGTGCTTTTGTATATCAGCTTGTTATCTTTTAGGGCTGCCCGATAAATGGAATTTTCATCGTCATCGCGATATAAACATGTGCGATAAACACATCGCAAAAGACTGCCTGACACGCGATGAATAAGAAAAATCATTTTGTTTACATGCGCCATGCATGCACCGTGAGCATGCCTACATTTAGCCTATCAGACAGAGCCCTGGATACAAGGGCCAATCAGATGAAGCCCCAGCTAGCCGTTAGCTACCCTGACAAAATTAATCGGCATCAGTTTGGTGGTGGTGATTGTCAGGTTATGATGGCTGAGGGAGGAGAGAAAAGCGATGGCAGACGAAGACCTTGCGGTGAACAGAAACAGCACTGAGTGTGTGCCGATTGTGTGAGTATGTATGTATCCAGGAAATAGTAGGACAAACAAGTGTGCACCCTTGATCACGCTACTATGGGAATGAACTACGGGATGTTTTTAACTCCGACGTGAACGGGTCAGAGAGCTGTGTCGGGCGCGTGTGTGTGTGTGTGTCGGAGAGCCGTGTGCCGGGCGGGTGTGTGTGCTGCTTGCAACCAGCGACACCACGGAGCAACATGCTGTGTGTTGAGCTGCTCCGTCACACTGCTATATGGACTTATTTTGGATTCAGGAGAGACGACGTGTTACAAACACAGGTACCACCTGCAATACAACCATAAAGACCTACATGAACAATTCAAAACTAACGTTAGCCATCATTAACTGTATAGTTAATAATAGGGGTGCACCGATCCGATATTAAGATCGGATATCGGCCCGTTATTGACAAAACAGCTGGATTGGGGATCGGAAAAAATAACAGATCCACGGGCTGATCCAGTTTTTTTTTTTTTCTCCGTTGCAGCACATCCTTCGTCAGCGTCAGTGTGTCGCATGCTGGAAGAGCACTAGTTGTTGTCTGAACAACTTTTTACTCGTTTATTTTCAGGTTCAGCTGCTAAGTTTTATTTTGGATTCCTGTTTGCAGGACGTTGCACTTACTCACGTCACATTTCTCCGCTGATTAGCTGTTAGCCCCGCCATCAGTTGTTAGCCTCACTGATCAGCTGTTAGCCTAGCAACGCTAACTTTCAAACCGACGTACTCAATAGTATGTGGGCTGTCCTTCGTTGCTCCGTTGGTCCTCCCTCCACCACAACCTCAGGGTTATTCACCGCCGGGTTGCTTTGTCGCTCTCCTCTGCTGCTGCGGTCTCCCCGGCTCGCAGCGATGTTGGATGGTCGCTACTCCGCTGTTACTGGCGGGGTCTTCAGGTGTTCAGCACAGGAGCACCTGGACCTCTGCTGTCACTTCACCCCAGGCTTCATTGCTTGGATTGGATCTCTTGGTCTCCTGCGTCGCCCCGTTGTGTGCACGGAGCCTCCAGACGCTAGTTTGTACACGGACGGTGCTACTGACTTCGGTGCTAGTGTTCCCACTGTGCTGACTGACAGGCGCTCCATTTATTTTTTGTTTCGTTTGTTCCACTTTGTTAAGTGTCCTTGGGTACCCTGACAGGCCCTATATAAATTAAATGTATTATTATTATTATTATTATTATTATTATTATTATTATTATTATTATTATTAATAATAATAATAATAATAATAACAATAATAATAATAATGTTACACATGTTTACAATGTTTGGTATATGTTTGATTATTTTGTCTTAGTTAGGAAAGTAATGTTTAGTTAGGAAAGTCTGGTGCCTTTAGTTTCTTCCACATGGTATAAGGTGGACGGTATACAGTTTAATATTAATTCAACAACGGTATCGGATCGGTATCGGGTATCGACAGATACACAAAGTTCAGGCATCGGTATCGGGACTGAAAAAGTCAATATTTGTTTATTTATTGCAAGTTCTATCGTCATCGCAATATTGAACAGTGTTATCGCACATCGCAGATTTTCCTCATATCGTGCAGGCCTATTATCTTTACTTGCATTATCTTTGTCAAGGCAATCCTCAGAAACAGAATGAAACATCATCCTCTTTTGTAACATTCCATTACAACTTTCTAATTGACTAAAAAATGTCATAATTGAAGAAAACTCCTAGCAAGACAACTTACTGTTGAGAAATTAACTGGTCCATGGTTTCTTGAAGACAAGCTAAGTAACTGCCATACTCTTTCTAAATGACCTGAAACATATCTTTCCCAATGTGTCACTGCAATTTTTGTTACTGAACAGCTTACACATACATGCATAGGGATATATGTCAAAACTAATATGCATATAGCAGCTAATAATAGCATCCATGGGTCTGAGAAAGAATAGGATCTTCTTGTCACCACCTACCTTTGATGAAGAACCTGCAGATTGGACGTGGCCTGATCTTCCTGTCCGAGGGATCTTTGACCTCACCCTCCTCCAGGTCATCATCCTACTCAGACATACAAAAGGCGCATTAGAGCGTTTCAAAGTCCTTCCTACTAATCATGCTAGTTAGACAGCATTTCAAGAGAACCTGATTTACATTTCACGTTTAAAAGCTGAAACAATATTTTGGGGTATGAATTTGCCATTTGTTTATTTTATTATTAATCAATTATTAAGTACAATTTTCAGAAATGAAATTGACGGCCTTAATCTTAAAATCTGAAAGGAGATCAGCAGTGTTTGAAACTGAACTTTCATACAGGGTTACATTAGGTGCCAGTGATAAAAATAATCCATCTCTGCTTGTTTAAGGGCAAATTTGGCATATTATTTTACTAATTTAATGGTCTACCTCCAAAGGACAAATGACAGACCTTAGTTCAGCAGGCCAACACAGTAGCACAAAGAGGAAAGCATCTGCAGAGAAAAGCATTTGAAAAAAAAAGATGCTTAACAAAAAGTGTAAGTGTGCACCATGCCTCAATTTGGTGCTTGAGCTTGACCGCATGTAATGGGTGTAAATAACGCCATGTCAAATTTATTTGGGATTTGGGGGGTTCAGGAGGATCACACTACACAAGTTTTATGAAGCCATTCCCTGTTTTTATTTAACCTTACAAAACAATTCCTCTGCTGCTTCAGTTGTTTGGGAGAATACTGCAATTGCCATTATTGTGGGCAGCGAAAATTCAATTTACTTTCCATGCACATGGGGATAAGCAGATAACACGATTTGCTAAAGAAAAGAAGTTTTACTCTTTTGGGGTTTGGGAACACCCAAAACATTCAGTCCACCCGCACTTGTATTGTGGTATTAGAGAGTGAAGCCTTTTTCCTGGCAAATTATCTTTGGCTGAGTACAGACTAGTGTTGTCATTATACTGCAATTTCTAACTTCAAGACAATACCTTGGATAATATCAATGTTCAATACCATGGGGAAAAAAAAAACTGACATGACATTTTTTTTTATCAAAAACTGAATAAAACAAGACTTGTGTACTGTGTGTTTAGTAAAACAGCATTTAAGGTCATATACTTCAGACCCTATTCAGAGGAGTGGGAGGAGGTTGGCCTATGTGGACACTGCAGCGATTTGCACATTTAAGTTTACTTTCAACCTGTCCGCTGACAACTTTGTCATAACAAGGGAAAGTGATGGTCAACATCACTTAAAAAAAATGCTGCCTGAATATTTTCTACACTGTTCTTTACTAAAGAGAAAGAGCAATTTAGAGTCAAAGCATAGCAAATCGTAACATTATTTACCAGTCTGGATGTCAGCATTCAGAGTCACTTGTACCAGTGTGTTTTTCCTACAAACTCTAATTTTTCTTTGCATTTAAGAGTGAAATGCAAAGTAGAGTACAGGGAAGAAAGAGCTAGTGACCAACATGAGGAAGAGCTGCCAGGCTGTTGTGGCTGTGTATGGTTCTTCCCAACACTACTGAGGCTCCTGTTTGTTTAACTAATAAACTGTTAAATTGCCAGTTCGTCTGGTTTCTTCAGACTTCAATCATCCAATCCACCAAACAACACTACATAAGAGTCAATTGCAGAATAAGCTGTTTGGCAGAGAAGATTTGGCAAATTTTTCATGGGCGCAACCCACATACTCAGCTCCTGCTGCTCATCCAACAAATGCAAATGTGGCACCATTTAAAAATGGAACGATTTAAAAATGGAAATAAACAGGCTTTCAAATAGTACAAGATTTATTGCTGAGAAGCATTGTAACGACAAAGAAATAATCTACCAAAGACACATTTAGTACTTTTGTACTATTTTTTTATATATTTTTTTAAAGCAATTAACTGGACTGGGCTGCAATGTTTTGGCCAGCACATTCAGCAATTGGTAAATAACATTTGCATCAAGTTGTCTCATAATCAACCACAGACATTTTGTTTGGTTGTACTAAAAGCAACAATAACATTCAAGTCAATTAGAAGAGCACAATTAAGACAAACAAGTACACAACAAATGTGCAAGTTCTTACACTCTTAATTTCAATAACAGAGATATATTTTTAAGAATAACTAAAAGATATCCTAGACTCCATACCTTGCTCTCCAGATATAAGGCAACATGTTTAGTGCAGACCGCAACAAATGTCACATCATGTTTTTAACGTGTTTTTTCAGTGAAAATGAAAATTGTGATACAAAAAGATTAATTGCCACTAGTGATGAATGACATTGCAGTTCAAAAATATGTCATAATAAGGACAATATGATAAGATTTACCTCAATATGCTGAGAAGCAACGATAGACTGGCCAGGGACCAGAGTCAGCTGGTTATAGGTATGACCAGCAATGACTGACAACTGGCCAATCAGTGCCAGATATATCTGATTCCATATTAAATTCACTTAGACCAATTCACTGACAGGCCACTGAATAAAATAACTTACAACATGTTATAAAGTGGAATATACTACAATTCATTTTCAGTAGGATGCCATTTGTAGATTAAAAAAAAAAGCTCTTTCCAGTAAAACTTTATTTTGAGACTTGTTTGAGTGAGAATGAGAGAATTATAATCGATTTCAAGATATCTT